>CM025791.1:86892634-87138219 GCA_014635995.1 Sarcophaga peregrina
AACTTACAGTTTTTTGTTTAGAATTCCCATCCAATCGTCTAATTGTTGAATGAAAAATCGAATAATAATTGAAACCGGTTTGTAATTGATTGTCTTAACAAAACGAATGAATAATAATTAGAAGAATTTAATTTATTTCACTGTAAACAAATGAAATTAAATTAATAAATGACAAGCATAAAAACAAGAAGAAAATTGTTATAAAAGAAATTCGTCATAAAATTCAATGCCAGTCTTTCTTAAAACAGTGAAGAGATTTGCAATGCATTTGAAAAAACTAAAAATTCTGGTTATATTCCTCGTATATGTTATCCAGCCAATTAAGGGCCAACATAACTCGGCAATAGAGTACTTTTTGAAAAGCAGTGGCATTGAAAAGCAATTATTTACACCGGAAACTGCCAATAATCCCCAAGTTACCGTTACAAATTTAGAAGATTTCCGCAATTTGTATTTGTGGTTCAGAAGTATGGCTGGAAACAATGCAAATCGTATGTATAAAAGCAATTACAAATACGCTAAAGCTTTGGGGAAAACACAGAAACAAATAAGTCCCACGCAACCTTTCCCCTGTAGCCTAAATAATACACGTTCGCGGGAGATACCCACAAGTGTTCATCGCTTAAGACCGGGTGATATTGATATAATAGGAGCCATGGGTGATTCGTTAACAGCTGGCTCAGCCATGATGTCTAAAAATGTCTATGAAATCTTAGCAGAATATCGTGGCCAAACTATATTGGGTGGAGGCCTCAAAGATTGGCGTTCACTGTTAACCTTGCCCAATATATTGAAAGTATTTAATCCCAAGTTATATGGCTATGCCGTGGCGAATACTTTGGCCAAAAATCGGGCAGCACGTTTTAATGTTGCCGAACCCACAGCCATGACCAAAGATATGCCTTTTATGGCCCGGGTTTTGGTAAAACGTCTACAGCATGATGCCAAAGTAAATATGCAGCAACATTGGAAAATGATTTCGATTTTCATAGGCAACAATGATGTTTGTGTTGATCAATGTTTTTATAATACAACCGCAGAGTTTTTAATGCAACATCGCCGTGATTTATATCGCACCTTAACGATACTTAAAGAAAATATACCGCGTGCAATGGTAAATGTCATAAGCATACCGGATATAGATAAACTGGCGACCATGAAAGGTATACCTTTGCTGTGTGATCTACTACACCGTGCAGAATGTCCTTGTTTCATAAGTGATGCCTTGTCTCCCGAACTGTTTAAGGAGAGAGTTGAGACACTTAAACGTTTTCAACAAATCGATAGCGAAGTTGCTTCTCTACCCGAATTCCAAACGGATGATTTCGCTGCTGTACCCAGAACCTTAGCTATTGCTAAGAATTTAAGGACTTTAAAGAATGGCAACACTGATTTAAGATATTTTGCTGTTGATTGCTTTCATTTCAGTCAATATGGCAATGCTGCCTTTGCGAATATGTTCTGGAATGATATATTACAAGCTAATAATGTTGTATCAGGCGATAGTCTCTTAAGGCCTTTTGAAGCTTTTGCCTGTCCCACTGAGGACCAACCGTATTTGTCCACTTTGGCTAACCGTTAGATATTTTTGAATAAAAAAAAACAACTTTTTTAACTAAAAAATAATAATTATTGGACATTACTTGTGAATGGCATTGGCATACGGGAGTAAGTATTGCAATTATTGTAAGTCCAAACAGAACAAGAACAGTTAATAATTAAAATAATTAAAAATGAAAGAAAAAACAAAACATGAATCATTAATTAAAAACAAGTAAAGCAATTGGATTAGAAAGTGAAAAAAATAAATTTTTTAAGTTTTGCGAGGCGTTGTTGGCTGATAGCCGGAATTTGGAACAACAAAAAAATTAAAGCAAAAAATGTATTGAAATTGTGAAAAAAAAATGTAGGTGTTAGTCTAGTGGACGTAAAGCCATGGTTTAGAGCCCAGGTCAGACATATCCAAAAAACGAAGATATGAAAAAATACTTCTTTGGCGACTAAAATAAATGTCTTTACACTGAAAGCTCCGCCACTCATGTGTATAATTAACCCACACGACATAAGTGGTGTGAGAAGCTAGGTCGTAATCCTGACTAAAGGATTGCAATGACCAATTATGTATGTAATGAATCCATAGCATATATTTTTAAGGATTATTTCGTTTAGATGATGCCCGTGACTGCGCCATGGATGATGTATACGTAAGTTTAAACTTTGTCATGCATTATCCAACATATCGAACGGCATCTCACCAATTGCAGCAGGGCTAGAAGCAATACATACAGTGGCGAGCAGAAGTAAGTGCATGTTCACGATACTGAATTTCGGCATCCACAAAAACAATAATTAAAAAAAAAAAAATAATTTTTTTTGAACAAATAGCAGTAAAAAATAATAATTAATGATATGACTTCAATAAGTTGGATGAAAAAACCAAAAATAACCCACATAAAGTCAATTTTGCGCGTTTCAAGAAAATTCAAGAAACTAATCGAATTCCAATATTTGGTCCATAGACCTTTATTAGAAATAGCTTGATTTACGCGGTTTGACATGCTTTCTACCAAATTTTCAATAACATCTTTCGAAATTCTATTCTATTCCATATTTATACGATCCCAAAGTGTGTCCATGTTTGTTGGCGCTGTTTCGTACTGCACGAGACGCCTTTACACGAATGACTAAAGATTTTTAATCGGATTGAGGTCGGGACTTTGTCCTGGCCATTCCATCAATTGAAAATTTTGTTTCCCACTCCATATCTTTATAATTTTTGCTGTATGCTTCGGGTCACCATCCTGTTGGAAAACAGTTTCTTATTCGGGAGAAGCAGATTTGTCCATAAAATTCGGAAGATGGGCTTGCAGAATCTTTAGATAGTCTTTTCTCGCATGATAGCATCTACTAAACATGGAGGGTCAACATGCCATCATGTTAAGCATCTCCAAACAATTTTGCCGCCATTTTAACAGTTTGCTTCACATTGTATCTTTAAACACGTTCCCCGCATCTTCGATAGCAGTACTGCTTTCCATCTGATTGGAAAGGTGTTATGTGGTGTGATGAGTCTGAATTTTGGGAAATGAAATCTCAGATTTTATTTGCTTTGAGGTTTATTATGAGATGCTGGACGAAGATGGAAGGTTGGGGAGGTCATAAGAAGATTATTTTGCTAAGGTAGAGAAAGCTTTTATAAATGATGATGCTATAGCATATTTTCAATCGGGACGCTATTAACTAAGCCTACGTCTATTCAGAAATTTATATTGCACTGCTGTCAGCACAGTCTAGACTTGGCCTAATGTTAGGCGATTATATTTACTGCAATGGTCAGGAAGTCGCCGTGGTCTAGTGGGTAGTGTGTTGGCTTATTAGACAAAAGGCCCGGGTTCGAATCCCAGGTCAGACATCGAAACGAAAAATATTTCTTCAGCGACTTCCTCTCAGCAGATTTCTGGCAAAGACTCTGAGAGTAAAAATTGCCATGAAAAGCTTCTCAAAAATCTGTAGTTCGGAATCGACTTTAAACTGTAGGTCCCGCCACTCAAGTATAAAATTAACGCACACAATATAAGTGGTGTGAGAAGCTAGGTCGTAATCCTGACTGAAGGGTTGTAATGGCCAATTATGTATGTAATAGTCAGGTGCTTGCATAAAAGGAAAGAAAAGTTGCAAATACTCTCTCCCAAATGTAGCAGAGTTAGGCTATTTAACTGTTACAGTATTCGTGTTATCACTTCTTAAAATTCCAATCATTTAGTTAGAATTACGACCTTGCGAAATGATACACTTTGTAATTACCATAAAAATGGCTTTAAATCATAATATAGATTAACATACTAAACAAAACACATCTTAAATATTCTATACTCGTATAAACACATTCTACTTTTCAATTCATTACACTTTTAATATTCCATTTAAACTTTCTCTGATTTATCACGTACGTACATATTTGCATCTTTCAAATAAAATATTTAATTTATTTTGAACATTTAAACCGAGTCTATTCCTTTTCTCTACCAACAATCCTTTCAATCTCACACTCTTTTTCCTTTCATGTCCTTTATGTTGTATGTCTGCCATAGATTTTTGCCAAGAAAGAAAATGTAGTTCATTGGGTTAAACATTTTATATAAACAAACTTACTTACTTACTTACTTACTTACAATAACAAAGTGAAAATGACTAGACAAAAAAAAAAAAACAAAAACAAAAATAAAATAAAACCTCCCTTCACTTTGCTTGCTTGCATCCTTAATATTCTTTCTTTACTTCCTTGAAAATGCATTTAAAATATTCTGTTATAACAACAACAATTACAAACACATCATCTGCTCTCTCTTTCTCGCTCTCTCTTTGTCTCTCTCTATCTATACAATAAAAAGTAATCTCATCCTTTTTATATTTTCTTGTTATTTTATGCAGACAAATGCGGTTTTTAACCTTGAACACTCTGTGTAACTGACTGACTGACTGACTAACTCTGGCTCTGTGTACAGACGCTGTGGGAAAATGAAGCCACAGACGAGGTGGAAGGTTTTCTTGTTGATTCTCTTTCAACCACACACACACACATACATAGTACAAAGTACTTAGTAAAGTACGATGAGGAGTATTCATTCTATTCTATAACAATTTCATGCCATTCAACTTTTGTCTACGGATTTTATAATAAAAATAAAAAGAACAACTCAAGATAGCTACACTCACACTTAAGCAAAACCAAGCAAACGGAAACGCAAACAGGAAGAGATAGAGAGAGAGAGAGAAAGACAATTTAAGCATAATTTATACGTTTCGAAATGTGGGCTTATGGGTGGTTATTGTAAGTTTCAATATGTTTATATTGAAGAAAATATTGCCAGATTGGAATAGAAGCAAAATAGAAACTGAACGAATTATAAACGGAATGAAGTCCCCGCGGTCTAGTATGTACAGCGTTACCGCTGGAAATTTTTAAGAAGTCGCACAAAAAGGGGATTTTTGAAAAAAAAAGTCGCACAAAAAGTGTATTTTGGCAGTAAAAAGGGGGTAACATTTTTAAAAGAAAAGAAAATGTCTATAGTCTAGTCTCCAGTCTAGTCTATAGCCTAGTATATAGTCTAGACTATAGCCTAGTATATAGTCTAGTATATAGTCTAGCATATAATCTAGTGTATAATATAGTCTAGTCTATACTCTAGTCTATAGTCTAGTATATAGACTATATGGTCTAATCTATAGTCTAGTATATAGACTATATAGTCTAATCTATAGTCTAGTATATAGTCTAATCTATTTTATCTAGTTTACAGTCAAGTATATAATCTAGTCTATCTATAGTCTAGTCTATAGTCTAGTCTATAGTCTAGTCTATAGTCTAGTCTACAGTCTAGTCTATAGTCTAGTCTATAGTCTAGTCTATAGTCTAGTCTATAGTCTAGTCTATAGTCTAGTCTATAGTCAAGTCTATAGTCTAGTCTATAGTCTAGTCTATAGTCTAGTCTATAGTCTAGTCTATAGTCAAGTCTATAGTCTAGTCTATAGTCAAGTCTATAGTCTAGTCTATAGTCAAGTCTATAGTCTAGTCTATAGTCTAGTCTATAGTCTAGTCTATAGTCTAGTATATAGTCTAGTCTAGTATATAGTCTAGTAAAAATACTTTTTAAAAAAGGGGAAAAAGGATCAAAAATCTTGAAAAGTGCCAGATTTAGTTCATTTTAGTAAGGGGGCACAAAAAGTGGCGAGGTCGCTGAAAAAGTGTCAAATTGCGACTTTAGTCGCTCAACGGTCACGCTGATTAGGTAGTGTGTTGGCTTATTAGACGTAAAGTCAGGGTTCGAGCCCCATAAAAATAAAATACAAAAAGTATTTCACTGGCGATTTCCTCTCAGCTGATTTCTGGCAAAAACTCTTGAGAGTTTCTCAAAAATCAGTCGCTTGAAGTCGACTTTAAACTGTTGATCCCGCCACTTATGTATTAAATTAACACACACAACATAAGTGGTGTGAAAAACTAGGTCAATAATCCTAATGAAGTTGTAATGCCCAATTATGTATGTATGTATCAGAGATCAGCAGATGAGTATTCAAAACGATGAGTAGATTCGAGTCATACTTATAATTTCTGATACTTATACGCATTCATGCTCATTTTAATATGATAATCATACTACTCATACTCAAAGTTAGAAGTACTTGTCGTACTCATACTTAACAATACGCATGATGTTATTGACTTCGACTCGTCTCTACTTAACATTTACACGAAGCACAAAATAAGTATGATTCGCATACGGACACTACAATACTCAAGAAGATTGTGTTTGTTTGCTTGTTGTTTTTGGCTTTCCGTTCTTCTTTGTTTGTATATGAAACAACAACAAAGGTTGTACATTTTGATGAATGATTCGAATCACTTATAAGTATTATAAGTATTTTTCTAAATTTATGAATCAGAATGAGTAGGCGTATGAATCAAACACAATTCGAATGTTGTGAGTTTGATGTCAAGGTTGTACTCATACTCATTGCTACGTATACTTATAAATCAATGTTGTATCGAGTACGAATGAATCAGAGTAGTTGAATTTCAATTCTCATACTCAAAATTCCAAAATTTATTGTTAAAAAGCTTGCCCAGATAAAATTTATAATGTTTATGTTTAAAGCAAAACCCCAAAGATAGCCTGAATTGTTAAGGACGCCATAGAATCGACTAATTTGACAGTTTGTACGTTGTAATAATGTATGGACAGATCACACCTGCAGAACTTTTACTCTCTATAAGTAGATTCATTATGACCATAAGAGTCACTCCGTAAACGTCGAGTTTAGTGAAATCTTAAAAAGGGCTTTGAAATAAAATTGTTAACTGTTCATATTCAAATAAAAATCTCCTATTTTTGTTCATTTTCTTTGTATATCTTGCCTAGATCTTAAACTCGCTTAAACTTATTGTTGAATTACTGCATATGGCATCACTACTTTCTCTATACGTACACTCATAGAATACTTTTCACAGCAAGCAAGTTTATATATGCATAAGAATAAATGTGGTTACGTATGAGAGTGTGTGTGTGTGCAAATGCATTCCAATGTTTACAATTTGGCTTAAGGGAACCTCACACATATACACACACACTAACTTAGATTGGTCGTTCAAAACATCGTATATTCGTTCGTAGAATCGTATATTCTTATGTTCGTGTAGTTATTCCATATTTCTTGTTTTTGTTTTTGTTAAAGGAAATATTCTCCAAGCATATCGTTTTAAGTTGTTGGCATAAAAAAAAAACATATTCGACTAGTGAGAGACTACGTGTCGAAGTATAGTATTTTTTATATAAAAATGTGTGCCTGTATGTATGTATGCATACAAATATTTAAATGTCTGCCAAGTTTACTTGCGGGATTTAAATACAAATATAAACTTTTCTAGACACTCACACACTAATAAACTTATACGTTTAGATTGTATATGTATGCATGTATTTGTAACTTTTTGTGTATTGGCATAGAGCATGGCTGCCTTGTATTTTGATTTTGTGTGCCAAAGAAGAGGAGAAGGCGGAATATGAAAGTGTATTCGTTTTAACTAAAACTTCGTGTGTGTGCGGCTGATGGTATAACTTTCAAGAGAAAAATGTCTGCCCTTGTGTGCGTGCTTACGTTTCTTGTACTGCAGCAATAGTAGTAGTTCGTGTGTTTTATGTTTGGTCTGGCTGATGCTGCAGTTTTCTTATTCATGTTGTTGTTTGTGGTTATGTTCGTATTTTCTCCATTTAAATGTATTAGAGTATGAGAGGAATTCTAGGTTAAGGTGATGATACTCTTCTTCTACTCTTTGTATGTATGCTTTGTGTAGAATATTTTTTTCACAATAAACGTTTCATATGCTTAGAGAGTAAGAGAGAGAGTGCCTTTAAGTGTTATAACTGGGAATAATGTTTTTGTTTCATCATGCATGAGAGAGTTTATTTAAATTTGTTTTTGTTTTTAATGTTTTGTTTGTTTAAAGTTAAAGGAGTAACACATTTTATTTTGCTTTGTTCTTGTGTGTGTTTTTTTTTTATTTATTTTGTTAAGAAAGGTCAAGTTACACTTTGAGTATGTATGTGTTAGTATAAGGAAAAGAGTGAAAGTGTTTTAAATTTGAATTTAAATTTAAAATTGAATATTTTATGAAAGGAAAATCGTTTAAAATTTGTTGATATAAATTGAAGAAAATGAAAATTTAAATACAAAATTATAAAAAAGAAGGAAAAAAGCAAATACTGAAGAAAATATTATTGAATATTATAAGGATTAGGTTGAAAAATTCATTTGAATAGCGTTGAAAGGATTTATTTTAGAAAAGGCTTTTAATGTAACAAAATACGCAAATCTGTCGTTTGAACTTTACAATAAGCCTTTTGGAAAGAAAACCTGTGGATGAAATTCACAAGCACGAAATGGGTAATCTAAGAGACTAGGACGTGATGCTAAGTAAAGTGATTTTAAGGACAATAATGTATCGGGTTCGCAATCAGTCATCCCAAAATGACCATACTTGTTTCTTTCAACTGCAGCTAAAAATGCTCGAAATCTATATCGGTTTACAGTTTTATTAATGTGCTATTTCGAGGCGAATAATTTATTAAACATCATACCAATAACTTTAAACAGTCTGGTAAATTGTAATGTAATGTCTCTTTCTTGCTTTAACATACTACAAGACTGAAATTGAAATTTGGAGGGGATTTCTATGAAAATAATTATTAAAATGTCATATAAAACAACTAGTGTTACCGCGTTCTGCTCCATAGCAGTATCAATTGACAAATGTTTTATTTCCAACATTGTTCTCTTTTATAAACTAAAGAATTGGGGAACTTAAATTACGCGAAAGACAGCTGTGTCACATATGCATGCAGACATACAGGAAAAGCTAAATTCTATACTGGCAGAGGCACACAAACCTGATGTGTAGCTCAACATTACGACTAAGTCTCAAACAAAGCGAAATCTTCAGGACATCTTATCATTATGCTTTTGCGGAAGCGTTTTCACATGTCTGGTAATTTCTTCTTATTGTACTTGAATTATTGAGTGATTTTAAATGATTGTGAATCGTGGAATGCAGCGACTAAGGATATTAAATTGATTCAGACTGCGTTCCATTCTGAAAGTATTGTGACCAAATACAAACATCAATCATTTCTTATGATTGAGAACTGAAACAAACTCTAAATAAAGTGGATTAGGTACATTGTACTAAAATTGGATAATGAAATTATGATATAGGTTGGAATTTATAGGGGGCCTGAAAAAGTGGACGCTCAACCTATCTTCGGGAAGGCTGATAAAATGAAATAGAGAGTGTATAAGAACATTGGCCGTGAAGTCTCCGTGTTCTAGTGGGTAGTGTGTTGGCTTATTACACAAAAGGCCCGGGTTCGAATCCCAGGTGAGACATCAAAACGAAAAAATATTTCTTCGGCGACTTCCTTTCAGCAGATTTCTGGCAAAGACTCTTACTCTCTAAATTGCCATGAAAAGCTTCTCAAAAATCTGAACATTGGCATTGGACAGCCATTGTTAAGCAATTTGCTATGGCCGTATGGTCATCTAGCGGGTTATCATTTAAATGATTTCAAATTCATTGGCCAGTTTTGCCATTACGCGATAGTTTAACAACTGAAAAGCGTGTAAAAATAATTAAAACTTATTGCAAGAGTGTTGATTGAAATATAGTGGCTCAAAGTACGCACTGCTGAATATATCTGTTAGTGGAATTGTAGCAATTCCTCGACGTTCTTAGCAATTGGTATCATCTCTCAGCTCATTATGTTGTATATGGGTATTGAAAACCTTGAAGGTATTGTGCAAAAACTACTGCATCTGGTATGTTTTATGGGCATTATTGTGTGGGCACATCATTGGAAGAAATGGGGTAACATTTTCGATCGACTTTTTTGACCTGCAATTGAATATTATAAACAGACTTTTTTTTTGCTTTTTTATAAAACCAGCACTCAGGGGATGGCCCCTACGCATGCAGTGCATTGTGAAGGTTTTTTTTAGGAAAGGTGGAAAGAGGGAAGATGCGAACGGTAACGAAACGAGTTGCTGCTAAGTGACTATAAAATGGCCAGTGCCATACCTTCACTATTAGACAGTCTACAACAATTGTCCCCAATAAGCCCGCAGTTTCTCACACTACTTATGTTGTGTGTGTTAATTTTATGCATAAGTGGCGGCCCCTACAGCTTAAAATCGGCTCCGAAGGAAATTTTTTTTTGAGAAACTTTTCATGGCGATTTTATTTACTCTCAGAGTTTTTGCCGGAGATCTGCTGAGAAGAAATCGCCGAAAAAATACTTTTTGCATTTTTATTTTGATGTCTGGCCTGGGACTCGAACCCTGGCTTTACGTCTAATAAGCCAGCACACTACCTACTAGACCACGGCGACCCGATATGCGGTACAACATGAACAATTTTAATTTTACTGCATGAAAAGTTTTTAGAAAGAGAAATTTCAAGCCTTGGGGACTTCCATTGGACAACAAGATCATGCGATTATGTGTCGTCACAATTTTTTTGTTTAAATACATCAAAGACCGTCGAGAGTAGTCGAATAGCATATCAATAAAATCAATTGCTGCAACCTCTCCAGAGACAGTGATTTAGATATTATTTTACTTCGAACAGAATGGCAAAATCCAGATTTTATAATGAAATAAGAAGTTCAACGAAATCATAGCAAGCTATTCTAAAATTGGATAACCCCTTAGAGACATAATTTCAGTAGGAAAAACTACAGCCTTTTTTCGGGCAATACCTTTTACCTTTTATACCTTTTTTCGGGCAATCATGGTTTGGTTTTTCTTCTAGGTTATGTAAAACTTACCTGAAATGAAAGAGAAAAAAATATAAAATATTAGGAAATTATTTTTAGAAAAAAAATTTAACAATTAAAATAATAAAAATGGGGAAATAAAAACAGGGGAAACCCTTAAACCCTTTTTGTTTTATGCTTGTCTTCTATCGAATTCTTATTATTCACTTTTTCTCTACTATTCTCTGTATTCGCCTATTGCTAAAAATACAAGAACAAGAGAAAAAAAGTGTCATTGTGTTCAGTTTTTTCCCTATGAATACATACGAAATTTTGTGGTTTATTGTGCTATATGTTGTGGGGGGGGGGCAGCAGTGCAGTACATTATGCAGTCGGGCTAGAATAACGTTGCCGTCAGTGCATACAAACCATACTTGTTAAGCCTAAAAATTATTCTACATTTTCATCATTATCATGTTCACTTACATACTCTCTATACATATGTACTAGTATGTATGTATATGTGTTTCTGGCCTATACAATCATGCAACAATAGAGTTTTTCAGGGCAATACAACAACAGCCCTTCAATTTGTTGCTACATGGAGAAAATAATGAGTAGAAATGGACAAAAAAAGTATTGAAAAGCAGCCGAGTTTTTCGGTACATTTAGGCCTGTGGTGTTGTCGTACTTAAATTCGAGAAGTGTGTGCGTAAAGGGTGGGTGTTGCATGTGTTGTATATTTGAATTGGTAGGCAGTTGCAGAACTGCATGTTAGAGGGTGTTTTTTGTGGTTTATGCTTTGTTAACATAATTCTTCTGGCAGCGAGAAAGAAAACAAATTTTCTCGATTTTAAGAATTTTTCATTTCCTTTTTTTTACACAAATTTAAAAAACAAATCCTTTAAACTGTGAATTTTTGTTTTTTTTATTAAATGAACTTCAATTGACCTCTAAACTAAAATGTTTAAAAAAAAACACTCAAGTACGCTTCTGGGCGTATACTTTATTAAATATTGGATTGAAGTTTAATAAGTCTTACTGCACAATTAAAAGAAAATATCGACTGCACGCTTATATGTAGACACATGTTTATAAGCAATGTTGCTAATAAAATGTTTATAAACATTGTTGCTAAATACTGCATTTATTCATTAAACAAAGCTTTTTTAAATGATCTTCTTCTGTAAGTAAAGCTGAACTTAAAAGCATTTTTTATATTTTTAAAGCTTTTCTTGTATTATTTTTCTTTGAAAATGCCAGCTTGTAATAAAAACCCAATAAAAAAGCGTTACAATTTAAAAATAGAAATGTTTCATGCAGGAATTTGATGCTCTAGAGTATCAATTGGAAAGAGCCAGACTCTTACGGCCAAAAACACTGATGTTTGAAAACTTATTCTATTTACCCTACAATGCAAATATTTGTGGCTTAAAGATTATAAGAGAACCAGTATAGTTTCTGCTCAAGAATGATAAACTAAAGATTACGCCATCACGCACACAAAATTAAAACTTTTTGCGCATTTTGAATTAATGACGTCACGCAAATTGTGTTCCTATTGGCTAATGATAATGTAAGTTATATTGCAGGGCTGCCAACTACTTTCAAGTAGTAGACACATTTTTTAGAAGAAATGTTAATTTTCACATATGAAAAAGACTTGGAAACCTTTAAAATAGCCCAAGCTACGTCATCTAACGGGAAATCATGCACAAGGCGTAATCTTTGGTTTATCATTTTTGGTTTCTGCTTATATTGCTAAATTTAAATGAATGAAAGGAAACGAGGAATTCCGCCTAAATGTGTCAACAATTAGATAAATGGTCAAAATATTTGAAGAAACTGAGTTGATTATAGACAGTAGGACTTATGAACATCAAAGTACAGGACAGGCACTTGAAAACATTGCTGCTATAAACTATAGTGGCACTGAAACCTTAAACTTCGCCTAGCCCTACACAGCGAATTTTGGCAAAAGACCTTCACCTTCATTTGTATAAAATTCAGTTCAAGAGCTTAAACCAGCCATCCATTGATATCACCCGAGCAATACGATGAATGGGTAATGATGCAGAGCGAAAACTAATTTTTTGAAAAAGAAAAAAAGTTATCTTATTCGAAAGACATGGAACTATTTGAATGGCTTAGTGAATACTCAAAACTCTCAAATTATTTGGGAACAAAATACACCTACAACAGACAACTATGTGGTGGAGATTTTGATCACATATCGGGTTTTTAAAATGGGACAGAAATCGCAATAACTATGAGCGGCATTTGTTTGTTCATCCCTATTGTAGATGATATCGACGTCTCCATTCTATAACGTTCTAAGTGTACTTAGAATGTTTTTAATATTCTTGCATTTTTAAATTCCACGTTCTCCAACTTAAATTTGTTTAAGATCCGCCCATCCGTTCCGAAGTTATAGGGAAAAATCTACTTAGAACGCACATATAGTGTTATGGCGCTTGAAAACTGTGAGAGCACATAACTCAAAACACACTTTTCCGACTTAGAATGTTCTAGAACGGAGGCGTCGATATAAAGAAAGAAATCAATTCGAATAGAAGAAGAACTACGTCAAGTATCTGAGAAATTGTTCTGTTATTGGACTTGAAGATGAATAAAATAGAATAAAATGATGAGCATAGAGTAGTTAATGCTCAAAAGTCAAGCCTTGATTTTAGCAGCTAGTTTAGAGGCAACGAATAAGTATTCAAGAAACAGGCGTAAACAAAAGGATCCACTAAACGAGAGCCACATCAAGATTCGAATATTCAACGCAAGTGTAAAGTACAATCTGTTCTACTTACACATGAATACGCATATATTTGGCCAGTAGAACCCTTCGGCGATGGGTACGACCTAGTTACTTACACCACTTGTGATGTGTGTGTTAATTTCATATCTACATGAGTGGCGAAGCCTACAGTTTAAAATAGATTTTGAATGAAAGATTTTTTGAGAAACTTTTCATGGCGATTTTCTTTACTCTCAGAGTTGTCCTTTGCCAGAAATCGGGTGAGGGGAATTCGCCGAAGGAATATTTTTTTGTGTTCGATTTATTGGAGTTATTTACCCTGGGGTTTGAACCATAGCCTCACGTCTAATAAGCCAAAATAGTACGTACTAGTCTACTATTACTTCCTGCTAAAGAGCAGAAATTTAATCCCATAAGGATAACTATGACTCCCGCTTGTAATATTTATTTACGATCAGTTTTATGGATGGAAGTCGCCATGGTCTAGTAGTTAGTGTGTTGGTTTATTAGACGAAAAAGCCAGGGTTCGAGTCCCAGGCCAGACATCAAAATAAGATACAAAAAAGATTTTTTCGGCGATTGCCTCTCAGCAGATTTCTGGCAAAAACTGTGAGAGTAAATATAATTGCAATGAAAAGTTTCTCAAAAATCTGTCGTTCGGAGTCGACTTTAAACTGTAGGTCCCGCCTCTTATGTATAAAATTATCACACACAACATAAGTAGTGTGAGAAACTAGGTCAATAATCCTGACTTAAGGGTTGTAATGACCAATTATGTATGTTTATGGATTTTTTATGAGATGAGAGAGAGTACTTAAAATTAAAATATTATGCAGCGGTTAATTATGGTATGATGAGAAATATTGTATTACAGACAAACAAAATTATTGTTTAAAGTTGTAACAATTAGAACGAGGTGAAGGTTACTCATGCATACGTGGTTAGGCCTGAGTGCATACAACTTCAAATTAAATTTTAAATTGCAACACATTTTTTTTAAACAAGTTTTTCTATTATTTTAAACATAATTTATGTTTTTCCAACAAATATTTCCTTTAAAATAATTAATTCGGGCTATGGAAATAAAATTGTAGCCAATTTTTAAAAAAATTATTTTGGTTTTAATTAACTGTGGTGATAACTATTGTTTTACAAAAGCCTTGAGACATTTCTGTTACATTAAATCAATAGTTTATGCGACAAACTAACGCATAAAATATTCGTTTTTTTTTTTTGTTTTTAACAAAAATATGTACTCATTTGGAATATTTAATTTTCCAAAATAATAATAAGCAAATAACCTTAAAGACTCTAATTGTTAAAGCCTAGAAACAATATAAAAAATAAAACAACAAAAAATGGTTTAAAACTATAATTATTCTTACATTACACAATACACACAATATAATGTAATGGACGGTATAAGAAATATTATTACGCGATATGAAGACAATTATAAAGCAAAAGGAAATACCCAATAATAATTGAAAAGAAATACAACAAAAAAAAAATTAAAAATAATTTAAGCTTCATTTATTAAGCGTGGCTTAAAAAAAAAACTCTTTAGAATAAAAAAAAAATCAAGAGCCCCATATGCACGTGCCTTGTAGCTTAAAACGTAAATCAATAAGAAAAGCAAATAAATAGAGAACCTAAACGGCTTCTTTAAATATTTAATTGAAAGCGTCGTTTTTTGTTTCTTTCTTTCTATAAAAATTAATGCTTTAAAAGCACTTTACCAAACTAACTCTCAAGCTGCTTTTCATTCCAACAGCTGGGCATGTGCAAAAGCTGTTTATAAAGAAAGAAAAACAAAAGACTTAAACAACAAACTTTTTTTCCTTTGATTTTCCAAATAAACGCTCTCAAAACCAAAATAAATTTTATTTAAGAGTATATGTAAGCATGTGTTGGTATGAGCAAGACGATAACAACCAAACAAAACTACTTTAAAAGCAGAGAAGAGAAATTATGCAATATTTTAACCAAAAAAAAAATAAAAAATTCGAAACGTTTATCGTACAACGACCACAAAAACCCGCCGCCAAGCGATTGTTGTAGATTTTTTTTTATTTTTTTTTTTTTGTAACTGATTGACTGACTGAGTGACTGAATAATACTATTCCCAATATAACCATTACCACCACCACCACCACTACCACCGCCGTGTCTCTATTACCTGTACCACCGTGCATTTTGCCATGCCGCTGGCCGCTGCTGTTTATGCGTTTTATTGAAATCAATTGAAAGAAGTAAAAGAAACAACAACAACAACAACAAAAAAACATGTTAAAAACATACGTTTAAACATTTGAACTAAAATTTTGTGTAAAAGAAGTAAAAAAAAAATCGGAAAAAATTAAAAAAAAATAATTCAAAAAAGTTTATACACACCTCAAGGTCGATCAGTCAAAAATTTTAATATATGCTGCACAGTGGTTTGTAAATATAAAAAAAAAATATTTTCTTTTTACAAAATCAATGAAATAAAAATAATAAATTATAACAGCAAACAGCAGCATTTAACAATATTTCATTCGTATTCGAAATTGCATAAATCAAACAATTAATTCCAAGTTTGTCTATGGCCTCAAGCCTAATGTAATAAAGAAGAGGTTGTCCATAACCACGATACTACAACGTTTTTGAAGGACCGTATATAATTCATACTACCTTATAAGTCATTACAAATCTTCGTTAGGATTACATGTACCTTCCCAAACCGCTTATTTGCTTTTGTTAAAGAGCAATAAAGAGAAAGTTTTCGTAATCAAACGAATATGACTATTAAGGGTCTGTAGTTAACCGAAAAGAAAAGACTTGAGTATTGGGCGAAACAATTGAAGCTATTTTTAAGTGGTTAAAGATCACACAAAGATAGTGCAGTCACGATAGTTCCTCTCGTTCTAAGTAAAATAGAGAAAAATTGTATGGATTAGCTTAGTTCTCTACGTACAGTAAGACCCAAACCCCGCTAACCGCGACCACACCACCCCAGCCCCGAGGCTCTCTAACTGCGACCTCACTATCTCTTACTTCTACCGAGAATATGGAAAGAACAGTCTTTCACTCTCTCACGCTTAACGCTAACCCAGCTTAACGCTGTTTCAGTATTACGCGGGTAGTATTGGGATTTCCCTAAATCCACCTTGTAATTGATACTGTTGTATATGCGTACAGATGAACGGTCAAGAGCACCAATTATACTGATGTCTTGATAATATATGTCTTCTTAGGCCGAAATACGTAAACTGTTTGATTTATTGGTAGCTGAAGTTTGAAATTCTGAGCCCATTAGAAAACTTACAGGGATCTTACAAGTAGGAGTTTATCTCATTGCAAGAATTCAATTCAACTTAAAAACGTTGGGATACTATGTGTCGCTTAAGTCACCCTACAATAACTCGGCTCTTCTGCGGTGAACTTGAAAATAATATGGGATTGATGTAGGGGAAATAGGAATAAGATCTACTAGGTCATGTGGAAAATCACAACAATGTAGACAAGCCTTTGTAGAAGGCAGCTTAAACGCTGCTAATGGTACCTGAAATTTCCTGCGGAATGAGAAGAAGTATTTGAAAGGGTATAGTCAACGAAAGGACATACTTCTTATAATCTCAGCTTCTGTTGGTTATTCCGATTTTCAGTGTTAAACTTTTAATGCCGAGGTCGTGAGTTCTATTTCCGCGAGAAACTCTGGGTGTTTTTTTTTATTTTCTTGTTGACTTCATATATGATTAATTACAATGAGAAACAATTAGAGCCGTATAAAAGGCAATCCAAAAGCAGTGTGAGCTCTGAGTAATCATCGTCTTAGCCAGGTGCTGTAGGCTGAAAGAATACATGTTCCATCTGCAGTTCGCATCGGACCCAATTTGTAGTTTCTGTGATGGTGTGAATTGAACCATCAGAACAAATGCTTTAGACTTAAAGCATTCTAGAAGGAAAATTACATACAATTGGCTATTTTAGGATTACGACCTAGTTTCTCATACCACTTATGTTGCGTGTGTTAATTTTACATATGAATGACAGATTTTTATTGAGAATTTTATCTTACTGTAAGAGTTCTTGCCACAAACTTACTGAAAGGAAATGGCCGAAGAAATATTTTCATATTTTCGTGTTATTTGAAATGTCTGACCAGGGGATTGAACCGTGGCTTTGTGTTTAATAAGCCAATATGCTACCTACTAGAATAGAAGGGAACATCTGGGTGAATTTCAGTTGTTGGACAGAATTGTCCTTGTTGATAAAAAAAAAGCATGCTAAACTTTGTTAGGGAAATACAAGAATTAGAAAAATTTTTACAGGGTTACGCTGTACAGATTGAGAACAGTATTTCTCGTAGTACTGTGACATCTCTAAAGGACAACAAAAACAATACTAAAGCTATTGATGTAGTTAATTCAATATCAGTTATTTTCAAAATCAGTTTCAAGAGATTTATCGTCTCACATGTATTTTAATTTCTTTAAAATTTAAAACAAAACGCGGTATTTTTATGCCACTACTATTCGGTTTATATTTGCAAATTTCTTGTTTTCTAATTTGATTAGCAGTATTTGGTGGATGACTAATATTTTAAGATTATAACAATCAAATACCAATTATCACGGCTCATTATTAGTTACTCAAGATCTTTTAAAATAAGCTTAAAAATTATTTTATTTGGCATAACCTACAAAATAGGTTGTAATTATGGGATCAATACGGATCATGTAAACAAAATTATTCATACATTCGCAAATGCATTAGTTTAAGAAATTATTGGATCCAACAAAAGTAAGCACTAACATGTGATCTGATAGGTTTGAACAAATTTTGTTGTCAACAATAACCTGCCGTTGAAAAACACTTCTCGCAATCAACATTGTTGGAAAAAGTTCCAGATAGCTGTATGCAGCTTGTAAATATTCACCTCTACACCTTCTGATGTAAATAAATTTATCTCTTGGACGTTGATATCTAAATCAGTTACCCTTTAATTCGTTTATAGGGTGCATTCTCGAGCTATCAAATAATTTTTAACCGGAAGATAGGGTTTCCTCATCTGAGATGCTATTTGAAGTCAAGTGATTAAATTTTTTTTACAGGACCTTTGTAGGTCAAAATACAATCCACATCCCGAATTCGAAAAATCCGGGGATTCGGGTTTGTGAATCCTGAAAATCGCGGGTTTTCGGGATTCGGGATTTCCCGATTGGCATCCCTAGTTGTAATATTGAATATATTGTGTCGCATTTATTGTAAGAATTTTCCATTATTGACTTAAGGTGATAATCATGCTCACATGTCATTGTTTGATAATAAGTTTTCTAAATAATTTTCTTAATAAAATAGTTTTCCCTATAAACAATAAATTTTTTTATTTAGTATTTGAGACTCTTAATGCCTTAAGCTGCCTATAACGAAATTTTAAATTTAATTTTTTTTTGATTTTGTTTTTTGAATTTTAATATAAACAGTGAGAAAAATAATAAAAAAAATTCAAAATAAAATAAAAAAAAAATTCAAAAAAATTCAAAAAAATAAAACCTCTCGTAAATGTTTAAATATTTGTTTTCGAGGGTTGTTGCTGTAATTTTTTATTTTTTTTACTTTTTTATTAACGTTTAAATTACACATTTTTTTTTTTTTGTTGTTGAAGTTTTTAAATTTATTTTACAAATAAGCAAACATGACCTTGAAATATTGAAATTCTTTGCATAAGAGTAGTGTAACAACAGCAACATCGACAACATCATCATCAATATCAGCATTCACACTATCATCACCATCATCAACAGCAACATATGCGGGAATACGCATTGCCAAGTGATGAATAAATGGCGTTTATTATGAAAAATTTTAACTTGAATTAATGCCATAAAAACTTGCTTTCGTTTAAGATGAAGTTGTTGTTTTTTGGTGTTTTTTTTTTTGAATTGAGCTAGAAAAAGTGTTTAACGAAAGCCATGCATAATAAGAAAGCGGAGATTTGAATTTTAGTTGAATACAACAGTTTTCAGCTCTGCATTTAGACACTTAAGCTTAAATAAAAAGTCTTTATTGATTGACTAACTGATACAGTGACACGGTCGGGATGGTTGGCTGATTGGCTGGTTGGCTTAAAGTTGTTTTAAAGTTAAAACAAACGGCCAATCTTTAATGTGTCGATATTAACCCATTTAATTTGAAACAAAAACAAAAGTAAAAACATCAAGAGAGTTGCGTTATAATGCTGATTAAACAAATGACAACAAACTATTGCAGCAGGCAATATTTAGCGGCCACAGCAGCCCCAATAATATCACAAGCATTTGTGAGTTTTAATCACACAGAGTCCACAATGCCAAACAAATCATTGGCGTTAATACCTTCTCTGCGAATGGGAATGTAATTGTCTGCTTAAAAGTCTGTTAGCCAGTCAGTCGTGTGTAACACAGTGAATTTTATGGGATTTTAAAGTTAAGCAGCAGCAGCAGCAGTTTAGCATTGTAATCATCCATCGTATCCATCAGCATCTGTATCAGCGTCAGCATCACACACTTGATTCAATTCATTCGCATGCATTACTTGGCAATGGTGGCTGCTGGTGCTTTTGTTATGCTGCTTGTCTAAGACTATATAAGCATCCAACGCAGTATTACCATGATTGAGATCAAAGTTTAAAATGTTTTTAACCAAAAAAAAAGTTCAAACCCTGTTAAAAAAAATATTCGCAGAGTTTTAACAAAAATAAGCGATTGCAGAAATAAGCCCGGTTTTTTACCTTTTTTTCTTCTTATATTTTTTATTTTTTTTCCCCCTGCAAGAGTTATCATAATTAAAATCATTTTACTGGTTATTGGTACACATTTATGAGTCTGTTTTAAATATTTGAATATTTTAATTATTATTTTTCGTTTTGTTTTTTTTTAACGAAAATGTTGCAATTTTTTTTTTTATTTCGCAAAACCCTTAAGAGTTTCGTAAAGTGAACACAGCAAAAAATAAATTATTTAAACAAAGTCTTCACACACATGTTCATTTCATTTTAAATCGTAGAAAATAGAAAAATTACGTAGAAAACTTAAGTTTTTAGTAAGAAAATAAAAAAAATAAATAAAAACCCTATTGAGTTGTAAGGAAAAACAATTGTTCGTCTATTTATTTAATTAAATAAACAATTTGAAGAGTAAATGTTTACAAATTGAATTACGGAAATTGTTGCTTTAAAATGTTTACAAATTTACAAAAAAAAAAATTTTTTTTAAAAAATTATAAAATTTTTATTATTTACATGAGAATCATTCTGGAAACAAGTTTCATAATATTTAAACCAAATACAGATACATGCTGGTAAAATATTTCTTTATTCCCCCATTCGCAATATAAATTCACTTGAGCCTTAACTTCTATCTTTAGGCAGCCCAAAACGTATCTCCCTGTTCGGTGGGAACCTTATCTTATATGAAAAGCAATACGTTTTACCTTAAAAATCGTTAATAAAATAAATCGATTGCTTAAGGCACAATAAATCAGGCCTTCAGATGCCGATGAGATGTAATCCACTACATTTCCAAGTAGCTAAGGAGACAAGAAACCCGTATTTAAACCTAATGCTAACAAGCACCGCAACTATAACATATTTTCCGAAAATGTAAAGCTTGAACTAACTATTTAACAAAAGCACCACTAGGCACCTCTTTTGCAAGTAAACCCGATCATTTTGTTTGTTCACAAACTGCTCAATTTGGAATGGTTTCTTATCGGAGAAAACCAAATTCGTTAACTGTCCAAGCGAAGTAACTCCTTGGCTCTTTCCAGTCTAACTTTTTTTTGTCCATCGGTGAGCTCTTGCACTTTTTGGAACTTCAATGGCTTTAGTCGGAGCTCATTTTTCAATATGTGTTGCATTCCTTCTCGCAATATGTTCAGCTCACGAGCAATTTTTCTACCACTGCGGCATGGATTTCGATCAAATCTGGTCTTTACTTTTCGAATCATTTCTGGTGTTGTTACCGTTTTTTTCGTCCACTTTTTGGACGCGATGCAACACTGCCAGTATCACGGTAACCAGCAATGGTAGGAGAAAAAAAATTTATTCACATTTAAATGCTGGAGGGCTCTAACGATAGCCACCTGTGGTTTTCCAGCCAAATATAAAGCAAACACATTATCACGCTTGAATTCCATCACGAATAACTTTTTTTTTCTGAATGCAATAGATCAAAATGCTTTTGTAAGCTTGTAAATAATAAAATGGACTGTTGCTGGAATAAATCTGTCAGCTGTCAGATGAGTGGTTTACAAATGATAATAACCTGAAGTTGGTTGCAATACATAATGTATGTATCTCAGGATTTTACTTTGAATCTAGATAGATTTAAAAGTAATTTCAGATATACTGTTTATGCGATATAAAAACACTCCCAGGGATACAGGCCAATGCAGTTTTACAAATTTTGAATTCTAATACATGTTTACTACTCCTCTTTAGGAGTGCCTTTTCACATCTCGTCAAACAATCCCTATGTTAAACATACGACCTGGGATTGAGTCCTCAGTGGATGTAGCTACTTGTTGATTTTATGCTAATTATGGTTTACGAAGTTAAGAACACACAATGACCCTGATGACCTGCATATGATTTCTGTATTCCGAGAATTATCCCTGATGCTTATAAAATTATAAAAATAAATGCGCAATAAATCATTAGAAGAAAAGAAAAAACTTTATGAAGAAATGCTTAAGCAATTAAAATTTTACGAGAGTTTAAAGTAAACAAAAATAAAAAGTGATTAACGACACATGTTTTCATTCATTGTTAGACCACAACAATTAATCGAAATGCTTTTCAAACAATTAATTTTATTATCAAGTGCAACAATTAAAAATTCTAAATCAGAGAACTTCTTAAACATTTTAAAAACTTTAGAAATAAAAAAAGAAAACAAAACAAAAAGATTTCCGGCGCACGTTTTAAATGACAGCTTTAAAGTTTAACAGCCATTATAGAGGGACATAAAAATCAGCAAAGAAATTAAAGTCAACACAGAGACAGGGTCGTCGTTTAAATATAAAAATTAAGATTAAAAATAAAAATAAAAAATAAAATTTAAATTTAAATTGAAATGAAGTGAAGTAGATAGAAAAAAAACTATTTATACCTGATGACTTTTACAAAGATTTCGAGCAGCTGTGACACCGATTGACATTTTGTTAAAACGAAAAAATTTATTTTTCTTGGTTGGGAATTTTTTTTTAAATTTTAATTATTTGGACTTTATTTGTTAGGAAACAAACAAAAAACTAAAACAAAAAAAAAAAATACGTCTCGGGTTGTATAAAAGCAATGCCAAAGCAACAGCAAATTTACCACTAAAAACTGAACTTTAGTTTGGCTCACCTAAACGTTTGCCAGCATTAAACAAAGCTAGACGGTTAAGAGCGAATGCGTTTAACATTTGCCCAGCAAAAGATGAAAACTTTGGCTTTGTTTAAAGCTTTTCGATCACATAAACTCTTGGCTAAAAATCTCATTTAAAAGCAAGAGAGTGTTCGCTTTTTACATGCGAGTATAAAATTTATTACGTTTACAAAACTAAAAATTTATTGAAAAAAAAAATTAAAAAAAAAAAGCAAAAAATGTGTTCAGAAATCTGTAAATGTATGGGTAGCCCAGGCATTTAACATTCAGCTTGACTTGAAGCTTGTAAGCCAAGTTTATTGAAAAGCTAAAATCAGTTGAATTATTTTACTTGGCCGCGTCACTTGAGCATAACGTTATAAACGGGGCAAAGCCGCTAATTTTTGTTTTTTGGTAGTGTAGATTAAAAATCTCTTTAAATCATCTGGTTTTATATGGTACGGCTTGAAATAATTTGAAAAAAAATGGTTTTTAAAAAAATCTTTACAAGAAAAATATAAATTCTTTGGAAAATAAAAGGAAAAGATCTTTAAAAAGTTTTCTTTTTCAACAAGAAAATAAAACAATTGCAAGTGCAAAAAGTATTATAAAAAAAAAATAAAATAAAAATTATGTAAAAAAAGGAAGTCCAAATCAAAGACGGTGGAAAATTTTTTATTTCTAATACCAAAAAAAAAAAATAAAAATTAAATTTAAAAAAAAAAGAGAAAAAGAAATAGTGAAGCGTGAATTTGATTAATATAATTTTGACTGCATGCAATATAAAAAGGAAGTGAATATTTTGGTAATTTTTTTCTTGTTTGTTTAAAGCAAAGAAAAGCCTTCAAAGAAAACAAAAATAAAATTTTGGAATACGGAAGAAAAACAAAAAAAAATCAAAGCAAGTAGAAGAAAAATTTTGTTTTCTAAGTTAAGACATGAAAGGACACTTTATATAAATCAAATATGCATTTATGTTTAAAAATATGCAATTAAAAAATTTGAAAGACTTGATACATATTCTTAAATTTACTGTCTCTTTAGCAATTAAAAATAAAATACTGAAGTAAGTTTTTCTGTGATAAGCAAATATCCATAAAGAAATATAAAAATAAAAGAAAACTTTTAAGCTATTTTTTTTTACCAAACAAAAAAAAAAAAATTATATGCTATGATAATATGCTCTAAAAAAATTTTTTATATGGAAAAAAATTTATTTTTCTCGTTTTATTTAAAATGCATATTTATTTTTAAAACATCATATTATATGTATAAGAAATACAAAAATAAAATAAAATTCTTAGGCAATTTTTTTAACCAAAAAAAAAAAATAAAAATTAAATTTAAAAAAAAAAGAGAAAAAGAAATAGTGAAGCGTGAATTTGATTAATATAATTTTGACTGCATGCAATATAAAAAGGAAGTGAATATTTTGGTAATTTTTTTCTTGTTTGTTTAAAGCAAAGAAAAGCCTTCAAAGAAAACAAAAATAAAATTTTGGAATACGGAAGAAAAACAAAAAAAAATCAAAGCAAGTAGAAGAAAAATTTTGTTTTCTAAGTTAAGAAATGAAAGGACACTTTTTATAAATCAAATATGCATTTATGTTTAAAAATATGCAATTAAAAAATTTGAAAGACTTGATACATATTCTTAAATTTACTGTCTCTTTAGCAATTAAAAATAAAATACTGAAGTAAGTTTTTCTGTGATAAGCAAATATCCATAAAGAAATATAAAAATAAAAGAAAACTTTTAAGCTATTTTTTTTTACCAAACAAAAAAAAAAAAATTATATGCTATGATAATATGCTCTAAAAAAATTTTTTATATGGAAAAAAATTTATTTTTCTCGTTTTATTTAAAATGCATATTTATTTTTAAAACATCATATTATATGTATAAGAAATACAAAAATAAAATAAAATTCTTAGGCAATTTTTTTAACCAAAAAAAAAAAATAAAAATTAAATTTAAAAAAAAAGAGAAAAAGAAATAGTGAAGCGTGAATTTGATTAATATAATTTTGACTGCATGCAATATAAAAAGGAAGTGAATATTTTGGTAATTTTTTTCTTGTTTGTTTAAAGCAAAGAAAAGCCTTCAAAGAAAACAAAAATAAAATTTTGGAATACGGAAGAAAAACAAAAAAAAATCAAAGCAAGTAGAAGAAAAATTTTGTTTTCTAAGTTAAGACATGAAAGGACACTTTATATAAATCAAATATGCATTTATGTTTAAAAATATGCAATTAAAAAATTTGAAAGACTTGATACATATTCTTAAATTTACTGTCTCTTTAGCAATTAAAAATAAAATACTGAAGTAAGTTTTTCTGTGATAAGCAAATATCCATAAAGAAATATAAAAATAAAAGAAAACTTTTAAGCTATTTTTTTTTACCAAACAAAAAAAAAAAAATTATATGCTATGATAATATGCTCTAAAAAAATTTTTTATATGGAAAAAAATTTATTTTTCTCGTTTTATTTAAAATGCATATTTATTTTTAAAACATCATATTATATGTATAAAGAAATACAAAAATAAAATAAAATTCTTAGGCAATTTTTTTAACCAAAAAAAAATATAATACGCTATGAAAAATTTTATATGCAAAAAATGTCCTTTTCTCGTTTTATTTAAAATGCATATTTAATTTTAAAAACATCATCTTATATTCTAAAAGTAAAGCGAATAGGAAAAATTCTTCAAAAGAATGGGTCAAAAATATGTTCTCAAAGTCAAAAATATGCTCTTAAAATCAAAAATATGTTCTAAAAATCAATGTATTTCCTATATGTTAAAAATATATTCTTTAAAAGGTTTGATCTTTAAAATTATTAAATTAAATTTAAAAACAATAAGCAAAAATGCTCAAAAACAAAATGTTTTCAATACTAAAAGTCTGACAAAAATAAGCAATAATCAAAAGTGTAGAATGTAAAACGAAAGAAAAAAATTTATGCTCTTTAAATGCTAATTATTTTCATTTAGATTCATCATTACTTAAACTAATCTTATTAATTTGTCCTTACAGCCCTTTTGTCAGGATTACAATATAGCTTCTCACATGAATTATGTGGTGTGTGTTAAGTTTACCCATGAGCGGTGAGGCGGACCTTCATTCTAACTCAATTCTGAATAACAGATTTGAGGAACTTTTCATACATACATACATAATTGGTAATTATTTATACATAAGTGGTGGGACCTACAGTTTAAAGTCGACTCCGAACGACAGATTTTTGAGTAACTTTTCTTGGCAATTTTATTTACTCTCAGAGTATTTGCCAGAAATTCGTAGAGAGCAAATTGCCGAAAAATACTTTTTGTATTTTATTTTGATGTCTGGCCTGGGACTCGAACCATGGCTTTACGTCTAATAAGCCATCACACTACCTACTAGACCACGGCAACTTCAAAGAACTTTTCATGGCAATTTTATTTACACTCAGAGTTGTTATCAGAAGATTGATTAGAGGACCGTTTAGAGGCTCCAAAAGAAATATGTTTGTTATTAAACGTTTTGTCGGATATGTTTGACCTGTGGTGCGTCTTATAAGCCAACACACTACCTATTAGACTACGACGACTTATAGAGAATGTTAACCTATTTAAATGTGATGTCTAGGACAAAGAAATTTTTCTTTGCATAAATTGCACTGTTGGCACTTAATTCCAAACATCATTTACAGGAAAATAGTGTTGTATGGCACGATTAAAATACCACAATCATAATCATAACTAATGAGTTTTATAGGGACATTATAGGGATCACTAGCTAGGCAAGCATTATTGGTCTTAGGAAGAACTGAGCAACGGATTATAAAGAAAACTTAGAGAATTTAATTTCGGCCTAATAAACATCCATTACTTGAGATTTAGGTTGTTCGCTTAGCTTGTTGGTTTCGGGATTTTTAAAATTCGTCCAAAAATTTTTTTCTTAAGGAGAATTAATTTTATATTTGCTGTTGTTTAATTTTATAAGCAGTATAGTAGGAAAACTGTATCAGATGAATAAATATTTAATCCCCTGAATTCTACTCTAATGATGAGGCTTCCATCTAAGTCACTGTTGAATTTACACTTTTTAAAGCGATCGATTTAATATTTCAATAAAAAAAATATATTCATCGAGATTAAGGCATAATATTTCATGCTAATTGGTAGTAATTTTAATATTTTTAATTTTAGGCTCCCAAACGTCTCAAAATTCAAATAATAATTCATCGAAAACCGACCTTGATTAATGAGTGCACAAATTTCACAACAAAATTATTTCGAAATGAAAATGTATTATTATATGCATTTTTATGTTAATTAAAACAGAAAATAAAGCAAATTATATGCTTTATACCATATTTACAGATGTTTTTTTTTTAATATAAATTAAAAGATGAAAAAAAAAATTTTATTTTTTAAAGCCCCCCAAGATAAATATGCTAAAATATGCCACCAACCAGTTTTAGTTGTAATTTTTAATACAATCTTAAAGCATTTGTTTTAAACATGCTTTATAGGCTATCAAGATCAAATTATTTTCACACACCATAATTATTTAAAATAAAAAAAGAATATTAAATTTTTTGGTTCAAACCCGAGGTTAGACATCTTAAACAAAACGAAATTTAGAAAACTATTATTTAAGGCAGCTTCCTCTCCGTGGTCTTCTGGCGAAAACTCCGAGATGGAATAAAATTTGTATTCTCAAAAATCTGTCGTTTGGAGTGGAAGTTTGAACTGTAGGTCCTGCCACTTATGAATTATAATTATAACACTCAGCATGGGTGATGTGACAAGTTAGGTTGTAATCCTCACTAAAGATTTGTAGTGGCCAATCGTGTATGTAAGCATGTAATTGCATATAGAAAAAATGACTGTTTGGTGAGCATTATAGTCTGGAGGCAAGTATTTTTTTTTTTAAAGTGTCCTGAAAGAATCGTAAACGCTAGTTTAGAGTGCATTGGTGCTATGATAATGGGTGCTGTGGGAAGCTGGGTTGTAATCATGACTAATAACTTGTAATGACCAATTAAGTAATTAAGCAAGTATGCTGTATTTATTATAATTACATTCAATTTTTTATTGTTAAATGTACTGATCATTGTGATTTATTACAGAGGATAGCAATGAATCGTTTTTTCGCTACTCAAAAGTACTCATGCAATTTTGGATACGAGTGTTATATCATACTCGATATAACATTGATTTATAAGTACAGCTTAGAACAAGTATGAGTACAACGTTGACATCAAACTCCCGACATTCGAAATATGTTTGATTCATATGCCTATTCATAAATTTAGAAAAATACTTATAATATTTACGAATGATTCGGGTCACTCGAATCATTTTTCAAAATTTTCAGTCTTAGTTGTTATAGTATTTACAAACAATAAAAAAAGAAAGAAAAGACAAAGACAGCAAGCAAAGCATACACACAATATTCTTGTGAGTATCAAGCGAATCATTCTCATTTTGTGCTTCATTCGAATGTTAAGTAGAAGCAAGTCGAAATCAACAACATCATGCGTATTGTTAAGTATGAGTACGATGAGTATTTCAAACTTTGAATGAGTAGTGTGAATATAATAATAAAATAAGTATGAATGGGTATCAGAAATTATAAGTATGACTCGAATCTATTCATCGTTTTGAATACTCGTTGCTGACCTCTGGTTTATTATCGTATAAACTTAAAACCTTATGCCGGACTAGAATGTATATAGAGCTATGTTGACTAGAATATAGAGATCCCATCGTTATAAAGAAGGCTCAGGCACTTATTTGCTTATGGAATAGCTTTTCTAACAACCACTGTCGTACAACGTGCCATGACAATTGGGTCTTTGCTATACCACTTGGGAGTTTTTTTACACCAGAATAGAACTTTCGAGTGCAACAAAGCTTTTACAACAACATACAATAATTGTCATTTCTTGACTAAAATATAGAGCTCCTATCATTGTAAGAAAGACTCAGGCACTGATTTGTTCGTGCAATAGCTTTTTCAACAACCACTGTCATATGACGACCCATGACAATTGGGTCTTTGCTATACCACTTGAGAGTTTTTTACACCAAAATAGAACTTTCGAGTGCAGCAGAGCTCTTAAAATAGCATACAATAATTGTCATATCTTGACTAAAACCTAGAGCTTCTATCATTATAAGAAAGGCTCAGGCATTGATTTGTTCATGCAATAGCCTTTTCAACAACCACTTTTAAAAGACAACCCATGACAATTGTGTCTTCGCTATACCACTTGCGAGTTTTTTTACACCAGAATAGAACTTTCGAGTGCAGCAGAGCTCTTGCAACAACATACAATAATTGTCATATCTTGACTAGAATATAAATCTCCCATCATTGTAAGCAATGGCACTGATTTGTTCATGCAATAGCTTTTTCAACAAGCACTGTCATACGTTCCCATGACAATTGGGTCTTTTTTAGGATATAGATCTCCCATCATTGTAAGTCAGGCTCAGGCTCTGATTTGTTCTTGGCATGGCTGTTTCAACAACCACTCTCATAAGACGACCCATGACAATTGGGTCTTTGCTATACCACTTCGGAGTTTTTTTACAGCAGAATAGAACTTTCGAGTGCAGCAGAGCTCTTGCAACAACATACAATAATTGTCATATCTTGACTAAAATATAGAGCTCCCATCGTTGTAAAGAAGGCTGAGTCACTTATTTGCTCATGCAACAGCCTTTTCAACAACCACTGTCAATTGGGTCTTCGCTATACCACTTGGGAATTTTTACCCCACTTAAAAGTTCTGAGGCAACCTACAATAATTGTCATATCTTGACTAGAATAGAGAGATCCTATCGTTGTAAGGAAGTTGTAGGCAAGTCGAAATGATACCAGTTCAGATCATCGAAACTAAAAGTGTTTTATTGCATAGTTAAGTATTATTATAAACCAGAAACCTTACAAATCTGCCAAATTGTCAATTTGTACCGCGATATTTGACAAACAACAACTAAACCTTACTCTAAACGTAGTCAAATGAAACTTTCCTGACTACAGGGCCAGTTTGATATTCATATTCATGTTATTATTACTAGGCCACCTTGTAAGCCGCTGGTATATATATTTGGGCGATTAAATTGGCCATAGTGTGTTTAAAAACCACAGTGAAGAAGATAAATCATTTAAAAGTAATAATTTTTTTTTCGTAATTAAAGGCGTTTTTATAGCTTCTACATGGTCTAAAAGTAATTTGTCATTTTATGTTTGTTTTTATATGAGCTTTTAAGCAATTACTTACTTGGCAGTGTAATGGCTTAAGTAACTCTTAATAAAAAAATTTAAAAAAAATAAAAATATGTCGTAAAGAATATGCAATTATTGTATTAAAGTTAAGCAAAAATGAAATTACAACATATTACAACAATTAAATGATTGCAACAATTAAAATAATAAAAATATATTTTTTGTTTTATTAAATTAATTATTAAACAAAGTATTTAAGCAAACAGCTTGACAAAGTGGCAATTCATTGTAAAAAAAACAGGACAATAAACGTAAGAAAATCTATAAAAAATGAAGAGAAAAACAAAATTACTAAATTTTGTAAATAAAAATTCAAAAAAATGGTGAACAAAATTTAAATAAAAAAAAAATTGAAAAAACAAAAATTACTTAAAACCACAAGCGAATTGGTGTATTTCAAAAAACAAAAGACTTAAGAAACGAACTTGAGTTTTGTAAACACAATATGAATGAAGTTGGCTGCAGCAGAGTAAAACAAAAACCTTCAAATACAAAAATAAAAAGCAAAAAACAATTAAAAAAAAACAGAAGACAAAAGAAAAAGAAGAAGAAAAAACTAAAGAAACAAAAATTGAAAACTTTGCGAAATTTCTGTATTTTATAATAACAACAAAAACAATAAGAATTTAATAAGTAATAGTCTTCTAAAATATAACAAATAATTGTGAAAAAAAAATTTTTTTTTTGAAAAATTATTAGAGAATTAAAAAAAAGAAAAAGAAACAATTTGTAAAAAAGCTTTATTCCACCTGTGCACGTACAAAAAACAGCGTGTATGTATGGCTATTCATAAATAAATAAATGGTTGGTTGGTTGGTTGGTTGGCAAGGCAGACAGACAGACAGACAGACATACGTGTTAATTAATTAAGCAACAAGCATTGTATATCATTTTTTTTGTATTTTTTTTACAAATTTGTAGTTGTAGCTTTTCTGCTTAGAAAAATAAGTCAGCATTTGAAAAAATTGTAAGAGAAGGGGAGAGAGGGAGAAAAGAGAGAATCAAAGTTAGAAAAAAAAAATTAAAATTTTTTTATTCATTGTTGAACAAAATAAAAAATAAAAACAATTCAAAACATGTTACACTAAATAAATATGCATTTTGCATGAAAAGAAAAAAATCTTAACGTCTGAATAACAAAAATAAACAAATTGAACAACCATATTTAAAAATAAAACAAAATAAAATTGTTTATATACTCTAAACAAATAGACAGACAGTACAATTAACCCATTAAAGTATTAAAATATACAAAAAAGAACAAGAGATAATCGGCCTGAAAGGTCTTAGGGTCTTACAAAATAACATGAACTGTGCTAATTGTCTCACATAATCATAGCTGCCAGATAGATAAAGCATCAAATCGTCAAACATTAGAAAGAAAATCATCAAAATCGCCAAAAATTGTTTTTGAAATCGTTAGAAAAAATCATCAGAAAAAATAAATACAACGATGTTTACATTTATAGAAATTTTAAGAAGGCAAAGTCATGAACATACGCCTTCAAGAACATTCATCGCACTGTTTATGCTTATAAAAGGCAAAGTCAAAGAGAGTTAGTTAGAGTTAATAAAATTCAGTCAGTCTTGTGTAAAGACGCTGCATGTTTACAGAGAGTAATCGTGGTTTGAAGATCTGTCGTATAATTGTCTCGTAATTGTTATTATTTATACAAAGGGTATGGTGTGGTAGGTAGTGTGTTGGCTTATTAGACGTAAAGCCAGGGTTCGAGTCCCAGGCCAGACATCAAAATAATATACAAAAAGTATTTTTTCGGCGATTTCCTCTCAGCAGATTTCTGGCAAAAACTCTGAGAGTATAATATAAGTGCCATGAAAAGTTTCTCAAAAATCTGTCGCTCGGAGTCGACTTTAAACTGTAGGTCCCGCCACTTATGTATAAAATTAACACAACAACAGGAAAAACGAAAGAAGCAGTTGTTGCTGTTTACATTAAGTTGTGAACAGTGGTACACAGAATTGTGCGAACAATAAAGAATTTTAATTAAAACTAAACACATATTTATTTTCATTTTATTTGCAATCTACGAGCTTCTATTTTAAACGTTTTTAGGAGGTAGAAACGTAACAATACTTTACTGATTGTTATACAAATACTAAGTAAGGCTTTTAACGTACAAAAGTGAAGAATTTAATGTAAATTTTTAATTTCTAAAAATCATCAAAATAAAGGTATAAATCGACATATCGTCAATATGTTATTTTTGCAGCACACAATCGTCAAAATGATGATAAATTGTCTAATGTGGCAGCTATGGACACAATTAAGAATACAATATGCCTGCATAATCAAATGGCAAACGTTTTTTTTTTAATAATTTACACTTATTAACGTTTTAATTGAGCTCAACTTTAAAACAATTAAACGTAATTTAATGTATTGCCATTTGTTTTAATTAGAAATTAATTCGAATCGTTTAAACACTTAATTATCACCATTCAGTTCAAAAAAAAAACCTCCCTTAACACGTTCTTTCACTTAAAATGAGATTTTAGCTGTAACAATTACTTAAACAATGTTACGAAAAGAATCATTAATAAGGGAAATCAATTACACTTTACCTATCAATTAATCTTAAACACATGTCATCGCAATAGGTGATAATTGCCGATAGTTTAACTATTTAAGTGGAAAGTGGAACACTTTTTAAATGTAAATTTTAAAACAGGCAAATTACATCACTTCTTTACATAACGTAAACGTAGGACGGACTTTTAACTAGGCGAACACCTATTAACATTTTTATTATCTTTAACCTTTTACAACAATAGCTGATCCCCATTAAATTTTATGATCTTTTATAGGAATTGAACTCGTATTACAGTTTACCTAAGGAATATAAGAAATTAAATGTCAATAAAATAAAAAATTTTAATTAAGGAAGAGCATGTAAAAATGGATTTTTAAATGAGTTCCGTCCGCTTAGTTAAGTGTGAATAATTTTATCGTACTTTTTCTTTGTTTATTATGTTCAAAGTTCAAATTTAGTAACACTTCGAGACAATTAATTTTAGCTTTTAAAGTAAATGTCAAAATAAAACTCCATCGAGTTAGAGAAGATCGATATTTTGTTGGAACAATGCAGAATAGCTTAACTGCTCTGTCCTGTGGATAGAGCTCATTCTATCTCGTAAGACAATTTATCTTATCAATGGAGTTTAGCATAAAAAGCTTCTCAAAAAATCTGTCGTTCGGAGTCGACTTTAAACAGTAGGTCCCACTGCTTATGTATAAAATTAACGTACACAACACGAGTGGTGTAAGAAGCTAGGACGTTGTACAATTCGAACTCCGCTTACTGTACTTGTCACAGTTGACAACTGCACGTCCTCTAACATAACCTAAGCTAATAGAGTTAGACAATTCATATCAGTTAGCATATAGCCAAGGCAACTAACATCTGTCCAAAAGCTGTTGCATATGGTAACTGACCAAAGTTTTGGAAACTATCATTAGGATAATAGCAAACAACTATAATACGAGATTCATCAGAGAGCATCGTGACTTCTTGCTTCTCCTGTAGCTGATTTATGTTCCCGTTGCCATTACTTTTCCCTTACCCGGACTGTAGTGTGTACATGTCCCTATGTAATGGGAACGAGCCCTCCGCGGTCGGGTAAGGGTGGGTTAGTGTGAGGCCGAAGAAGTTCGAACTGAAGTCGCCGTTGTCTAGTAGACAGAGAAACTTTTCATGACAATTTTTATTTACTCTCGGAGTTTTACTAGAAATCTACTGAGCGGAAATCGCCAAAGAAATATTTTTTCATGTACCTTTTCTTCTGGAAGCCTCTGACCTGTTAACCTTTCCTGACCTATAACAAAGCTTAAGTCAATTAATTTGAAATATATTGTAATTCCATTGCATAGCTGCCAGATAAATAAAGCATCAAATCGTCAATTATTAGAAAAAAAAATCGCCGAAATCGTCAAATACGTTCTTGGAAATCGTCAAACTAATCGTCATAAAAATTCAAGGTGATGTACGCTAGAACCGACACATTTTTTAGTGCCTCAGTTTCTAAAGAGAGTGTAAGAAATGCTTCACTTCTTATGACTTTCTTACTATTTACACCGCTTATATTCGAAAGCAATTGGAATATAACTCTCATGTATAGGATAGTACGTCAACGACTATTTTGAGACTTCTCGACCGCTTAGAAGAAAGGATGAAGTTCCCCGTTAATGACGGCAGAGTATCGAACTCCATTGATTCATTGGAGCATCGTTGTTCAAGCGAAATAAGGGGCTTGTCCCCGAGAATTATGTGTATTCCTACACAGCACTCGCCTTATTTAGCGGGCACATACATATGTATGTGGTTGATTGACCAGTGGATCGCTCACTGCATTACAGACAAAAGACTTAAGAAGCGAACTTGAGTTTTGTAAACTCAACATGAATGAAGTTGGCTGCAGCAAAGTAAAACAATTGAAAAAAAAACCTTCAAATATAAAAATAAAAAGAGCACAAAATCGTCAAAATGACGATAAATCGTCAAATCTGGCAGCTATGTTCCATTGTTTTGATCCCATGTTCAACATAGAAAACGCTTTCATATGATGTGCTCCACAGTCCTAGATCCATAACTTATCTTCATGGAAAACAAAACAAGATTTTACAGTCACATTTTTTTTGTCCAATAACTTATCACAGAATGAAAACGAATGATAACAAAAATATGAGGCAATTCCTTGCCAGCTATATTATATAATCCAAAATACAAAATGCAACCGCCAATCCACACCGAGGGGCTTGGGGTAAGCATAAAAAAATAAAAATAGTGGTGGGGTTTTTTTTGAGGATTTTGTGGAACCTGTTGCAAAAATCTCTTTGAAATGTATGTTCAAAGTTTCTGTTGTTGTTGTTATAGTTGGTAATATTGACTTGTTAAATAAACGTGCAACATAAGGAGTGTGCACGAAAAAAATGGGCCTACTTTTAAGCTTATAAATTTTATCATAATTGAAAAAAGTGAATACCGTTACATTGTTTTTGTTAGTCATCTGTTTCAAAATCCACGGGCTAAATTTCATTGCAATAGCAAAAATAGTTTCTTGAAAATGGACACCCAACAAGAATGTCGTAAAAAAATAATTGAAATTTTCAATGAAAAACCACGATTGCTAGGTTCGCAGGTGTTAACCCAAAAACAGTTTCTAAGGTAAGAATGAAACAATATAAGTAGTCTTTAGGTATTGAGAGAAAGCGTGGAAGGGGAAGAAAAAAAGGCTTTACCGACCAAAAAAAAAAGCAAGTAAAATAATACGTATTTTTTTAAAACACCCCCTAAAATGTTTGGAAGAAAAGTGGCTCAAAAAGTTAAATGCTCTGAGACCTTGGTTAGAAAAAAATTTTATACACAAAAGGTATTCAAATATTATTTACTTTAATTGAAATATAAAATGAAAAAAATTCGCCACTTAGTTTTATTTCTATAAGGAAAAGTGTAAGTCCAGTTTTTTTTTGTGCACAGTCCTTACTTTAAAAATGGTTTTTAATACAAAACTTACTCTACTAGTCACTACCTTTTGCCACACGTATATGTAGCACACAATGTTTTATTTTATTTTTTATTATTTTTTTGTTGTTGCTATTGTTGTTGTTGTTGTTAATTTATTACATTTTGTTGTACACTTTTTAACCAATTTTAGAGGAAGTGTTACAAAGAAAAGAAAGAAAATAAATTAAAAACTATACCAAATACCCAGTTTTTATTTCTTGTTTTTTATTGTTTTTTTTTTTTAATTTTCTTCGCTATTATTTTATTGTTTACTTTACTGTATCTGTGTGTCTTTTCGTTAATTTTCTTTTGCCGCGAGTAGTAGGAAAAGAAAATTAATTAAAAAAAAAGAGGAAAAAGCCCACTTTTATTTTGGTTTTTCTTTTGTTTTTAGTTTTCTTTAATTTAAGCTCTCAATTTCTTTGTTTCTTTCTTTCTTACTGTTTACGGTGATAGTAAAAGAAAAGTAAATAAACTGCTCGCAGTTGAGTTTTTGTTTTTCACAATTTCATTTACAAATACCCGCAGCAACAGTAGTAGCAGGCAGACAAACAGAGAGACAGACAGACAGTTGTGTACGGCTAGTCATGCATAACTTTAAACCACATAATGACGACATCATATGTTGCAATAGTAAATTTTCTGTTAATTTTTTTTTTTCTTTCTTCAACATTTTATTCAATCACCTGTGTGAAGAAGAAAAACCCATTAGCAAATCATGTCCATAAGAAAATTGTTTAACCCATTTTTAGGGGTAAAACAAAAAAAAAAAAAAAGGTGAAAGGTCTCTGTGCAATCGTGTTAAATATTGTTTAATTTGAAAATTGCACACACGCTATATCATCTTCAAAATAATGTTACCACCAATCAAGGATTGGACATTACATTATAACATCCAGTCATTGGACTGGAAATTATTTTCAGTTTGATCAATCAATTGCTGTATTTTTAATCTCAAAGCAGTTTTCTCAAAACTTAGGGACTCTAATAAATAATAATTATACAGTAAAACCCCGCTTAACGCTACTCCACTTAACGCTGTTTCAGTATTACGCGGTTGCAAATGAAACGGCCATGAAAATGAACGACCATACACTAAAAAGCGGTGCATTATATAGCGACGGTGTATCTACTGTGTATCTTTTTCAACGCTATTTTGTAAAAAAGTAAACAATAAGAATTAATTTAAAAAATTCGTTAACAAAAAATAGATAATTATAGTTATTAAAGATCAATAAAATAAAAAATTTAAACTAAATATTAAAAAAAAATAAAAATAATAAAAAAAAAATTAAAAAAAAAAAAAAAAAAAAAAAAAAAATAAAAAAAAAAAATAAAAAAAAATAAAAAAAAAAAAAAAAAAAAAAATAATTAAAAATAAAATAAAAAATAAAAAAAAAAATAGATAAAAAATAATAAAAAAAAAAATAAAATAAAAAATAAAATAAAAAAAAATAAATTAAAAATAAAATAAAAAATAAAAAAAAAAAATAAATTAAAAATAAAATAAAAAATAAATAAATTAAAAATAAAAATAATAAATAAAAAAAAATAAATTAAAAATAAAAAAAATAAAAAATAATAAAAAAAATAAATTAAAAAAAAAAATAAATTAAAAAAAAAATAAATTAAAAAAAAAATAAATTAAAAATAATATAAAAAAACTAATAAAAAACATTTTTTTTTAGAAAAAAAATTAATAAAAAGAAACACAAAATGTAGTTACAATATAAATAAATAAAAAAAAAAAATTGTAATTAATTAATTTAAAAATTAAATATATAAACACAAAACAAACCTTCGAAATGATTTAACGATTTTAATTTACAACAAATTCTGGAAGTATCAGGTGACGGTGATTGATTATAGCCTCTAGTACTTTACAATGTAAAACAAACAAAAACGAAAATCCCAAAATAAAAGTGTTAAAAACTCAATGATTTCGGAATAAAAAAAATCATCTTAACAAGAAGGGCAAATATGCAATAAAAATATACAAAAAAAAATCAAAATAAATAATTGTAGTACAGTCAAACTCGTTTATAACGAACTGGGTTATAACGAAATATTGGTTATTTTCAAGTCTCAACGTTTTAATAACAATTTTCATAAAAAAAACTTCGTTTATTACGAACTTGTTTATAAAGAATGCTCGATTAAAAGGAACTACTTTAATTGGTCCCAGTAATTAAATTTCGTACATTTTTCTTTTCTTATAACGAACCCTCAGAAATAACTTTGAAGTGTGGCAATAGTCTTTAGTTTTAATTAATATGGCAGCATTAAATTATAACTCAGTATTTTTAATCTTTTTTATATTTTCTTCTATGACTTCGCCCCGTTTATTACGAACTTTGCCTATAACGAACACTGTCAACTGTTAATAGTGTGAGTCAAATCAACAACCAAGATGTTTAAGCCAACCAAATAACCGTACAACACCAACACCTTAAAAAATTTTTGTTTTTAATTTAATTTTTTTTTTTTGTTTTGTTTTTTTTTATAGAAAATAAATTAAAACAACAAAAATTTCAAATAGTTAGCTATATAAAATAATTATCATCGTCGTCATATCATATCATTGAAATCCACTTTAAGGCATATGACCTTTCAAAGTAAGACTAGCTAAACTAAACACATACACTACAGTGAGACGCATAAAAACAAATCAAAAAAAATTTTAATTAAATGGCATTACATCAAATATATGTATTGTATATACAATATAGTATATAAATATAATTAACCTCATTTTAAATAATTTAAATAAACGTTTATATGTTACAACAACAACAACAATATCAACATTAAAAGCATTTTATAGCGAAAAACTCATAAAGCAATCAAAAAATTTAGAGAAAAAAAGAGCTAATAAAAGTAAGCCTTTAAAGGGTTAAAGGTCAAAACTAACTGGTTTTAAAAATGTTAAACCAAATCTCTTTTGGCAAAAACTCTTGGTGTAAACTAATTGCCATGAAAGAGATTTCAAAATTTGTCGATTCGTGATAATCATTAAACTGCAGGTCACTTCTTTCATGCATAAAATTTATCACACGCAACATGGTTAGGTTAAATAGCTAGGTTGTAATCCTGACTAAAGGTTTGCGACTGCAAATTAAATAACAAAAATTATAAATTAAATCACTACCGAAACGTCAAGAACTGTATTCGACGAAAGTCATGTAAAATATTTTGTTTCTTCCCCAAATTTTTGAAACTTTTTTTCTTTATTTCTCAAATTTTGGGGGTCGCCGTGGTCTAGTACGTAGTGTGCTGGCTTATTAGACGTAAAGCCAAAAAGTATTTTTTCGGCCATTACTTCTCTTTCTCTTCTTGAAAAGTTTCTCAAAAATCTGTCGTTCGGAGTCGACTTTAAACTGTAGGTTCCGCCACTTCTGTATAAAATTAACACACACAACATAAGTGGTGTGTGAAACTGTGGGCTTCTTGGGGACGATTGCAGTAGACTCTCTAATGGTGAAGGTATAGCACTGGCCATTTTATAGTCACCAGCAGCAACTCGTTTCCTTACCGCACGCATCTTCCTTCTTTCCTAATTCTGCACAATGCACTGCATAAGTAGGGGTCATCCCCTGAGTGCAGGTTTAATAAAAAATAAAAAAAAAAACATAATACCCTTAGGGCCATTATTACAACTTGCCGTTAAACTTGGGTTTAGTTGAAGGTACCTTTAGCTAAAGGAAACTCTAAAGTTGCCTTCAACTGACTTTCGTTATTGCAATTTACAGATAAAATAAAGTTAAAATATAAACAAGTTTTTTTAACGCAGTGGCAACACCGGACTTCTTCTTTTCCACATGCTTATTTTGTTTATATTTGAAGTTGCCATATTGAAAATATTATATATAATATGGCAAGTTTAAATATAAACTTAACTTTAAAAGTTACCAGTACCTTTAGTTTAACGATCACTTCTATATTATTGGGTACTCATAATAATGAAAAACAATTTATCCGCCTATTAAAATCCTCCCTTTAGTTAACAGCAAGATGTAATAATGGCCCTTAGAGAAAAGCTAGTGTATAGAGACTTTTCGCAGTAACAATCACTTCGGTATCATATTTACAGTCTAACTTCTTAAAATAGTAGTGAACAGCAAATCTTTTAACACCTTGGCTTTGGTTCAAGTTTGGAAATGGAAATGTGAGTAAAATAAGGCAGACAATGTACTTAATGAGCTGTACACACGAGTACTGTACGTAAAACATGACAGTGTGTACGGTTTCTACTAAACACTGTCTTACAATATTTTGCAACCATAGAAACTAAGTTCAGCTTTAATATTGCTTGAACAGGCACCATTCTCATAGATTTCAATAAACAATTTTGAATTCTTATTTGAAAAAATAGAAAAAAAATGTGGCAACTACACAGGAAAACAAAAGCATTTAAAAATAGTTTTAAAGTATTTTAATTAAATTTTTTTGATTAATCGGGCTCCATTAAATTTATCTTTTTAATTACAATCCCGTTTAAAAATAAAAATAATTCCCTTCCAAAAACTAAAAGTACTTTTTAAAACACGTGATAATTGTAATTGAAAATTACAAAAACTATGATTAAAAAGTATTTAAAACGTAAAAACAATTTTAAAAAAATTTGTTTTTAAAAAATTCAAAAAAGGCTTTTAGAAGGACAGACAATTTGACGCTGATGTTTGTATACAAACAAGCTTCACAGTGGGACAAGTGCATTAAAACAAGTGGTTGTAGAGTAGAAATGTAAAGAGCAACTTGTTAAAAGTTGTTATTGTAGTTGTTGTTGTGCCTGTAAAAAAAAAAAAAACTTCCCAAGGTTGCCATCAACTGGTTTTAGTACAGCATTAACGGTTTTACTTGTTCCCAGAAAAAAAAAAACAATTTTATTTGTTTTTGGAAAAGAAGTGACGAAATGTAAAAACCCAATATAAATACCAGTTATCTTAAAGAATGAATTCTTTATTGAAATTTTTCTGTAAGGATAACAATAATGATAATATTAATGACAATTTTTAGGAGATCCTCACTATTTACGGGTTATCAAAGCTACTGAATATTACTGAGAGACGTTAACTGAAATTTCTTGCTTTGAGTAGTTTTCCAATTGAAGATTTATTCCCTACCAAGTTGAGGTTACGGCACACAATTAAGAGATGGGAATACCATGTTATTTTTGTTTTTTTTTTATGAAATCAGCACTCAGGGGATGGCCCCTACTCATGCAGTGCATTGTGCAAGTTTTTAGTAAATGTGGAAAGAGGGAAGATGTGAACGGCTATACGGTGACTATAAAACGGCCAGTGCTATACCTTCACCATTAGACAGTCTACAGCAATCGTTGTGTGTGTTAATTTTACACACAAATGGCGGAAACTACAGTTTAAAGTTTTTTTTTAAACTTTTCATGGCAATTATATTTACTCTCAGAGTTTTTGGCAAAAATCTGCTGAGAAGAAATCGCCGAAAAACACGGCGACCCGTGTCTAGCAGGCTTATTAGACGTAAAGCCACAGTTCGAACAAAAAGTATTCCTCCTCTCAGCAGATTTCTGGCAAAAAAAATCTGAGAGTAAAAAAAAACTGCCATGAAAAGTTTTTAAAAAAAATCTGTCGTTCGGAGTCGACTTTAAACTGTAGGTCCCGCCAATTATGTATAAAATTAACACAAACACAACATAAGTGGTGTGAGAAGTTAGGTCAATAATCCAGACTGACGGGTTGTAATGACCAATTGTGTATGTATGTAATACCAACCTTTTCTCTTCATCATAGACATTTGGACCGGCAGTCGCCGTAGTCTAGTAGGTAGTGTGGGAACTAATTAGAGGAAAGCTCACGATTCAAACTCCAGGTCACACTAGTTATATAGTGTGTGTTAATTTTATCCCTGAGTGGTGAGATCTTTAAAGACGATCCCGAACGACAAGTTTTGGAGAAACTTTTCAGAATTTTTGCCAGAAGACTGTTTAGAGGAAGTAGCAGAAGAAAATATTTTTTTGCTTTTTTATAAATGAACCAAGGACTCACATCTATTAGCTCAGCATACCAATTTTATCCCTATTCATCCCATTACTGACTAATAATTTTCTGTGTGAATAGGAATTCCTTCTGTAGTACGGACATATAATCCAAGCGTGTCCATTGTTTTCACTACAAATTTTCTTGGGTTTTCTTAGGGTTAATTAAAAAAAATTATTTAAATTATAACTAAAATAAATTCAATTTCAAAAACAAACAAACAAACCCCTCTTTCACAGCTTAAGATTAAAGCTCAATTGTAGTGAATTTTTTTTATTAAAAAACGTTGTAATAACTTGAAATTCTTGTAAGATTGTGTCTTTCTTATTCGTTTTTTTAATAATATTTTAATAAAACTTGTTTTTACCATAAACATTGGCTTGGCCTCAAACCTCTTTTGAGAATTAAAATGCAGAATACAACTGCTGGAAGCCATAATTAAGCAAAACGTTAAGAATTTTCGAGATAAAATAAAAACTGAAATAAAATCGAATGAAAAAAAAAAAATCGAAAAAAAACAGAAGCTGTTTGAAAAGGAAAAAAAAACAACAGAAAAAACTAGAACAGAGCATAACAAACAGAGATCAATGCACTTAAATTATGCTAAAAAAAAATAAATTAAAATAAATTCTTTTTATTTTTATTTTAAAACGAATAAAATTTATGACGCTTTAAAGAAAGTAACATTTTGATGGAAAAAATTATGCAAACTTAAGACGCGCAGTTTTTTCAAACGAAGAGAACAAATTATTATAAAAAATAAAAGAAGAAGAAGAAAAAGAATAAAACGAAAGGAAAACAAAATAATATAAAGAAATAATGAAAAGAAATAAAAATGCATGATAAATGATTAATTATAACAATTTATGTGTTGTCATGAATGAAGACGTCAAACGAACAAATAAATTATTAAGAAAATTTTGTATTGTCTTCAGCAAACAATTTGAAAATAACAATAAAACAATTTTAAAAATAATAATAAACAATTATTTTTAATGTTTAACAAAAGAAATCATTACAAAAGAATTGCTCATAAGCATAGTCATAAGCTTCATCATATGTATATAGTCACCATCTCACCGTCATCGTTATTAACGTTAAAAGCCAATAAATTGTTACAGACATGCCAAAAGTATTATTAAAATATTTAATGTTTAAAAGAGACAAACAAAAAATAACCATTAGTCGGTCAAGATAATTAAATGAAGGATTCTACGTACCACCTAATTTCGAAACAATAATTTCAACACTATTGTTTACGCTTGAGGCTCAAGATGTACTACAAATTGATGGTGCAAGAGAAAAATGTTATAAGAAAATATTGCTTTTTTTTAATTCCTAACACCATGTAAATGGGCAAATTTCCCTAAACGTTCACATAAACTATTCTATTGGAATTCCATTTACCCAATTCGTAACGTAATTGGTCATTGCAATTTTTCAATGTCAGGATTAAGACCTCGCTTTTCACACCACTTATGTATGATTCGACTGTGGTCTAGTAAGGTAGTGTGTTGGCTTATTAGACGAAAGGCCCAGAGTTCGAATCCAGGATCAGACGTTAAAACGGAAAATATGAAAATATTTCTTCGGCGACTTCCTCTCAGCAGATTTCTGGAGAAAACTCTGAGAGTAAAAATTGCCATGAAAAACTTCTCCAGAAAAAAATTTGTCGTTCGTAAGTCGACGTTAAAGCTATAGATCCCGCCACTCATGTATACAAATTAAGGCACACAATGTAAGTAGTGTGAGCAGCTAGGTCGTAATCCTAACTGAAGGGCTGTAAGTAAATTTATACATGAGTAGCAGAGCAGAAATGAGTATAAATTATCGTACGTGATACTCCTCTAAGACTTAGAAAAAGGGAGGACCTTGAACTGGCAAAATATCAACAACTGTCGATTTAAAGTACGGTTTCCATATCGAATTTCAATGAATATTAACAAATTTGTTTTTGCAGGCTATACCAGAGATCAACTATGAATCGTTTTCCGCTACTCTAAGCACTCATGCAATTTGAGTATAAGTGAATCAAACCGAATTAAATTCACAACTACTGTTATTTATTCTTAGTCGCTACAATATTGATTTATAAGTATAAGTAGCAATAAGTATGAGTACAACGTTGACATCAAACTCACAACGTTCGAAATATGTTTGATTCATAAGCCTACTCATTCTGATTTATATATTTAGAAAAATACCTATAATACTTATAGGTGATTCGAGTAATTCGAATCATTCATCAAAATTTACAGCCTTTGTTGTTGTTACATATACAAACAAAGAAGAAAAGAAAGCCAAAAACAACAAGCAAAGCAAATACACACAATCTTCTTGTGAGTATTGCAATATTCGTACGCGAATCATACTTATTTTGTGCTTCGTTAAATGTCAAGTATAGACGAGTCGAAGTCAGTAATATCATGCGTATTTAAGTATAAATACGACGAGTACTTCCAACTTTGAGGATGAGTAGTATGAGTACGATATCAAAATAAGTATGAATGCGTATAAGTATCTGAAATTATAAGTATGACTCGAACCTACTTACATTTTGAATACTTATTGCTGAGATCTGGTCTATACTTGCATATTCGATTGTTAGGATTACAACCACTTAGTTGCGCTTACAACCCTTTAGGATTACAACTTAGCTTTTTACACCACCCACCAAGTCGTACATGTTAATTTTATCTTCGAGTGGCGGTCGATTCCGAACAATAGATTTTTGAAAAACTTTTCATAGCAATTTAATAGACTTGTTCCCGGAAGAATGCTGAGAGGTAGTTGCCGAAAGAATTTTGTGTCGTCGATATGTCTGAGCTAAAGTTTGAAGAGTACACATCTTCTAACCTAACCTAACCTAAGTTCTTAATTCTTTTCATGTCATATCAGTGAATGCATAAATTCCTAACACTTCAAACGTTTTGCCTAACGTTTGAAAACTTAGCTTCCTCTGTATTAGCTTCAAAGAGATGATATACACCAAGAATCTACATATGGGGTTCAAGACGATCCTCATTCTAAACAAGTTTACTTTGGGTATACAGTAATCAGTCAAAAGACCGCTATCACACTTAGATTATTTCTGGATAGTTGGGTGCTTGACTCAAACCTCCAAAAGAGGGCTATCCGACGACAAATTTGGTCTGGTCATTGTTATGTAGATACTGCTAAGGAATATGCTCCAATGAAATAAAAGAACCTGCTCCCTATAAGTACACCCATGGACAAAACTGTCAAATGGAGCGATAAGAACTAAAAAAAATTATAGAAAATAGGCGTGGCATAAATTCAGAATATCGCCATTTAATAGCGGCCACAAAGTGCATTGGATTTCTGTTAATTTTTCAATCAAAACTATTTGATTGCTAACCTACTTTTAATAAAAAAAAAATTAAAAATAACATTTCCTTTCAAATTACATTTGAAATAATTTATTTTTTTCTTTCTTTCATTAATTGTTGTTGAAAAATTAATTATAAATTTCATTTATTTGTATGTTTTAAACTCATTAAACTGTTGTTATTTGATTTAATTAGTTCAGCACAGAGATTGCATGATATTTTAGAAATAAAAATTTCGTTATTGTTTCGTTTCGTTTTTATTGCATTTCGTTTTTTCTAATTTCAAAAATTATTTACGGAAATTGAAATGTAAATTGAAAATATAAATACAATAAATTATAATACAACAACAATAAAAACAACAACAACAACAATAAAGTTAAATAATAATAACAATTAAATAGAATTGTTGACTGTTAAACGTGAGATTTTATGTTAATTTTTTGGTGTGAAAAAAATTTTTTTAATCACAATAATTTTGCCTCAAACTGATTACGTTTGAAATTAATGTGTACTTAATAGATTCGAGTTTTTAGATTAATTTACTAAGAATAGGTTTGAGAAGATGGTTGAGTGGTTCCAGGGGCATAAACAGTGACTCACGTCTAATAAGCCAAGACACTACCTACTAGACCATGGCGACTACCAATCAAATCACTTATAAATTCTTATCTGGATGATATATGAATAGTCCTCTAACACAAACCATTAGGCGTTATTGGCATACCTAAGATATTTGAAATTTATTAAATAACACACAGAAAACTATTGACTTTCATTAATAATTAGAAAATAATTTTAAAATATTCAACAAACAAAGAGAATGGAATTATTTGAAGTTGCTTATGATTTAAATAAAATTGCTTAAAGAAATTTATAAGGAGTGCGCACAAAAAAATTTGGACTTACACTTTTCGTTATGGAAAAAACACTATGTGGGGGAATTTTTTCGTTTTATATTTCAATTAAAGTAAATAATATTTGAATTCTTTCGGGTATAAATTTGATTTTTCTGACGCAGACCTCAGAGCATCTAACTTTTTGGGCCACTTTACTTCCAGACATTTTAAAGTGTTTTAGAAAAATACGTATTATTTTACTTGTTTTACACTTTCTCTCAATACTCAAAGACTCCTTATATTGTTTTATTCTTTCCTTAGAAAGAATGTTTTGTAAGCGGCGCGGTTTTTCATTGAAAATTTCAATTATTTTTTTACGAAATTCTTATTGGGTGGCCATTTTCAAAAAACTAATTTTCCGATTACAATGAAATTTAGCACATGGATTTTGAAACAGATGACTAACAAACACAATGTAACGGTATTCATTTTTTTTTCAATTATGATTAAAGTTATAAGCTTAAAAGTAGGCCCATTTTTTTTTCGTGCTTACTCCTTAATAGTGCCAGACGACACTATACTTGATTGACTTAAGTTAATAATTATATGCCAATGCAAATATTTAATTAAACTTAATATCAAAAATAGAAATCTGAACTGCCTACAAAACAGCAGACATCATAAATATCTGTGTTGCTTAATTGTTGGCTTCTACTAAAAATAAAATTATTTTCTACTTTTGACGTGTAGTCAACAAATAACAAACTGGCCCGCCTAAAGTATGTTAAATATAATAAATTAAAATCATAAATTATTTATTTTAATTCACCATAACGAACAATGTACGTTTTTAATTAAAAATACTGTGGGAAATTAGAATTTCTCTATTCTAGAATCATAATCTTAAACATTCTGATGCTTTACATTAAAATTTATTTGAAAAAAAAACGATCATTTACTCCGAATTAATTACTTTAGAGCAGTTGCCGTAGTAGCCTAATGGGAAATGCAGGGCGTAAATAGGAGTTATAGCTTATAAGATGAGCTCAATTGAAAAAAAGCAGGTGCCTTTGTATTATCGTATTAGAGATCCATTTCTCAAGTGCAACACGCGTGAAGGCATGTAATATCGGAACTTAAAGAATTGGCCAGACCAGTTTGCATCAATCCAAAACCTCATTCAAGTTAGATGCCAATAATCTACTTTCACGGTCCTCAAAGGAAAGTGTAGGTTAGGTGTCCTTCCCTATTTTCTCAGTTGCTAAACACGGCCCGGGTGGATCCAGTAATTATTATCCAATAAATATTATAAGACAACTCTTGTCATGTCATGTATTGCATATTCGGAATTCAGGGACAAAATCAGCTCAAAACCAGTCAAAACTAACACTTGTTATGTTCTCGATCAATTATCGCTTAAAATGTATGGAAAAGTGGTTGAAAATAATTTCAAAATTATAAACTGCTGTTACCAATTCTAAGGTTGAGGTCTGAAAAGGATTTATTAAAGCCCTCATAAACTGAAGTTAAGCAAATCGAACACGCATATGAATTTCGTGAATTTAACCGTATAGCTAGGCAGAAATTAAGTCCCAAACGATCGCAATTACAATGTCCATCCTTGTCCATTAATGCCACGAATTTCTCTGAGAAATTTCGCATCATACAAAAGTAATTCTTACATAGATGCGCGGGTGCAGGGGATCGTTGCCCAGATCCGGTACGGAACTCTTAATCTCCGCCATGTTACAGGGCATAGGTATTCCGATTGCCTTAGTTATCTTGGATATTATCCGCACTTATTATAAGGAAATTCAATCTCGTTGACAGCAAGAGGGTACGTACAATATTGTTAGACGCTATTGGATAGATCTGACTCAATTCTGTTAAAAAACTTTCCGGAAAATATCTTTTTTAAAAACAGTGGCTCTTTCATCTCATGTGGCAATGTTTTGGTATTGTCATAAAGCGTCCGAAATTTTTGATCACTCACTTTCTGGCATCTTTGGCTGATTATAAAGATTGCTGCAATTGCAAGATTTATTTTGGAAGTTGCCGTGGTCTAGTGGGTAGTGTGTTGGCTTATTAGACAAAAGGCCCGGGTTCGTATCCCAGGTCAGACATCAAAACGAAAAATATTTCTTCGGCGACTTCCTCTCAGCAGATTTCTGCCAAAGACTGTGAGAGTAAAAATTGCCATGAAAAGCTTCTCAAAAATCTGTCGTTCGGAGTCGACTTTAAATTGTAGGTCTCGCCACTCGTGTATAAAATTAACCCACACAATATAAGTGCTGTGAGAAGCTAGGTCGTAATCCTGACTGAAGGGTTGTAATGGCCAATTATGTATATGTATGTATTTTGGACTTGGGATGCTTTTCTCTATTGCATGTTTGGTCTTTCGTGTTGAATTGATTATGGTATCACAATGGACCTTAATGCTACCCCTAAGGGTTAAAAACAATCAGGACCTAGTAGCGTATTAGGCGTTTGGCAATTGACAATTTTTCAAATTTCGCTACAGAGGTATCTATCCCCCTAACTTGGTTCTTGGTCCTAGAGTGTAATATTTTGAAAAGATGAGGAAACTTTCGGGTATATTACAAGCGGAAGTCGGGTGCCATCGAAGTACGTATTGAATTCAACCCGGACAGAGATCAATACTATCTGAAATTATCGTAATCGAATAGATAATCTGTAGGGATATTAGACATGTGGCCACGGTACAACCCCAGGACAGACATCTCATCTCGAAACATGAAAAATAATATTTCTTCGGCGACTGCCCCTTTGCAGATTACATACACACATAATTGGTCATTACAACCCTTCAGTCAGGATTATAGACCTAGTTTCTCACACTACTTATGTTGTGGGTGCTAATTTTTATACATAAGTGGCGGGACCTACAGCTTAAAGTCGATTTCGAACGACAGATTTTTGAGAAACTTGTCATGGCAATTTTATTTGCTCTCAGAGTTTTTGCCAGAAATCTCTTGTGAGGAGATTACCGAAGAAATATTTTTTGTATTTTATTTTGATGTCTGGCCTGGGACCCGAACCGTGGCTTTACGTCTAATAAGCCAGCACACTATCTACTAGACCACGGCGATTTCTGGCAAAAACTCTAAGAGTAAAAAGAAAATTTCAATGCAAAATTTCTTAAAAAAAAAAAAAAATAATTGTTCTTCAGAGTCGAATTTAAATCCAGACCTAAAGGTTCGTAATGACCAATTATGTATGCATATTATGTACGTAAGTTATTAAAATTCTAAAAGGTTTTCTCTTTTAATCTTTATTTTTCTAAAACTAGTTACAATTCAAGTCAAATATTTTGAAAATTTAAATTGCGAGTATAAACAAACCTAAGTACCTTTGAATTGTAGTCGTAAACCGAAAAATTTACTTAAAACTTCTCACATTTTACAGTTGCAAAACCGAGGTTTTAAGTTATTTATGAGCATGCCTGGAAAAAGTAGTCTTTAACAACAGCATTCTATCTAGAATAATAAATTCGCTACATATTTAGATCTGCAGATAAAAATTAAATTATGGCCCGCCTGAAAACTTCTATATATAAAATGGAATTTTTCCCTATTTATGTGTAATTAAATTTTAATTCCACAGACCTAAAGTATTTAAAGCGATAAGAGTAGAATTTTAAATATTTCAATGACAAAATTAACAAATTTTCTAGAAGTTACGGAAAAAAATTCTTACGCCTTAATACGGATAATTAATATTCTTTAAAAAAATTTATGCAAAATGATATCATTTGGGAATAAAAAATGAAACATAAATTATAAATTCCATAAGAAACAGAAAAAAAAAATCGAAAATATTTAAATGAAATTAATTATTTTTAAATCCTTTTCCTTTTATTTTTCAAAACAAAATGAATCACGCGTGATGTTTTGTTATTAAAAAAAATTTTTATTGGGAATTAAACATTTTTTTTCTCTCTCTCCTTCCTATCTAGCTTCTCGAGAATTAAACAGTGGGAACTAAAAAAAAATTTCAATTCAAAAAGGAAGGCGCACAATTGAAAAACTTGGCAAACTTGATGTTTTTTAAGGAAAAAAAAAATTGCTAAAGCCAGACTGAGAATCTAAAAATATAAAAACAGCAGCAGAAGCACAACAAATACAAACGGCGGGCAAACAGTTGAAAAATACAGAATCAATTACAGCAACAACAACAACATTAATTATAAACACATGAGCCTTAAAAGGAAAAAACTTTAACAACAATAACAAAAAAAAAAACAAAATTTTTATCAACAAAACTTTTGAAGAGGGGGGTACCACCACGAGACCCACCGCACTCAAGTTGATCATACAAGTAACAATAGTTGTCATCAGGCAGGCAGTCAGCACAAATACAGTGTGACAAAAAAAAGTAGTCGCGAGCATTTTTTTTCTTTAATTTTTCTTACCTATCCCCTCATCACCCCCAAACAAAATTTGTTAACAATGGCGGCAGCCGTAGAAGTACGGAATGGCTATAAATATTATGGCAGCAAATCGAAACCAAAAATCATTCTCAACTATTTGAATATGAATGTACAGCGTGGATCAATGTGAGTAGAATAAAATCAAAGTGATTATGAATGATTGAAAAATGAAATTGAAATTGAAATGATTAAGTCTTTAAATGGTAAAGAATATGATGATAAAATGTGATTGGAATTAATAAAGCCACATAAAATAGAAAACAAAAGAAATCTTAAAACTAAATTCACTCTCTCTCTCTCTCTTTTAAACAGCTATGGTTTGCTGGGTGCTTCTGGCTGTGGCAAAACTACATTGCTCTCTTGCATAGTGGGCCAAAGGGAATTCAATAGTGGTGAGGTGCGTGTTTTGGGTTTAAAACCAGGTGCTCCCGGCAGTGGTATACCCGGTTCACGCATTGGCTATATGCCTCAGGTAAGTCAATTTAAGTCCTATGTTGTTTATTTTATAAAAAAAAAAAACTAAAATAAATTTGTTTCCCCCCTCCCCTTTCAGGAAATTGCATTGGTAGAGGAAATGACTGTCAAGGAGACAGTTTATTATTTTGGCCGCATCTATGGCATGAGAGATGAGAAAATACGTGAAAAATTTAAAATTTTACGTGATTTATTGCAATTGCCACCCGCCAAACAATTAATTAAAAAATGCAGTGGCGGCCAACAGAGACGTGTATCGTTTGCCTGCGCTATGATACATGATCCGGAATTATTGATATTGGATGAGCCCACAGTGGGTTTGGATCCAATGTTGAGAGAAAAGTAAGTAATATTTTTTGATATTTTTAAATATTTTAAAAAAAAAATACCAAAAAGGTATTTAAAATTAGTACCAAAAAGGTATGTAAAATTAGTACCAAAAAGGTATGTAAAATTAGTACCAAAAAGGTATGTAAAATTAGTACTAAAAAGGTATGTAAAATTAGTACCAAAAAGGTATGTAAAATTAGTACCAAAAAGTACCATAACAGAGAAGTACTTAGAAATGTAGAGAAGTACCAAAAAAGTACCAAGGGCAGGACCATAAACAAAAAAGTATTTTTGCCTAACGAACTCAGGAAGCACAGAGCAGCTGATCGTAATTTTCATCGAAAAATTATGTTCAGCAAAGAGACCTATCTCTTGGTCTGAACAAACAAAATTGTCAGATTTGAGGTGATATCAATACAAATGAGATCTAAGAGCATTTAATACATCCCGAAAAAGTTACTGTTTTAGTGGGTTTTTGGGCTGGCAACATTATTGCTCCACATTTCTTTAAGAACAAAGATGTTTAAACAATCTCGGCACTATTGATCAATAAACCGCCTTTTTATTTAACGCCGGGTCATGAAGTACATTTTCAAAACGACTTAAGTGAAGATAAATAAGGTGCAGAAACGGACTTGGGATTGGTATAACACGACTCGTCTCTACTTAACATTTACACGAAGCACACAGTAAATATGATTCACGTACGAGTACTGCAATACTCATAAGAAGATTGTTTGTATGCTTTGCTTGTTGTCTTTGTCTTTTCCTTTTTTTTCGTGTATGCAACAACAACAAAGGCTGTAAAATTTTATGAATGATACGAATCACTCGAATCACTTATAAGTATTACAAGTACTTTTCTCAATTACTCATACTTATTGCTACTTATACTTATAAATCAATGTTATAGCGAGTACGAATGACAATCAATAGAAATCTGTGCTATAACTCTATTGGAATTTATGGTAGTGAGGATCAAAGCAATGGAGACTATGTTTAGGTTAATGGGAGCCGAATTCAAAATTCAGTAGGAGGCTACGTGATCTGACAAATCGAATGTCTGAAAATGCCCTGCTTCACCACCCCCTAGATAGTAACAGTACACTGTTTGGTTTACGGAAATGCTTTGCAAAACAAGAATGAGTAATTAGAGTGAGTGGAATAATTCTGAAGCCTAATTGCTGTTTTAAAAAGAGGTCCATTCTGTGGCCAAGGCCAGAGAACAAACTGCTGGAGCAGGTATACAAGATCATGGATAATTCGCATGTATCTTCCAAGTTTAAGCCACCCTAATACATGATCTATTCAACGTGAACAGAAAGTAGATAGGACGAAATATAGCAATACCATTAGACTGTCAGTCGTCGTAGTCTAATAGGTAGTGCGTTGGCTTATTAGACGTAAAGCCAGGGTTCGAGTCCCAGGCCAGACAGCAGATTTTTGGCAAAAACTCTAAGAGTAAATAAAATTTCCATGAAAAACTTCTCAAAAATCTGTCGTTTGCAATCGACTTCAAACTGTAAGTCAAGCCACTTATTTATAAAATTAAAACACACACCATAAATGGTGTGAGAAACTAGGTCAATAATCCTGACTGAAGGGTTGTAATGACCAATTATGTATGTATGTATGTATGTATTAGACTGTCAGGCATGGAAGGAATCTAAAGCTGAATCAACTCAGCAGATTAGCTTTGTGAGAATAGGTTTCACTTTCAAATTAAGCGAGTTGGAGGCAAGCCAAGCTTTTGTTGAATGCTTACAAGAAGGGATTGATTTAAGTTATGTGCACTACATTCCAAGGATAATTTGAGGATAGTAATGAGTATTTCAACAGAACCCGACTCAAAGAGAATTTGTTTTAAAATATGAGATAAAGGGATAACGAATCGCCAGAATACATACATACTTGGAACGTGTCTGGCATTAATTCATCTCACAGGGAAACAACTCGGTGTTTATAAAATAATAGGTAGGGAGTTATTATAACGGGTAACGAATAGTATTCAGAATTTTCCAAAACAATTGGATTGAAGTCACCATAGTCTAATAGGTAGTGTTTTAGTCAACAAGTGGTTTTAAAAAGGCCCGATAGTATCGCTACAGTCAAACCGGGTTATAACGAACTCAGTGGGACCAGAAAAAATAGTTCGTTATAGGCAAAGTTCGTAATAAACGGGGTGAAGTCATGGAAGAAAATATAAAATACAGTCAAACCCGGTTATAACGAACTCCGTGGGACCAAAATAAATAGCTCGTTATAGGTAAAGTTCGTAATAAACGGGGTGAAGTCATAGAAGAAAATATAAAATACAGTCAAACCCGGTTATAACGAACTCAGTGGGACCAGAAAAAATAGTTCGTTATAGACAAAGTTTGTAATAAATGGGGTGAAGTCATAGAAGAAAATATAAAATACAAAGAATTTCTTTCATTTTTAAAAAAAAGTTTTTTTTTTAATAAAAACCAAAAATATGTGTTAATCCTTGTTATCTAGCAGCTGATTAAAGATACATACATACATAATTGGCCATTACAACCCTTCAGTCAGGATTTCGACCTAGCTTCTCACACCACTTATGTTGTGTGCGTTAATTTTATACATGAGTGGCGGGACCTACAGTTTAAAGTCGACTCCGAACGACAGATTTTTGAGAAGCTTTTCATGGCAATTTTTACTCTCAGAGTCTTTGCCAGAAATCTGCCGAGAGGAAGTCGCTGAAGAAATATTTTTCGTTTTGATGTCTGACCTGGGATACGAACCCGGGCCTTTCGTCTAATAAGCCAACACACTACCTACTAGACCACGGCGACTTCACTGATACTGAAATACTGAGTTGTAATTTAATGCTGCCATATTAATTAAAAGTAAAGACTATTGCCACACTTCAAAGTTATTTCTGAGGGTTCTTTATAAAAAAGGAAAAATGTATGAAAAATAATTACTGGGACCATTTAAAGTGGGGTTCCTTTTGACCGAGAATTGGTTATAAACGAGTTTGTAATAAAGGAAGTTTTTTGTATGTAAATTGTTATTAAAACGTTGGGACTTGAAAATATGTACGTAATAACCAAGAATTCGTTATAGCCGAGTTCGTTATAAACGAGTTTGACTGTAATACCTAATATTGAATGAGTTATACCGATTTATTTCTTCACGTTTGCTTGGTTATTTAAATGGAAAAGGTTTAATAAAAAAAAATTATAATGAAGTAGACTTACTTCCATCTTTTGTTCAGATCCAGTAAAAGATTTTCTCACAAATTTTTTGAAAAGTATTTAATTAAAATTCTTTCGATAGAAATTATGTGTAATTACCTGTAAAGAAAGAAAAGAATATTTAATTAATTAATTTTAATTTTAATTTTTTTAATCTTCACACAATATATTCATAAAAAACGAACTAAGCAAGTGCATCGATCTTCTACAAGTTTAGACAGAAACAACGCTTTCAATAATAAATTTAGTTTTATTTTAGCTTTAATTTAATTTTTTATTCTAGTAATTAATTTATATTTTAAAAATTTTTAATTTTCCTTTTATTTCCTTCCACAGAATCTGGGATTTCTTGGTAGAATCAACCAGAAATAGTAAAATGGCTGTGATTATAACTACACATTACATAGAAGAAGCTAAGCAAGCCAATTGTGTAAGTTTATATACCTTCTAAGCTCTTTAAATAACTTCTAAAATTAACTTTAACATCCTTTTCTAGATTGGTTTAATGCGCAAAGGTGTACTGCTGGCTGAAGATACACCCGAAAATATTATGTTAAGATTTGAAGTTAATTCCATAGAAGATGCTTTCCTTATATTGAGTCAAAAACAAGGTGACAATGATGTTATTGAGGCTTCTCTGGCTCAATTGCCCTCCAATCAACAACATCCCTCAAATGCTATATGCAATGGCGTGGAGGTAATAGATGCCTCCAGTATAATACAACCCACAGAGAAAGCCAATATGGAAACGAATATAGAGAAACCACCGTTAGAAAGAGCAACAGCAGTCGAAGAGAATGAAAATCAAAAGAAATTCTTCTTTACCACCAAGGGCAGGATAAAAGCGCTGATGACCAAAAATTTTGTACAATTATTCAGGCAGCCGAGGTATGTTCAAAAACCAAAACAAAAACAACCTAATGCCCCTAACCTAACCTAATTTATTTTATTTACCTACAGTGGCATTATTTTTATGTTAATGTTTCCTTTGATACAATTATCCTGTTTTTATATGGCCATTGGCAAGACCCCCAACAATATGAGAATAGGTATTGTGAATAGTGAAATAACGAAATGGGACACCTGTTTTGATCCGAACTTAATAACGGTATCAGTTTTCAATGACACGTGCAATTTTAATAGGATATCGTGTCGTTTTGTCACCAGCCTAGAGGATAGTGATCATATAAAAAAGGTAAAATTGTTGTTGCTAGAAAAAGCCATTTTCCTCTTTAAAATAAATTTTAACGAATTTAATTTAATTTTCTAGGTTTTCTATGATAATGTTGAGGATGCTTATCGCGATTCAAAGTCTACTGATATATTGGGTTACATTTATTTCCCGCAAAACTTCTCTACCTCGATGCAATCTTTAATGGAAGATGGCCGTTATGCTGAAGATGATGCCATTAACAGTGCTGAGCTGGCAGTACGTATTGATATGACAGGTTAGTAGCAAAAAAAGGATTTTTAAGGATTAAAAAATACTTTCCAAAGTACATTGCTATGCTTCTGCTTAATACAATGAAAAAAAGGGGTAAAAAATAGTACCAAACCAACAAATTAAGGGAATTAAAAATAATGGGGTTAATCTACAACTCAAAAAAGAGATATTATACCATGAAATAGAAGAAGAGAAGGGTAAAAAATAGTAATTTAAATAGTACCAAATGAAAAATTTCTGTTTTAAAGTTTAAATAAAAAATAATATTTTCCGTAAATAAAAATAATGAGAATGGTAGAGGAATTAGTACCAAAGTACAAAAAAAAATTCAGACAATCTATCTTTTTTTTCTAATTCCTTTATTTTAAAATTAACATATCCTATAAAGAAAGTTGTCAAGTTAAAAGGTACCAAACCAAAAAGTACCAAATTGAAAAGGTACTCTTTTAAAAAAGGCCAACATTTTTTAAATTAGTTTATTATAGTTTTTCAATTTGGTACCATAGTTTACGTTAGGATTTTAAATAAATGTCTGGTCTGGAGCTGTATTGCAAGACCTTTCCCGGGTGGATAAAACCCAATATCCCTCTGGGATAAATTCCACCTTTTTAGGTAGATAACCCACAATTAGCCGCGGAGGCCAATAGCCATTATGGCCTTCAAGGTATTTCTGTTGTGTTTTCTCATTCCTGAAGTATCTTGTAAACTTAACTCCTTTTTCCTATTTGGACAATATATGGACTTACATCTGATAGGGTACAACTGCAAAACGTTAATCATTGCGAGAATATTCCAAATACAAGCCCCATCCAGCAACAATCCGAACCAGTAGCAAATCCGAAAACATTTAAATGGGAAATTTTCAACCCCAGAGTCCAAGAGATTTCACAAAATTTCCTTTAAAACGATGTTAAGTAGGAATTTAGCGGTATATTTAAAAACAGTTGGAAAATTATGTCTCAATAGTCCACTTCGTAATACTTTTTTTTTGGTATGGATTTCTTATTAGAAGGTATAGCCATAGCCACCTGGTCTAATTCTGAAATCTATAGATTTTTTGTTACTTCATATTTGGAGAAACCCTAAAGACTCATAAAGCATTATTTTTGAAGACAATAGAAGATACACATCGGGTCCTGAGATCAGCAACGAGTATTCAAAAAAAAAAAAAAAAATAAATAGATTCGAGTCATGCTTATAATTTCTGATGCTTATATGCATTCATACTTATTTTAATATGATACTCATACTCAAAGTTGAAAGTACTCCTCGTACTTATACTTAACACTACGCATGATGTTATTGACTTTGACTCGTCTCTACTTATCATTTACACGAAGCACAAAATAAGTACGATTCGCGTTCGAACACTGCAATACTCATAAGAAGATTGTGTGTATGCTTTGCATGTTGTCTTTGTCTTTCCTTTCTTTTTTGTTGGTGTATGCAACAACAACAAAGGCTGTAAATTTTGATAAATGATTCGAATCATTTGAATCATTTATAAGGATTATAAATAATTTTCTAAATTTATGAATCAGAATGAGTAGGCGTATAAATCAAGCATATTTCGAATGTTTAGAGTTTGATGTCAACATTGTACTCATACTCATTACAATCAATTAAATCAATGTTTTAGCGAGTACGAATGAATCGGAGTAGATGGATTTCAATTCTGTTGATTCATTCATATTCAAAATTGCATGAGTGCTTATGAGTAGCGGGAAAATGATTCATTGCTGATCTCTGATTAGGTCAAAGACTTTAGTCGTTAGGATATGAAACTCTTCCCATGAGATCTGATTCAGTCAGTTTCCGCAATGTAACCCAATAAGGCTGCTACCATATCGCAGCTGAAGGTACATTTAGACTTTAAGTAAGTATTTACTCATATTAAATGCGCCTGATATATCGGATTTTAATATAGAAAATAAGGCTTCTAACGTATAGCACTCTATGGTACTTAAAAAATCAAGATTTTAATACCGGAAACATAGCACAGAATTCAATGAATTTGCTAGGGAAAGAAGATATTCCCGGCCAGATTAAATAGCTGAGATTTATGTTTAGGAACAATAGATCCGTAAAGATATTTCATTTTGACTTCTAATTCCCATTTTTTTTTTTTTTTTTTGTTTTTCATTTACATTTACAGATCGCCAAATAGCTTATTTTGTGGAAAGAAAATTACGTGAACACTATCACAGCTTCATCAAGGATATTTTAAGCGATTGTAATTTACCACAATCATTGGCTGACATACCAATCAATATGAAAGAACCGATTTATGGTTCAGAAGATATGGAATTTCAACAATATGTAGCACCTGGTGTAATAATGACGTAAAGACATAAGAAATTTAAATTTTTTTTTTTTGTTTTTAATAAATCGAAATAGCAATAAATCTGAATTCATATTTTTGTTTTTTTGATTTCTTTTCATATTAACAACAACAACAATAACAATAACACCATTAGTATGGTATTCTTTTTGGCTACTTTAATGACGGCAGCGGTATTCATTGAAGAGCGTATGGATGGTGTATGGGATCGTACATTGGTAGCCGGTGTATCGGCTATGCAAATGTTATGGGCCCATCTGTTTACACAATTCATTATCATGGTGATACAAAGTTTCGAAGTGATTATGTATATTGGTATTGTATTCGATACGTATAATAAGGGCGATACGGCGACATTAATATTTCTATTGACATTGACCTCATTTTGTGGCATGTTATTTGGTAAGTGGGTAGGGGAAGAATAACAAAAAGAAGAAAACAAATTTTTTTTTTTGAAATTAAAAAGAAAAGAAAACAAAATGCAAATAAAATAAAATAAAATCTTAAAATTATTCAAATTAATTCAAAAAATAATTTTCAAATTTTTTTTTTCCTTAAGGTTTACTAATCTCCGTGTATTGTAAATCACATACGGAGGCAAATTTTGTAGCTACGGGAGCTTTCTATCCCATGATTATATTGTGTGGTAAGTTTAAATGTTTCTACTTGTTTAACTACACGAATAAAAAACGATTTTTTGTTCTTTAGGTTTATTATGGCCCCTGGAGGGCATGCCAAAGGCTTTGCAAGAGGTAGTCATGTATTTTCCATTTACCTTGCCTTCAATATCGGCACGAAATATTTTGGAAAAAGGTTGGAGCATTACCAATGATCAGGTTTATAATGGTTTCTTGGTAATGTGTGCCTGGATTGTTATATTCTTTACATTATGCATGATTGGCCTTAAAAGAAAAGCGTAGTTTTTTTCATATGCCCAAAAAAAAACCATCGCCTATTAATTATAATTTAAATTTTTCTATTATTTTACATTTAAATGCTTTAATAATTTAAAGTATTCACATCATATTCTCGCATAATAATTCATTTTTATATTTGAAGTAAACTTCTTATAAAATTTCTCATTGCTTAAAGAAAAAATTTCCTTTAAACTATTGACAAACAAAACTTTTAAATTATTTATAAATCAATCAAAAAGCAAACCATTAATTAAATTACAATTAAAATATCATTCATCACACACTATCAATATCATAAATTAAAAAAATTTTTTATACATTTTTTTTTATTAGAAAATTCCCCAAAAACAAAATTTCTTACTTTTTTTTGTAATGTAAAGGTAACCAGTTGAAGTGCTCAGCTTATAGTATATTTTTTTTATTATTTTATTATTTATAATTTAATATGTAAATCATGTATTAAAAAAAAAAAACAAAAACAACAACAAAAGTTATACTATATTTTATAAATAAAAAAAAACATGGTAATTGTAGTTCTGTAGTAGAGTTTATAGCGTGTAGTTTTAGTGTAAAACAAACCCAGTGTATAATTGCGAAAGCCAAAAAAAAAACAAATGAGAGAAACTTTTAAAATAAATTTTATAAAAAAAAAAGTAATTGTTTAATTTATTGATTTTTTTAAGGCCTAAAAATAGATAAACTTTTTAAAAAGTTAATATATTTTCTACAATAAACTTTAAACAATAAAACGCTTGCTTTAAAGGCCAGAAAAAATGTCCGAAACACAAAAGCATTTAGTCAATTCACACAAGCGGTTGCATCGTTGTATTAAGTGTATTGTTGGACGATTTTATACAACAGTGTATGCTTGCTGTTGATAAATTTCATGTATAAATCCGATACACTTATTGGTATAAATTTTATTTCATTGGTTAATTCACACAACCCGTTGTATCGTTGTATTAAGTGTATTCAAGGACGATTATACAACAGTGTATGAAGTCTCCGTAGTCTAGTAGCTAGTGTGTTGGCTTATCAGAAGTAAAGATAGGATTCGCGTCCTCGGCCAGACATCAAAATAAAATACAAAAAAAAAAGTATTTCTTCGTCGATTTCCTCTCAGCAGATTTCTGGCAAAAACTCTGAGAGTAAAAATAAAATTGCCATGAAAAGTTTCTTAAACTCCTTTTGTTCGGGGTCGATTTTACTTTTACGACTTAGCTTCTCACACCGCTGTGTGTATTAATTGTATACATAAGTGGCTGAACTTACAGTTTAAAGTCGACTGCGTATACCGAAATTTTTGAGAAAGCTTTCATTACATTTTTATTTGAATGCTGGCTTCACGTCTAAAAAGCCTACATACTGCCTAATAGACTACGTCGACTTAATATCGAGACCCCATATTTGTTCCGAGAGACCCTGCCTTAACAAGAGGTTAGTACCTGACTTCATACAGTAAGACCCCACTTAACGCTGTTTCAGTATTACGCGATAGTATTGGGATTCCCCTAAATCAAACACTTGTTCTAAATTTGTTAACCTGTTCAGAATAAAGTTTCCAACTGTATTTTATATGTACGTGTTAAGTTGCCTCGTTTAACGGTGTTTAGTGTTGGAACTTATTGGAATGTATCCCCCGTTATCTCGCGTTTAGCGGGGTCTTACTGTATATCACGATTTCATGATCTTACCAATCTTATATAGAAATTTTCTGCTCATATGCGGGTTAAAATGTGTGAGAGGTTTAGCAAATTATGGAGTCTTAATGTTTTTGCAATGTCTAGAAAAAAAAATATCTGTTGTCTTAGGGCTGAAGGCAGTAATTTAATGTCGTTGAAATAGGAGCATTTGACTGGAATGGTTCATCTTAAGCTTTTTGTCATCTCTATTAACAATTTAGTAAGGGCTGAATAGGCAAGCTACAATTCAGAGCGTGATCGACCCAGCTCAATACTCTTTGCTTTATTTAGCACCAATCATCGAGTATAAATGTGGGCAACTCAACTCACTCACTCAGCCAACTCTTACTCGAGTGTACGATAGGAAGATTTTTGTAGGAAGGAACTATGAAGAACACTGTCGTCTGTAACTTATTCGCATACAGCTGTGACTTAAGAAACCCAAACAATGTCTGAAATATTCGCAGTCTGTTGTAAATCCAGGCCAGACATCAAAATAAAAAATACAAAAAAAAAGTATTTTTTCGGAGATTTCTGCCCTTTCTCTTCTTGTTTCTCAAAAATCTGTCGTTCGGAGTCGACTTTAAACTGTAAGTCCCGACACTTCTGTATAAAATTAACACACACAACAGAAGTGGTGTGAGAAACTGCGGGTTTCTTGGAGACGATTGCTGTAGACTGTCTAATGGTGAAGGTATAGCACTGGCCATTTTATAGTCACCAGCAGCAACTCGTTTCCTTACAGTTCGTTTCCTACAAAAAAAAGCACAATGCACTGCATGAGTAGGGGTCATCCCCTGAGTGCTGGTTTCAAAAAAAAAAAAAAAATCTCTAAATTTTAAATTATAAGCCATGCGGTAATTTGTTCAAAAATAATTCGATATATTTTTAGTACATCATTATTAATTATAATATAAAAATAAAATCTAATAAAATTCCATTTCTATCACAAATGCTATAAATTCAAACCCCTGCCACATAAGTAAACCAACTTAAGTTTTCCTTTTTCCTTAACTCCATATACAATTTTCCTTTTCAAATATCATTTCCTGTTAAATATGTTTGTACGTTTTATTATTCCACAATATATGTATGCACATACTTTATAAAATATTATTTAAATAACCTTGACCTTCTTTTATTCTACTTCTACTACTACTGCTGCTATACATACAGCAGCAAACACTTTTCAGGACAATGACCTCCTTTTTGCTTTCTGCTTACAATTTTTCAAGAACAAGCAAAGAGTTCTCCAGAGAATGGAAATTTATTTTCAAATAAAATTATATTTAAAAAGATTAAAATAATACAACAAAAACCATAACAACAAAAAAAAAAGAACAGAGCATGTCTGTCTATATACTAGACATAGGAAATAAAATCTTTGTTAAGAAAAAGTCCATTCACCCAGGCCAGGCTGTGTGCTGTAGATGTAGATGCTCTGCTGCTGACTTTCACCTTCATTGATAGCAAAGAAAGGAAGCAAACAGCTGTCTTCCTCTCACTCTCTCTCTCTTTCTATGCACGATACACACAAACTTTGAATAGAAATTTTCTACTCATACAATAGCATCGTCGTCATCATCATCCTGTTATAATTTCCATGCTGGGAAAAATAGATTTTCTCTTATGCGAGCATTTGCCAGCATACGAAAGGAGGTAAAAAAAAGAATTTTCTCTCTACCTTTGGCTAGAGATTTCGTTTCGTTTCCGTTTTTTTTTTTGTTGTTTTTCATTATGTATCTGTGTGTTCGTTTGTGGGTAGTTGTGTCTGCAAGTGTTTTCAAAACTTTTGTTTCAAGTTCTCTCTCTCCCTCTCTCTATTTGTGCATTTAAATTGTTTGCATAAGGTCAGGAAGAGGGTGTGAGTGTAAATTTTAGTATCCTTGAATAAAATCTAGTTCAAAGTTCATTTTTTTTTTTTGTTGTTATTGTTGTTGTTGGTTTTGTTTAAGGTAATGCTTTGGGTTTAATTACCAGTAAAATGAGTAAATAAATTTAAAATTATGAAATATACTGAGAGAAACTCTTATAAAAGTTTAGTAACTGAGGTCTGGAACTGGGAACTCTTGTTTGGTCAGTCAGGTCAGGTTTCCAGCCACTAGAAGTAGCGGCATCGTTTACTACATTCTTAAAGCCTCATTATCTGTAGAACCCAAGATTTTGGTATGCTTTCAGATTCAAAAATTATCGTCATTTACTTCAACTACCATCAATACGCGTGGTGGTTTCTATGAATGCTAATCAGCACAAAATATCTCTTGTGAGGCTAGTGAACCAAAAAAAAAAGTGTTCATATCAACTGTGTTTCTTGACCGTTTGTTCTACAATTTAGTTCCAACTCATATTACGGAGTAGATAATGGAACGACAAGCCACTGTTTAATGTATGAGTTAAACTAAGCCAGGCCGTCAAAGTTTACAGCCTTAAATTCAAAATTCTTTCGCAAATATTTCTAAACAATTCATCGCTCTTTGAATTGTATCTGCCAACTAAGCATAATTATAAATTCTAACATGGGTCCAGGAGCCTACGTTATGTGAACAAGTTAACGTAACGTTAAATTGGTGAGTTACGGTGCCTTCATACACGATGAATTTAAAAGGTTTTTTCGTCCTGTAAGGCTCGTAATCAGAATTGAATTGTACCCTTTCACCAGACTGATTGTGTGCACATATAAAAAGGCAAGACAAAGGTGGCAAATACGGATTAGTAAGAATTCAGTCAGCCTTGTGTAAAGTCGCGTTGCGTGGTTTGAAGATCGCTGTTGTAAAGATCTAACGAAGAGTTGTTAGTGCTTACGAGAACAGAAGTATAAAAAGAAGTATAGCGAAAAAATAAATTGTTGTTGTATCATCAAGTTTGAACAAAGGCACATAAGATACAATAAAGAATTCTAAATAATCTGATGAATGATTCAAATCTCCTCCTATCATAAATTTCCAACAAATATACTATTCCAAGCATATCTTCCCACCTCCCACAAAATGGTAGTGGTCCCATAATGCGAATTAAAGCTTCTCTGCCTGCTCATTGTCATGAATTCGTGCATAATCTGTGAGGGCTTGAAGCATCTCATCGGGAAGAGATTTCATCAAAACCAAATTTATGTCATGTAGTTAATAAATGTTGCAGATGAGTGAAGTACTTTTATTTCCTTTTTAGTGAACTATCATACGTAGATCGCAGACTGCAGCGTGAAAGTCGTCAAAGTATCGTTTTTTTCGAGATGTCTGAGCTGGGCTAATAAGTCAACACACTAACTGCTAGATTACGGCGACATCTGAAGTCTATATATCCAAAAAATAATTTCACCTCTACTTCGGTTATATAATCCGCAACCAGGTTACCATCCACTCACTCGTAGAGGTCAAAATGTAATTTTCGTGATTTGGTCGCGTTAATAAATTGGTTTCAACGAATGGTTTTGTACCCTTTTTGCTGTAGACTGCTTAGCAGGAACCAAAAATCAAATTTTTAAGTCTCTTCAGACTCATTTCAGTTGCCGACTCCTGACCAAGCAAAAAATTAAGATTTTAAAGTCTCTTCAGATTCATCTCTAAGGACTGGTGGACTGGAAGAAGCTAAGCCAGTTTATACCAGAATGAGGTCGCCGTGGTCTAATAGGTAGTGTGCTGACTTATAAGACGTAAAGCCAGGGTTCGAGTCCCAGGCCAGACATCAAAATAAAAATACAAAAAAAAGTATTTTTTTCGGCGATTTCTTCTCAGCAGATTTCTGGCAAACACTCTGAAAAATCTATCGTTCGGAGTCGACTTTAAACTGTAAGTCCCGCCAGTTATGTATAAAATTAACACACACACAACATAAGTAGCGTGAGAAACTAGGTCAATAATCCTGACTGAAGGGTTGTAATGACCAATTATGTATGTAAGTATGGTTCCTACTTCTTAATGGTTAGCATACAACAAGCCGACTTGATGGCTTGCATAGGTTTATGCCAATAGGCGTAGCTGAAGGTACGTTGAACCCTATATATTAACCTCCTCCCCTTTAATATATCGAACTACATATCTAGGGATCTATATTATCGTATTTCTTTTTCTTAATTTTTTCAGTGTATAGATTTGCTTCCCATAGTTATTGACTTTTTTTGTATTTCTCACATCCTAAATGAATTTATTTACCATAAACTATTAGAAAATCTCAAATGTCCTGGCAAAGAACAACTTTATATCGTCCTTATGCTTACATACATATACAAGCAATATTCTCTCCTTACACATACTAATGTATTAATGTATGTCTTCTGTCGTATATTAGTGTGTGTGTGTATGGCTGTGTTTAGAAAACCGAGTAAAATTATTTGGAAAGTCAAAATCCTTTATGTGTCTGCTCTAATGTCTACAATTTAAAAATTTTCCCTCTTTATAGAGTGTCTGTCTGTCTGTCTATGAGCTATTTGTAAAAGTACAATTTTTGTTTTAGTTGGTACGACGTACTTTTTCAATGGTAGTCGTTTCACAATTTAAATTCCTTTGTATGTGTGTATGTGTGTGTGAGTAGAGTATGTGTATGTGAGAAAACTTTTAAATATAAATGAAGGTCAAGAGTAAATATAATTTAGAAAACTTTATTTTGTTTCTCACATTTTCGAGAGGAAGAGAGAGAGACAGTGAGGGAAAAATGCTGAATAAAATAAAAACGAATTCGAATATAATAAATGACCTAGAAAAAGTTCATTCATTCAACAACAAACTGTCGGGGTATGAGAAATATTTTGCTTTTGTTTTCTTTGAATGGAAAAGAAACCAGAGCAGATAAAATTTAAATAAAAAGTTTAATGACATTCAAACAGTGGAAAGGATATTAAAAAGGAAAAATTATTTGAGAAATTTAAAAGGAGAGAAGTGATGATAATTTAAAAAGTTAAAAAGGAAATTTTTTATTGTTTAAAGCTTTAGGCAGCTTCGTTTGAATGCTCCCATTGAGCGTTCCATATGTCTATGGACCGATAACTTGTTGGCACTTAACTTCATGCCATTTTGTATTACTCATACAAATCCCTATTTTAAATTTTCAGAGGCTAATACTGGACAATCATTCTCTGGAGTCTTTATGACTGCTGAAAATCCGCACGTCGCAGATAAAGAAGACTCAACTTGAGAAACTTATATAATGGCACAGGGTTTTTACCGGAAATAGCAAGAGTATATGAAGCTCTTGAGAGGAGGAATGGATCAGTAGACAAGATGTACTTAGAAGATAGCGAAAATAGAAAGAGCAGAACGTAGAAGTAAAATTATGACGCTATAGTTGTCGAAGCCTAGTAGGTAGTATATTGGCTTATTAGACGTACGGCCACGGTTCAAACTTCAGGTCAGACAACTGCAACAAAACGAAATACATACATACGTTTCATTAAAACCTTTCTGTCAGGATTATTGACTTAGTTTCTTACACTACTTATGTTGTGTGTGGCAGTTTTAGACGTAAGTGGTGGGACCTACAGTTTAAAGTCGACTCCGAACGATAGGTTTCTGAGAAACTTCCTACTACTACCTACTAGACCACAGCGACCTCAAAACGAAATATGAAACAATAATTCTTCTCAGCAGACTTCTAGCAAAAACTCTAAGACTAAATAAAATTGCCATGAAAAGTTACTCAAACTATAAGTCCCGCCACACGTTTATAAAATGAATACACACAACATAAATGGTGTCAGGAGCTAGGTTGTAATCCCAACTGAAGGATTATATTGACAAATTATGTATGCACATATGTATGTAAACAGGTAGGTTGTGAGGCCGTGACTTTAAGTACTGTTTTACCATGCTGCAATTTTATTAAAGGATATAGAGCCAATTGTCTGGCAAGCGGCCTGAGTAATGTTTATCCCAAAAGAGGCGGAAAAGTCCATAAGACAACCAAAACCCTTGAGACCAATTAACCTTACGTCTTTCATGTTTAAAACACTTGAGAAAGTTGTGGTCAACTATATAAGATAAGAGATATCAGAGAGGGGAACCACTGTATCCTAAGTAACATGTTTACATGGCAGACAGATCTATTGCTCTTACAGATTAAGTGGAAACCAATGATAGTTGGATGGCGGTGGTCATATACACACTGTGTGAAGCCTGGTTGTTAATGTACTTCTGACAACGATTGTGTAGCAAAATTTATGAAACCTGGTCGTGGATGTACTTCTGACAACGATTGTGTAGCAAAATTTATGGAGCCTGGTTGTGAATGTACTTCTGACAACGATTGTGTAGCAAAATTTATTAAACCTGGTTGTGAATGTACTTCTGACAACGATTGTGCCGCAAAATTTGTGGAGCCTGGTTGTGGATTTAATCATGACAACGATTGTACCTCACTAGTGTGTAGCATGTTTGTGAATGAAATCCTGACAAAACTTCCTAAGGCAGACATATACTGCCAAAGGTATGCAGGTGGTATAACCGTGATGGGTAAAGATAAGATTGAGGAGACGCATTGCTAAGAGATTTTTTTTATACAAAAAGGAGAAAACTTCTTAAATGGAAGAACATTCGAGATAATGTCACAGAAAAATGGATATAAAATATCCAGAAATAACAACTGAAAATAAAAAGGCACGAGGATTCTTGTTTGGAGGGAGTACAATATATCACGTGATCGTAGGACTATGCTATCGCTTTACGGCTATAATAAAAATACAGCCGCTAAGATGACATTGAGAATAGGCTTTCCTAAAAGACACACAATGAGGATAAATAAGAGGAACAACTTAGCATTTATTTAGCTCGAAGTAAGACTTTCCCCTTCAAACAGCGGCTTAGTTGCAACCAACTCTCTAGCAGAACTAAAAACCGAACTGATTTAATAGCAATGTTAAGTACAAACTGGAACACTGAACTCAAGAGCTCTAAAATCTTGCGAACCAAACCCCTTTAACCCTAAGATAGGACACCGCTTCAGATTGTAACCTTTAAAGTCAAAGAAGTCGCCGTGATCTAGTAGGTAGTGTGCTGGCTTATTAGACGTAAAGCCAGGATTCGAGTCCTAGGCCAGACGTTAAAATAAAATACAAAAAGTATTTCTACGGCGATTGCCTCTCAACAGATTTCTGGCAAAAACTCTGAGAGTAAATAAAATTGCCATGAAAAGTTTCGTAAAAATCTGTCGTTCGAAGGCGACTTTAAACTATAGGTCCCGCCACTCATATAAAAATTAACGAACACAACATAAATGGTGTGAGAAGCTAGGTCAATAAACCTGACTGAAGGGTTGTAATGATGAATTATGTAAAGTCAATCCGGTTAAACCGGAACTGAAGAACGACTGGTTGAGTTAAAAACAAAAATAAATTCGTATGTCAACAGAGTAATGTTAACTGTTATATACGATTTCTCTCATTTTTTTCGTGTACTCCCTCTCTTTCTCTGATCCTAATACCGAGAACATTTTGTATATCGTTTTAAAAGGAATCTTTAAAGAGAGTACACTCTTCTCCCTCCCCTTGATAGAAAACGTAGAGCAATACAAGGTATGCTTGAAAGTTTTCTGATACAAATAAACTGATTTTCTTCTGTTAGTGAGTAAATATTGTTTTTGTTGCTGTTGTTGGCATTTTTTTCTCTAACAAATTGTAACTTTACTTTGTTCTGATTCTGGTGATATACGAGAAAAGATGTTAGATATGCTATCAACATCATCATCATTATCGTCAATATCATTATGATGATTTTCTTTGTGGTTTGAAATTGCCAGCCGTAAAACAACGCAGAGTAAAGAAGAAATAGACACAGACACAGAGATGTATTGGAAAGACAATGTAACCAGAAGAAAACTATTGGAGGAAAGATTGAGTTAAATGGATTAACAATGTGAACCTTAATGGCAACAAATGGAAAAGAAACCGGAAGCACATTCTAAAAGTTTTTCAAAAAGAAACTCAACAACAGGCAAAACACACACACACACACATACACAAATAGCCTTACATAGAGGCATTAGATTGAGAATTTAAAAGAAAACCTATGAGTGAGTACAAACAGGGACATACAACAACAACAACATATATTTAGCGTTGAGAGAGGGTTAGGTAAAGCGAGTATAATGAAGTTTTATTCAAGAAGCAAATAAACAAACATCAATTACACAAAAGGCTGTTTGGCCCAAGCCAAATGAAGGCAGCATTAAGGGGTCCAAGAACCAGTTAAATTTTTAAAGTTTTTTGTTTAAAGAAAAAACAAACAAACCCGATAGTGTAGTTGAAAATATCGTGAAAATAATAAAAAGAATTTATTTTTCACAAAGAAAAACAATCACTGGGAAAAATATCCCTATTTTTTGTAAGGGAAAACGCCCAATTTTTATACATACAGGGTTAGCCTACACATAGTTTTAAATTTATTATCATAGTCAAGCCCGGTGTAGTTACAAAACTTACTTGAAACTCTTCTTAAACAAATTAAGCAAACAAACAGTTCGTAGTACATACTAAAGTGTTTACATGAAAAACAAACATTAACAAAGCAAAGCAATTACCATAACAAATCAACAATGAAGTTCTAGAAGTTGCCAGATCAAAAAAAAAACAAATATACAGAGAACACCAAATAAAATTAGTGGTCAATAGTAGAAAACAGTACGACTTATAAACTCTCTTGGAATATTCACTGTAAAATTTGATGTTTTTTGGTGTTTTAAAATAAAAAACAAAGTTGCCAGACCGAAAATAAAAGAAATATACAAAGAACATATCAATTAAAGGGTGTTTGTAATTCAAATAAATTAAGGATTTATTAAAATAGAGAGCAAAGTATAGGTAAAAGTAAATAACTTCTTAACAACTTTATAATCAAAGTCATCAAAGTTTCACTTGGGGGTCGCCGTAGTCTAGTAGGTAGTGTGCTGGCTTATTAGACGTAAAGCCAGGGTTCGAGTCCCAGGCCAGACATCAAAATAAAAAATACAAAAACTATTTTTTCGGCGATTTCTTCTCTTTCTTTTCTTGTTTCTCAAAAATCTGGCGTTCGGAGTCGACTTTAAACTGTAGGTCCCGCCACTTCTGCATAAAATTAACATACACAACATAAGTGGTGTGAAAAACTGCGGGCTTCTTGGGGACGATTGCTGTAGTAGACTGTCTTATGGTGAAGGTATAGCACTAGCCATTTTATAGTCACCAGCAGCAAATCGTTTCCTTACCATTCGCATTTTCCCTCTCTCTTTTCACCTTTCCTAAAAAACCTGCACAATGCACTGCATGAGTAGGGGTCATCCCCTAAGTGCTGGTTTTATATAAAAAAAAAGTTTCATTAGATAAATGAAAGAATAATGAACACATTTGCTTAGAGAGACCAGTTAGATCTTGCCAAATATTAAAATATTTAGACCAAAGCCTACTTTAGAAACCTCTTAGTAGTTATAGTAAGACCCTGCCATATTGATATATAATGGAATTAAATATATGGACCTACCAAGATACGTGGACTGTTTAGCGTATAAACACTGTGGTTTGAAAACGGCATGTATGGTAATCAAATATGCTGACAGTTAGGATATGAGTCTCGAATACGAATCAAATTTCACTCTTATGGAGTCTTAATAATCTCTATAACCCCAGGAAACAGAATGATTACCAGAAGCTTTCATTACCATGCATGATTGTGACTGCAAGTTCTATTCAAGCTCTACCTTTACTCAATGTACGCATAGTTTTAGAAAAATCTCGGATTCAAAATAGCCTCCATATGATTTGGCTTTACCATATTCCCTTGTTATTAATTTTAAACCTTTACATGTCTTACCCTTTACTACAACGCATACAATATGCATTTAAATGTAAAAAAAAGGGGGAAAATATTTCAACGAATTTTTTAAAAATATTTTCTGATTCCATTTGTTTTTTCTTTTTCGTATTTTCGACATTTTGATTGCCTGTATCAAAGACCGTATGCAGCACTAAACGAATACTTTCGCATAAGGACACCCCATCGCATAAAATAATGCTATGGTCACCATAGATCCCAAAATATATGCTACATACGCCTCTAGGATTTCAAGGATTTAAAGTGAAAAATTTTGTAAACCATATGACATGGTTCCCTGTATTATAGCCATGTTGTTAATGAAATTGTTAACATACATGGACACTTTTTCTATTTGAATTTTTTATACGCCATGTTTATTTTTGTTGTTTTTTTTTCGCCTGTTCTGTTACTTTTAAAACAATTTTTTTTTCGTCGTATTTCGTATTCATCCAGCGCCACCATTTTAGCGGATTTTATGCTGAACAATTTTTTATGGTTTCTTTAGGTTCTTTTTATGAAAAATAAAATTTTTTAAAAACGTAAAGAAAAAATTTAATTTAAAGCATGTTTGCAATGTATGTGGTAATGTTGTTATAAAACCACAATTTTCCCATGTTTTTTCTGTTCAAGGGAGTAAATAATTAAAAAAAAAATTCCAGGAATCTCGACAATCAACGCCTACTTTATGAGAGAAATTGAAATTGTCAGAAATTTATTAGAAAACAAGCTCCCGATTGTTAACATAAAAAGTAACATCTCCGAACATGAACAAAACGAAATATGAAATATTTGTTCAGCGACTGCCCCTCAGCAGGTTGCTGGCAAAAGCTGTGTGAGTAAATAAAATTGGCATGAAAAGCTTCTCAAAAATCTGTCGTTTGAAGTCGACTTTAAACAGTAGGTGTCTCGCCCCGACACAACATAAATGTAGTGAGGAGCTAGGTCGTAATCCTGTCTGAAGGATTGTAATGACTAATTATGTTGAGTCTACTTGAATATTCAGACCAGAGATCAGCAATAAGTACTCAAAACGATGAGTAGATTCGAGTCATACTTATAATTTCTGATACTTATACGCATTCATACTTATTTTAATATGATACTCATACTACTCATACTCAAAGTTGGAAGTACTCGTCGTACTTATACTCAACAATACCCTTGATGTTATTGACTTCGACTCGTCTCTACTTAAAATTTACACAAAGCACAAAATAAGTATGATTCGCGTACGAGCAATGCAAGACTCACAAGAAAATTGTGTATATGCTTTGCTTGTTGTCTTTATCTTTCCTTTCTTCTTTGTTTGTATATGCAACAACAACAAAGGCTACAAATTTTTGATGAATGATTCAAATCACTCGAATCACTTATAAGTATTATAAGTATTTTTCTAAATTTATGAATCAGAATGAGTAGGCATATAAATCAAACATATTTCGTATGTTGTGAGTTTGATAACAACGCTGTACTCATACCCATTGCTACTTATACTTAAAAATCAATGTTATAGCGAGTACGAATGCTATACGGAGTAGTTGAATTTCAATTCTGTTAATTCACTCATACTCAAAATTGCATGAGTGCTGATAAGTAGCGGAAAAACGATTCATTGCTGATCTCTGATTCAAACCGATTTTTCACCAATTCTTGCTTGAATTACTAGATTTTTCTAGCTGTCCGCTTTCATATATGATTTCTTACGCTTGGGATTCTCATAATGAATCTATTTTTCTTTGGCAGTGAAAATTCGATACAAAAATGATTTCTTTTTATGCGATCAAGCAACAATTCGGACCGTAGTCTAGTATGTTGGTTTACTAAATGAGAGACCGTGATTCAACCCCTGCATTAAATATCTAGAACAAAACGAAATATGAAATGATATTACTTAGGTGACTTCCTCTAAGCAGTCTTCTGGCAAAAACTCTAGAGAGAAAACTAAAATTGTCACGAAAAATTTCTTAAAACTGTCATTCAACACTAGGTCCCGACACATGTGGGTAAAGTTAACGCATGCAACATGAAAGGTGTGAGAAGCTAGGACGTAATCCTGACAAAAGGGTTGTCTTTCAACGCCTCTCAACCTTCAGCTCTTCGGCGTTGTTCGATAAGGTTAACGCATGCAACATGAATGGAGAATGGAGAAGCTAGGTTTTGATCTTGACTACAGGGTTGTAATAACCAATTAAGTAAGTAAAATCGTCTTTCAACGCCTCTCGACCTTCCGCTTCGAGCGAGGAGATTACTGTGGCAACCTTACTGCTTGCATGACTACTGACAATCGAACTGAATTTGATAGGAATTATAAATTAACTCGACCTGTGTTTAAAAAAATGACTCTATGAGTGTTTGACATTAAAACTAAGTCTTTTAGCCGCTCAAAATACAATTTTCAAGCCGTGAGTTTGTAGAATTTTGTAAAAGATGCTCTAGAGTAAGATGTACTCGCAAAAGATGTTCATAAAGAGCTTGGCTTGTTGAGTTCTAAGGGAAACAATGATATGATCGATGAACTCCATTCTCTTGAGTGGATTCGAGGCAATTTGATGTTAGGATATCGATAACTAGATCGTCGAATGATTTTAGATTAAATAGAAGCAGCAAATCATGGGTAAAGTGAACACAGATAACATGGGTGGTGTGAGAGGCTAGGCTAGGCTAATCTTGACTAAAGGATTCCATACATTTCTACCTCAATTACAAATGTATTTACATATGAAATAATTGTTTTTTAATTACAAATCTCTTCCACAATTGATGAAAATCAAATTTTTATTGCCACTTATCATATGAAAAAAAAATTTTTTTGTTTTTGTGATAAAACATTATCTGTATGCTCTTGAGATTGTTTTATTTATTTGTTTGTTTGTTGTAAAACATTACAAGAACAGAAATGGAAAATGTTAAGAAAAGGAATATAATGATGATGATGACTAGTTAAGTTTCCGTCCAACAGTATGTTTAAACATGGTGTCAGTCATGCAGTCAGTCATCTTGTAACATGATTATTATTGACAAAATATCAAACATCATAATTTCAAGTCGCACAGGGACTATTTTATCTGCTGCTTCCTTTCCCTTTAAACATTTCCTGCTTCAACCTACACCCCCCCCCCCCCCTCCTTTACGCTATTGTATAAGGTTGCCACAAAACCTTTCACAACCTGCTTATTATGCTGTGGGCCCCCTATTTTTAATTGTGTAACATGTTTGAGGCAGCAGCAGCAGTCCAATAAATGAAAATTTTGTTTTTTTTTTTATTTTCTCTTCTCTCTTCCCTCCTCTCTAGTAAACGGTATTAAAAAGTTCCAACAACTACAAGAAATATTCAAGGAATTGAACATTTTAATGGTTTGCAAAAACAAAACTATGTTGCCACACATACAAAAACATCGGAAAACTACTTCAAAAATTATCCAGAAAACTGTAAACCGTGAGTGCTGTACAACAACAACAATGTTGTGACAAAAAATACTTATAGTTCGCTTCCCTTTTGCTAGAATAAGATGTGCCGTGCCATGCCGTGCCGTGCCTGCCATCGAAAAAACCCCAGAACTTCCTAAAAGCCTACAACTATAACCATATTTTCTGGGTCTTGCGAATGAACATTAAAAGTACTCGAACGGCTTCTCCTTCTCTCTTTTAGTGAAGATGATGGCAATGGAACAGGCAGTATAGTTGTAGTTGTAGTCTGGGTGTTGATGGTGGTGGTGGGTCAATAGTGGTCAATGGCCATAATGAACATTTCGTACGTTTATCCTTTCCTTTATACGTTCATTTTCTTCATTTCGTTTCCTAGAAAACTTCAATTCAATGGATATTCATACACTCACACACATACGCACACACATACATATGTACATTTACGCAATAATTATGAAAATAGAAGAGTCTGCAAGTGATATCATTAGAAAAATTTCGCATACGCACTGCACTTTCCTGGATTCAACGTACAAATATTGCATTAAGAACAGTACAGCACAGTGAGATTTAATGTACAACGACAAGAGCACAAGAATGCCTGGAAGTAGTCTTTTGAACAGGAGATACTAAGTCCATGCATGCATATGACGGACTAGTTTTACTTGTTAGAAAACAGTCGAGGGCAGAAAAGTAGCAAAACTGATAATTTGTTACCATTCCGGTTAGGTTGGGTTAGGGTAGATGGACGACTCCTTTTCAAACATTCGAACCTAGTTTACGAAAGTCACTACCACTGTGTCACCAGCCCTTTTCTTCTAATATAGCCTATCAGATTGGATTGGTCGCCGTGGTCTAGTGGGTAGTGTATTGGCTTATTAGACAAAAGGCCCGGGTTCGAATCCCAGGTCAGACATCAAAACGAAAAATATTTCTTCGGCGACTTCCTCTCAGCAGATTTCTGGCAAAGACTCTGAGAGTAAAAATTGCCATGAAAAGCTTCTCAAAAATCTGTCGTTCGGAGTCGACTTTAAACTGTAGGTCCAGCCACTCATGTATAAAATTAACCCACACAACATAAGTGGTGTGAGAAGCTAGGTCGTAATCCTGACTGAAGGGTTGTAATAGCCAATTATGTATGTATGTATCAGATTGGATTTATGCTAGTCCTTGCAAAAATTTTAGTTCTTTGAATGTAAACTTAATTTACTTAGAATCGGTAAGTAAAACAAAAAAAGGAATAGTCCAGACATCACCGCCATATATCGACGCCTCCGTTCTATAACATTCCAAGTTGAAAAAGTGTGTTTTGAGTTATAATCTCTCAAAGTTTTCACGCGCCATGAGACTATAACTGTACTCTAGGTAGAGTTTTCTCTATAACTTCGGAACGGATGGGCGCATCTTAATCAATTTTTGAAGAACAATTAAAAACGTTCTAAGTACACTTAGAACATTATAGAATGGAGGCGATCGATATCTTTTTCTAAAAGTTTCCTTCCCGTCAAACTTGCAGTGAAGCCACGAAGTGTCGTAAAATAACTCTAATACGTAGTGTCTCCTTTCTTCTACCAAATATAACTGATCACTGCTTTGTGATCATAACTTTAAAAGGACAAGATTTTTATGCAAAAACTTAACCACCAACCGTCTAAAGAGAGGATGTATTCATGGCAATTGAAAGAAGTAATCACTATCCACAAAGTCGAATAAAACATTACAATCGTACAAGCCTTGTTAATATCTTAGGAGAGCAGACAAAAACTGACTAGAAACCTCTAAAAGCCAATGAGTATAACAAGATCTAAGGACAAGCCAGTTCATAAATGCTCTGTGTTGACAGTCTACTGCCCTTGGGGGACAGTAGCCCGAAGAAACAATTGATATAAGATCCGGGAAAATGTCAATACATCTCAACATTTTTTTTTTACGCCGAGGAGGGGCAAATGTACCTAACTGCAGCATAGAGGAAGTCAACACGTACTCCGTGTGTGGGGCCCTCACCCACTAAATCCCCCCCTCGTAACGTGGACTGGAACTAAGAAGCTTCAACCGGTAGGAGGAAATTGTGGAAGCTTTCATTCCCTATTAGGAAATATTATAGCCACACACAGTTCCCATCCGACCTTAAATACTGCCAATAACACCTCTCTTGGCTCAAAAAGATAGTTTCATGCCTCCAAACTACTCGAGAGATCTCAAAACACGTAACTTGCGAGAAAGGCAGATTAACCAAAGAAAAATCTTACTTTAGAGGATATATTTGGATGCCAAGGAAACATTGTAAAACGACAAAGGCAGTCCCTAAAATGGCTATAACGTGGCGTAGTCGGGAGATAATACGGAGCGCTACAACGAAAGCTGAAGCAACAATGAGATTGTAAGTTTAGGTCAATCGTTTCCCGTCAATCAAGACAAGTACAATACCCGGAGGTCAAATTGACCCATCGTACAAGGTCCTAAAGGAGGGAAAGATAATAGCGGGGTTAGGATGAAAGGAGGATATGTCGGAAAGCGGAGGAGTGGAAAGCGGAAGAATCACACAGACCAGACACAACAAAAAGGGTGGGAGAGCGCGACTACACCAATGAAATCCTAATGAGATTGTAAACTTGGACGATCGTTTTTGGAAAGACGACCCATGACAATTTTGAAGTAAAGCGAATAGTTTAACCCATGGTTCTGGGAGGATCCTACCGTAGAAGTGTCACACTAAATGAGCCTCGCAATTGCTATAAACCTGGTCAAAAAAATATACTGCTGTAGGTACACAACCGTAATCTAGTAGGTAATGTGCTTGGCTTATTCGATGTGAGGCCTCGGTTCAAACAGCATGTCGGACATATCCAGGAAAACGAAATTTCGGAAAATATTTCAACGATGACTTCCTCTCGACAGATTTCTGACAAAAACTCTAAGAGTAAATAAAATAAAAGTGAAAAGTTACTCAAACATTTGTCGTTCGGAGTCGACTTTAAACAACATAAGTGGTGTAAGAAGCTAGGTTGTAATCCTGACTAAAGGGTTGTAATAACCATCGAAGTATATAGTTTAGCTATCTGGCTAGCCCATTGACGTTACATTTAAACCCTGGTTTTTGGAGAATCTTACCGTGTAAGTTCCATACTAAAAGATATTCTCCATTGCTGTGAACCTCGTTAAAAAATATGCTATCTGAGGTACAATAAACGAAAAATGTGGTGATAGGTGAGAACTAATTCGGTGAAGGTTTAAATTTCTGTATATCTGGTACATGGCTCTTAAGCTTTTTAATTATCGGTTATCGCTCATTTAATGCAAGGATTATTGATTTAGCTCTCAACGTTGAGAAATGTTGCAGATGCGTTGAGATATGTTGCAGGTACGTTGAGATATGTTTCAGATACGTTGAGATATGTTGTAGGTACGTTGAGATATGTTTCAGATACGTTGAGATATGTTGCACTCCATTCAAATCGTACAAACAGTCCTGCAATGATTTCAGCAAGACAGACTCTTACTGCCGCTTTTATAACAAATCGTATGGAACTCAACTGTTGCACATTTTACTCTCAACGTTGAGATATGCTGCAGATACATTGAGATAAGTTGAAGGTAAGTTGAGATATGTTGCAGATACGTTGAGATATGTTGCAGGTAAGTTGAGATATGTTTCAGATACGTTGATATATGTTTCAGACACGTTGAGATATGTTGCAGTCGTACAACAAACAGTCCTGCAATGATTTTAGCTAGACAGAATCTTACTTCCGCTTTTATAACAAATCGTATAGCAGTCAACTGTTGCTCATTTTACTACTGCGACTGTGTGCTGTATACAGCGGGCAAATAAAATTCTTCTAAAAGACACTTTGTATACATGTAAACCTGGCGATTTCTGTATATGCAAGTAGAACTTAAAACTCTAGATTTCTACTCCCTATATACGACTAGTAAATACACCACACATACATAAAGGAACGTTCAATTGTATATATGTTGCTATGGATACATACAAATATGTATCCCTTATACGTACGTGTATAAATATGTATCCATTCATGTTGTTTATGATGACTATTCCAAGGTTTTCAACTTTATTTTAGAATTTTTGCAGTTTTGCTTGCTTGCTTCCCCTTTCAAAAATACAGTGCGTATTTGTTTGATAATTTTTTTGTTGTTTTCTTAGTTGTTGTTGTTGTTGCTACAATTGAATGATGAACAAATGAACGGTACATACATACAAATGTATATCTGTGTATAGGCAGGAGCATATAGGAAATTGTCCAAACACTATACAAAAAGCCACTAAGAAATGTTAGAAGCAAAACAGAAACAAGAAAAAAAAGACAAGGATAATATGCAAGTAGGAAACAACACAAGAAAACAAGAAAAAGAGGATACAGAAATTGCAAAAACTTTTATATTCAATATATAGGCCTCCTTTGCAAGCCTACTGCGCTGTTAGACAGTCTTTTCGTCAATTGATAAATGCGTACGTTGTGTTACCCCAGAAGATTTGGACTGGGCTTTGCATTACAATACCACACGATAGTATAAAGTATTGAGAGAATGATTTTGAAAAAGCCAGAAATGGTCAGTCAGAGACAGAGGTACATGGAAAATATTGTCAAAAGAAAACACACATAAAATAGAGAGAGAAAAAGAGTGCAAAAGAAAGAAAAGTTTTTAGGCAGTGGGTCAGTAACATAGAAATTTGAATAAAACAGGAGTTACAAAAAAAAAAAAAACACACAATGAATGATATTTTTTTGTTGGAAAATAGAAAAACAAAAAATGAAATAAAAATTAGTTTTCATAATTCATTTTTTTGCTAAAAGAAATAAGAAAGCAGAATTCAAAAAGGGTTTAAAAAATTTACAAGTAAAAATCTACGAATGGATAGCAGTTTTACTGCGTACACTTGGTCAGCTGTTTTTGACATTAGGCATACTCTTTACAAAAACAAAATCCCTGTTGTTTTTGTAATGTTGTATTTGTTGTAGACATGTTCCTACCTTATATAAATCTGCCTTGCTACGAATGTTTGGTATTTTAATGCGCTCAAATCCAAAGATGTTTGTTGGCATCCACAGTAGATAAGAATAAGGGAAGTACATATTGAAGAACTAGAAGCTTTTGACGATCTGGATAATAGAAATCTATATAGGCCCTTAGAAATTTCTAAACTCGATCGCTCCAAGTCGACATTTAATAATCAATTCATAGAATATGTGAGGTGTGAGAAGCTAGGTTGAAGTCCTGACTAAAGTATTGTAACGGCCAACTAAAAAAGTACAACCGTTCGTAAATGATCGACCAATGGAGCGTATAAAGCATTACAAAGAAAATTTGTAGTCTCGTTTTAATACTTATGTACGGAATACTGCTCAAACAAAATCCTTTTTTTGCCTTCCTTTGCAATGCAAACTAATTCAAATCTAATATTCTCCTGCTCTGATGTAGCAGGGATGCAGATATCAACTTGTATGATACAATATTCGCCCTTTTGACGCACTGTACATCCATAGCTTTGTGTATAAAGTATAAGGATAGCTTCAGCGTTTGTTTTATCTATAAGTGGTGAGACCTATAGTTTAATTTAGATTAATTTAATTTAGAGTTTTAGAGGTCGCCGTGGTCTAGTAGGTAGTGTGTTGGTTTATTAGACGAAAGACCCGAGTTCGGATCTCAGGTCAGACATCAAAAACGAAAATTTGAAAATAATTTTTCGGTGACTTCCTCTCAGCAGATTTCTGGCAAAAACTCTGAGAGTAAAAAAAAAAAAAAATTGCCATGGAATGCTTCTCAAAAAATGTGTCGTTCGGAGTCGACTTTAAACTGTAGGTCCCGCCACTCATGTATAAAATTAACGCACAAAACATAAGTGGTGTGAGAAGCTAGGACGTAGTACAATGGGTCAATTCGACCACCGAGTATGTAATGTAATTGAGAAGTTCAACGTTTTTAATAATTAACCTATAGTTTCATATCGAAAAGAGATATTCATTTTTAGAGTCGTTTTCATCGCAAATAAGTTGCCTTTAAAGATTTTGTCTTGACATCACCAAGTAGAACTCCCAAGCTCTTGTTTAGAACGCCACACACTGTTCACTATACACTAGACACCAGTAGAAACGAATCAAGTAGAAACGAATCAAGTCTTCAGGATACTTAAACACAATATGAGATTTTTATCCTACTGCCTGAAATCTGGAGTGTGATTTTTAAACCAGTGCCACTTTAAAAATTATAAGAGAACAAAAATTTGGCAAAATTACATTAAAGTCTTCCGATAAGAAGTGAAGTCGTCGTAACAAGAAGAAACTAATCTTGTCTGTGCCATTATCCAAAGAAAAGTTAACAACAATTTTAATTGTAAACTGAGAAATGAATAAAGGAGAGTAAAGTATAACAATAACGAAGCAATAATAAGATTCTAGAACTTGCCATTCATATATGAACACCATGAAATATAGGAAAGTAAAGTGTAATAATAACAAATCAACTGTAAAGTTCTAGAACTTGCCAGACAGGCGAAAATGAGGTATAAAAAATAGTAAATGAGGTAATATTGCCAGTGATATTAAAAACTTTAACGTCTGTATTTATAGTAAAACACTAGCGGTAGGTTATTAATTTAAACATTTGACTGCTGCGAGGCATAAAAGGGCTTCATTAATTTTTTACGAAAATTGCATTTGCACTGAGAATTTCAGTGTAAAAATTTAGTTAAAAAAAAATAGCTAAAATAAAATCAAGAGACTAGAAGACGTTATAAATATTTATAATAGGTTATTAGAATTTTGTAGATTTTTTTATTATAATAATTATAATAAAATGTTCTCACCAGAATCATTTAGCAGTCAAACGGTTAAAGAAATAATGAATACATACATAATTGATCATTACAACCCTTCAGTCTGGATTATTAACCTACTTTCTCACACTATTTATGTTGTGTGTGTAAATTTTATACACAAGTGGCAGGACCTAAAGTTTAAAGTCGATTCCGAACGACAGATTTTTTAAAAACTTTTCATGGCAATTTTATTTTTACTCTGAGTTTTTGCTAGAAATCTGCTGAGAAGAAATCGCCGAAAAAATACTTTTTGTATTTTATTTTGATGTCTAGACTGAGACTCGAACCCAGGCTTTACGTCTAACAAGCCAGCACACTACCTACTAGACCACGGCGACCACGTAGAAATAATGATTAAAAGAAAAAAAGTTAAGAATTTCTTTTCATTTAAAATTGCAACCCTAAAATAAACGGGAAAAAAATTTTCTTTATTTTTTAGATAAACCCAAATTGGACAATTTCAAAAACACTATAGATAGATAGTACATGGCTTCCATGGCTAGGCTAGAATAAAAAAAAATTTTATTATCAAAATTTAAAGCCTATTTCCTGTTGAAGGCATAAAACAAATCTCTTGTCGCTGTTATATTTAATTCTATTTTAATTTTTTCACTAACAAAAACGTCTGTAAAAAAAATCTCTTTCCATTAAAGCCGCGAATCCATTGCCAACCATTTCACCACCGCTTATATTTGCAATTATTCCCCAACCAACGCTTTCAAAATACCACAACATGTTCCTCTACTATTTTGTTATTTTTTTCCATTTTTTTTTTTTTTTTTATTTCATTTATTTCGTATTTCATTTTAGCCATTTCGCGCTATACCACTATTGCCATTGCAATCATCCAGCCAACCAACGGGCCAACCAACCAACCAAACAACAACCATGCCACCTCTTTGAAAGAAAAAAATACATTCAAATTATAATTAAATATTTATACACATAAACAAGAGACTGACTGACTGCTGCTGTTGCTATTGCTAGTGCTATTGCTAGTGCTGTTGCAACGCAAGCGACAACAACGCGAAAAAAATCATCATATTATAAAGCACATATTCGGGCGCAAACGGATCCGGACCCATCATTTCATTTCTCCACATGCATATGCATGTGAATTAAATGCAAAAAAAATCTATGTATGTATGCATACGCATACAAATGAAATTCATATTTATATAAAAATATGGTAGAAAAACAGTTGAGAGAGAGAGAAAGAGAAAAACAACATAAAAAGAGAAGTAGAAATTAAAGAAAAACAAAAAAAAAATTAAAAACAAAGTATTAAATTCATACATAAACAAAACCTGCAGGATATATTGTGATGGTTGTCATAGTGTCCTTGTTGTATAGTTATGAATTGTAGCTCCAAAAACAAAAAAAAAAACGTAAAGAAAAACACGAAATTTTTTCAAATATATACTCATACACATACATACACTTCAGTGAAGCTATATTGCACTACATGCATACATACCTACCTATACACATACACGTATAAAGTATCGACATGAAATGAAAAGAAAAATTGACGTTAAAATTTTTGAATGTTAAAAATCTGATGAGAACTGTAGCAAACCACAACGACTGAAATCTATGCTATCCTATGTTGTGACTAAGGATGCCAAACGGGGTCGATTTTTAAAAATCCCGATCCCGAAATCCCTGAATATTTCGGGATAATTCAGGATCCAAAAATCCCGAAAAATCACGGGAAAAATCGCGATTTTCTCTTAATAATAAAAATATTTTTGTTAACAAAATCATTTGTATTCCAATTATGTATACATACATAATTGGCCATTAAAACCCTTCAGTCAGGATTACGACCTAGCTTCTCACACCACTTATGTTGTGTGCGTTAATTTTATACATGAGTGGCGGGACCTACAGTTTAAAGTCGACTCCGAACGACAGATTTTTGAGAAGCTTTTCATGGCAATTTTTACTCTCAGAGTCTTTGCCAGAAATCTGCTGAGAGGAAGTCGCCGAAGAAATATTTTTTCGTTTTGATGTCTGACCTGGGATTCGAACCCGGGCCTTTTGTCTAATAAGCCAACACACTACCTACTAGACCACGGCGACTTTAACGCGATTATATATGTGGGCGTAAAACTGGACATTAAATTGCCTTGGAAGACTCTATAGAGCGGATTCCAGTAAAGGCCAGATAATTAATAACTATAGGCAGAAGGCTTGCGCAGATATCCTGAGGGGCTTTAACAAAATATAGGGATTAACATTACCTATGGCGGCGCTGAATACTGTGCAAGATTTTAGTCCATTATTTGTAAAAATGAGAATCCGTTCACTGTAGACTTTGGTTAGAATAATTCTTTGGACAGTTGAGTATCTAAATTAGTTACCCTTTTAATTCGTTTTATAGGGCTTTTGCATTCTTCGATGCCATCAAATAATTTTTTATCAATGGAAGTAGGGTTTTCCTCATCTGAGATGCTATTATCGAAGTCAAGTGATATAGAATTTTTTTTTCAAGACCTTTTGTAGGGTCAAAATACATATGAATTCACAATCCCGAAAATCCCGGGACAAGTTTTTAAAAATCCCGGGATTCGGGATTTTATGAATCCCGAAAATCCCGGGATTTCGAGATTTCCGGATTGGCATCCCTAGTTGTGACAATGCTAAGTCTAATACTATGTTTAGAAATGCACATTTATTAAATCAATATTCGGTTTATTGAGAAGAATATTTTTAGCGTTCAGACAGCTGATAAACAAAGCAACTGATTGCTTCAACAAGATTGCTTTTAATTTAATCACAAAAATTAGTGGCAAACAATTTTTTCTGAGAAAAAATGGAAAACAATTTAACATTGGAAAAGGTATTACTAATGATTAACCGAAACGTCGAGCTGTTGCGGTTAATAAGGAATACTTGTGACTCCAAAGTGGCTTTCCCCAGAAGGAGGGGAAAGAAAAATTTTTTGATTATATTGGATAGCTTGCAGAAAAGCTACCTTATGCTTATGCCACTGTCGTTGTTTACATTTGAGTTATCAAATATCAATAGAAAGTGTTCGGAAAAATGTAATTTGCTCACTGAACGTACTTATGACAGTGTTGTATTTGTAGTTTTAATCAATATTATAACAATTTTTGAATTTATTGAGCAATAATTAATTGAAATTTTATATGAAATATTGAGATCAAAAATGCCGTTTATTGCGATTTTCTCAATATAAGTGCATGTCTGAACATAGTATAACTAGCAAAAGGCCTTAAATTGAGCTCTGTTTTCTATATTGCGGCAGGCAGTCTTCTATAGATCCAAATTCCCCTTGGGGATATAACAGATTCTTACCTCCATCGCTAACATTTCCGATATTACATACATAATTGGCTCATTACAAGCCTTTAGTCAGGATTACAACCCAGTTTCTTACACCACTTATGTTGTGTGTTACTAATTTTCTACTTAAGTGACCTACAGTTTTCAGTCAATTCCGAACGACAAAGAAATTGTTTGAGAAACTGTTTCATGTTTATTTTTATTTACTCTCAGGGTTTCAGAAAAATCTGCTTTCCGATGTTACTTCCCATCACCAGTCTTGCTTCTACTCCACTAGCCGCTTTACCTTACGCGAATTATGGTATCAGAAAAGCTTTGCAAATTTCCTCCTTTATCCCCAGTTTTTCTTCGCAAACTTCGATAAACATTTCCACTGAATGCCTGTACACCTCGATCAATAGCATCTTCTCTCTTACATTGTCAGGATCTGCCCAATACAGAACATTATTGAACATTACAACCCCTTAGGGCCTACAGTTTAACATCGAATCCGAACGGCAAATTTGAAATATTTCCGTAAAAATCTTTTTTATGAAATTCAGTTTGATTTGTCAAAAGACTTCTAATTTAAATATTAGCTGGGATTTGAATCCTTGTGCGGTAGATCAATATCCTACTGCCATTCGTCCGCAGAGGATTCTATTTCTTCTCAATGTTCGCGAAAACTCGGCTATATGAAGACAACTTAATTAATTGGTAATTAGAGCTCTTTAGTCAGGATTGCAACCAATATTCTCACACCAAATGTGAGTGTAAGCGTATTAATTTTATTCACGACGAATGGCGGCACCGAACGACGAATTTTTTGAGAAACCTTTTTATGGCAGTTTTCTCCCAGGGTTTTTACCAGAAAACTGTTGAGAGGTGGTCGCCGAAAGAAATGGGGTTCCTTAAGCCCCACATTTTTATACTATACAAACACCAAATGAGCAGGTTATAATTGGTCAGCCAGCTTTGAATGTTACGTGAGTGAAATTTCAATGCAATGCAGATGCCAAATACTACTACTACTACTGCATAGTTATCCCCAAGATAAGCCCAATTGCTGAGAGTACCGTTTAATAGAGACGAAAAGAGAAGCAGTATTTCCGATGTATCTAGGACGTTTTCAGTGTCTTTAAATGTCTTCTTAATCTTGCCAATCCCTTGACAACGTGTTCTTTAGATATCGCTAAACAACAATTGCAATGATACATACGACTGATTACATCTGGGATACATTAAGTCTCTTCAAATTTCTCCACAAGCTTTTCAATTCTTTGCACAATGGGTTGATTATGACAACGCATTTTTCGATTTTTCAGAGACTCATATTCGTAAAGGGTAAACCTCTCAAAATCTAAATAAATGAGACCTCAGATGCCTTAACAGCCTTGCCAGACAGAAAATGTTGAAACCATTAAATGGATAACCCATTAAAAATAATTATCACTGTATGTTATGGAAATTATTTTAAGTAATCCTATTGATTGCGTACGAATTGTGTGAAATAATAAGTAAAGTGCTTATGATTTCCCATTAGACTTTCAATACCGCAAAATTTTTTTGCTGTCCTTCAATGAGCAGCAATATTATAATGCAACTAATGGAAGTAAACCACACATGATCATAAATATTTTGCAAGAATCAAAAAAAAAAAAAATATCCCTCCACGAAATATAAAAATCACACACACGTACATACTTAATAGGAAAAAGATCTCTACACTCAAATGTAGAGAAATAGCCTTCATCATAGTAAAAGTAGCCGAAGCCCCAATAAAAAGCCCCCCCCCCCTAAAAAAAAATATTATTTGTACGGATCAAAAAGCGAAAAACACGAGTGCAAAAAAATGCAGAAACACAGAAACTAAAAATAAAAATGAAATAATGAACGAACCAACGCCTCTACAGCCTCAACATCCCCCATAGCTGCACATACAAACGTATTTTTTTCTTTTGCCATTTTGGTGGGCCATCATATCTCATATATGGATGGGTTACAACCGGTGGAACGATTGTGTTCAGTACGATACGTTTCCTGTTCATATGGATAAGGAGTATGTAGTGGAGTGTGTGTGTGTGAGTGTTTATTGTGTGCGTGTTGTTTTGTTTTTGCATTTTGGTTTGTTCAATTCTTCATGGCCTGGTTGGTATGATGATATAAAAACCCAATCGAACGTTCAAAATTCAATACAAAAATCGTTGCGCATCGTTGCATAATTTACAACATACTCACATACATACTTACTCACACACAGATATACTTAAATATACAACAAATACAAACATGTTTGGTAGAATGAAAAAAGCACAGTTGGTAGCAATTAATTAGAACAAAAGTAGAACATTATTGTAAACGATATGGGCAAAGCATTCTAAATAGTTGGAAGTAATCAACCAAAAAATACAAGTCATCGACCAAAAAATCTTAGTAATCAACCAAATTACCAAAATTCAAGTCATAGGCCTAAAAATTCGAATCATTGACCAAAAATATACAAATCATCGACTAGAAAAATACAAGTCATCACCAAAAAAATGCAAGCAATCAAAAAAATTGGAAATCATCAAACAAAAAATGCTAATCATCGACCTAAAATAATGCAAGTCATCGACCCAATAAATGAAAGAAATTCAACCAAAAAGTGCATGTCATCAGCCAAAAATATCCAAGTCATTCAACCAAAAAAGTCACCGATCAAAACACTCAAGTCATCAGCCAAAAAATACAAGTTATCGGTAAAAAATGCAAGTAATCGATCAAAAAATGCAAGTCATCAATCAAAAAAAAACAGGTTATCCAACCGAAAAATGCAAATCAACCAAAAATATTAAAGTAATCATCCAGAAAAAGTACAAGTCTTCGACCTAGAAAATGCAAGTCAACCGTGCATCATAATTAAAATTAGAACTTGACCTTAATCTTCCTAACAGCACTATCACACATTTCCCAAGTAAATCTTCAAATTAATAAACTAACAACAACCTGCATGTCTAATTATGTAACACCAACTGTTTATGCTGGCAAATAAAAAAAAAAAAGAAAAGAACAGTGGCTGTATGTAGAAAAAATACAACGCAAAATAACGCTGGCAGCAACAAAAAAAATAAAAGTTGATATTTTTCGCAGCAGTGGAGGCAAAAAAGAAAAAAACATAAAAATGCAAAAACAAAATAAAAATACAGACCCTGTTACAGTTGTAGTTGAACTAACACATACACTTGAACGCTTTTTTGCGCCCAAATGGCTGCTATGTTTCTACTTTCACAACCTTCTCCTCCAACACGACAACAAAATATTACTATGACTGCTATTGCTTGCTACCAAATACTCCCACATACTCGCACAACACAACGACTTAAAACAGAACTCGCACACACACTCACATAATAAATGCAATTTTATTATTTACAATACCCTTTGGCCCCTTAACTCTATGCAATGTTTTTTTTTTTTGCACAACAATGTTGAGGCAATAACAACAACAACAATAATAATAGAAATACATACAACAATACAGAAATGGTAGTAGTTTCACATGTATGAATGTACGTTTCCTATCAAAAATACAAGGAAAAAAACACAAACAAATCGAGTTCAATACTGTTGAGTGGGTCGTACGTTATATTGTTTGTATGTGCATGTGTGTAAGTGTGTGCACCTGTATATGAAAGCATTTGTGGTTATGTGTGATAGTAGTAACAGTAGTTGTTGTTGTTGTTGTCGCTGTATAGATGATATCTCCATCATATATCGAATTTTCATTTCAGATTTTTCTTAGCCTAGCCTGTAAGGTTTTTAAGTGACACCCCTATAGGAAATCAAGAAGAGACAGAATTATTAAAGTAAATATAACTTTTTAAAGGTCAAAGGTTACATTTCATACATATTGTAAGTGTTCCTGTTAGATTGATCGTTTTTGAGAAAAGCTTCTGCACCGCTATAGAACCAATACATTAATGAATGGACGATGGCAATAAGTATGCTGCCATAATTTGAACCAGGAGTATCAATAACTGGACATTCAAATGCTTAACAATTGTAAAGCAATCACACACAAGATGTCGACTTTGATTTGATTTGAATAGAAAATTGAAAAACTTTTAATGGCGATAATCTGGTCATAGAAAATATATCACTCACGACAAGCTCAAATCCAAGCGAACGATTAAAATAGTTTTAGTGAGCGGGAGTTTCAATTAAGCTACCTTCAAATGAAGTCGTCGTGGTCTAGTAGGTAGTGTGCTGACTTATTAGACGTAAAGCCAGGGTTCGAGTCCCAGGCTAGATATCAAAATAAAATACAAAAAGTATTTCCTCGGCGACTTCCTCTCAGCAGATTTCTGGCAAAAACTCTGAGAGTAAATAAAATTGCCATGAAAAGTTTCTCAAAAATCTGTCGTTAGGAGTCGACTTTAAAATGTAGGTCCCACCACTTATGTATAAAATTAACACACACAACATAAGTAGTGTGAGAAACTAGGTCAATAATCCTGACTGAACAAACGACAACTTACGACAACTCAAACGACAATTCAAACGACAACTTACGTGGTGAATTGTGCCTGAAGGAAAATAACCGGGGATCAAACATTTCCTATAAGAAATCAATGTGACTCCAAAATTAGTCTTACTATTACAGCAATTATTATAGTGGAGACTTTAGTTAGGGCTGTAGGAAAAGAAAAGAACATTAACCTTCTTCATGACAAGAGCAAAACTTTTACAGATCATGTGCAAGGTAATCTCTGCCTCCTCTTTAAAGCCACAGCTCCTGTAGAAATCAGTAAAGCAATTACTGTAGTATAGTACGTAGTGTGTTAGCTTATTGATCGTAAGGCATCGGTTCAAACCCCCAGGTCAGACATCTCCAACAAAACGAAATATGAAAAACATTTCTTCGGCATCTGCCTCTCATCAAAATTTGTGCAAAATCGCCATTAAAAGCTGTAGGTCCTGCCACTCAAGTATAAAACGAATACGCACAACGTGAATGGTGTGAGAAGCTCAATAGTAATTCAGACTGAATAGTTGTAATAACCAACTATGTTACATACATAATTGGCATTTACAACACTTCAGTCAGGATTACGGCCTAGCTTCTCACACCACTTATGTTGTGTGCGTTAATTGTATACATGAGTGGCGGGACCTACAGTTTAAAGTCGACTCCGAACGACAGATTTTTTGAGAAGCTTTTCATGGCAATTTTTTACTCTAAGAGTCTTTGCCAGAAATCTGCTGAGAGGAAGTCGCCGAAGACACATTTTTCGTATAACCAACTATGTTATGTATGCCAAATCTATCAAATTGTTTGCCAATAAAACTGTGGCCAGCGAGAATTACGGTTTTGTGATGAATTTTGAGAAGATATAGGTAATATCTGCCTCCTACTCAAACCCAAATCTCCTGCAGAAGCCATTAAAGTGAATGCCAAATCTCCCAACATGTCTGCCTGCATGATGGATTTAAGAAGAGAAGACAATCAGTTCTGTTCTTAGCCATGCAAGTCCAGCAGAATGCACTAACGAAGTTAAGCCCTCCTGAAAAACGAGTGAAGAATAACTGTAGGAACAAGTCTTGTGGCCTATAACATGTCAGAGATTATGAACTTCATACCGGTCAAGGTCAGTTCGACAGCAATTCAATTTTGTTATATCCTAGACTTTTAATTATCCTAAGTAATCTTTGGCTTTCATCGACGAAGATGGTGTTTAAAACGGCGTCTTAATATCGTATACTATCCTGAAGTCAACTTAGTCTAGTAGGTAGTGTATTGGCTTATTAGACGTGAGGCTATGGATCAAACCTCAGTTCAGATATCTCCAACAAAGCGAAATATGAATAAATATTTCTTTGGGGACTTCGTTTCACTAGATATCTGACAAAAACTCTGAGAGCAAATAGAATTGCCATGAAAAGTTTCCCAAAACTGAGAATCAATAATCCAATAAAACTCGATTAGAAGGAATAATCCTAGAAGATAGTATGGGCTTTATCCTACTTGCTCATTGGCTTGATAAAAAGTTCTCAATTTCATATAATTTCTGAAATACAATTTCCTATCAGACTCCTAGTCAAACCGCATACAATTCATCAGAACAAGTCGACGCGGTATCCAACTGTTTTACACAGGCCTGTACAATAATAATCCAATAACAGCAACAACAATTTCAACGGCAATAGAATAAAACCAAAAAAAAAGAGAGTAGAGAAGAGAAGAGCAAAGGACCAGAGTAACAAAAGTATCCTGTACACAATTGTATTTGTAACTGCTGCTCTCTATAACCACTTATGGCAGTAGCAGTACGATTTTAAAATTTTTTTTCTGCTGTTTTTCTCTTGCTCTCAGCATTTATTTTCTGAAAATGTGTACCTCGTCTGTAGTACAACAAATCATTTGTTGTTGTTGTTATTGTTTTTAACTCGTTGAAGTTGAAGTTTTTCTCTCTCTTCCATCCATCCATCTATTCCAGTTGTTGTTTGTTTGTTGTCGTCCGTCGAAAGGCCTCTGTTAAAATGTTATTATTGTTGATGTTGTTGTTGTTGTTGTACATACATACATATGTAGTTTTGCATTTACGCATTTTCTACTACCCATGCCACAGCGGCCACCCCGGATGGATGGGCAAAACAACCCAATGCTTCACATTGCAAATGTTCTTCTACCTTTACGCACTACATGCACGCATGCATCGTGAAGGCTGTGCGTTGTGTATCTCTGTATTCGGGAAATTCGTAACAGCAGAGTAGGCAGCAGCAAAAATAATCAATGCGCTGGTTCAGTTCAGTTCAAGTTTGGTCGAAAATTTCATTTTTTTTTTCGGTGCTAGTTTTCATAATGACGTTGATGACGATAATGTTAATGATAATGATAATCATGATGATGATGATGATGATTATTATGATGCATTTGAATGCAAATATAATTTTGAAATGTAAAATGTGGTTAAAAATGTTGTTGCAGTAAAAGGTTGTATAATTTTCATGAGGTTTTTCTCCACATAGGTATCTACAAATAATTTTTATGGAAATTCTTATTTTGTTTTTGTTTTCGTTATTTTCATTTGCCTTTTTTAAAAACCATAAAAGTTTTAATGCAATGCATTTTGCGTGAAATAATTATTGTTATTATAACAAAATATATACGTACATATGAAGGATATACCACAACTAAAATTAGAAGAAGTATAAATGGCGGTATATACATAGTAAAACTATCTGAACAGCTAGGTCGCTATGTGAGTAACCTTCTCTTATGAGGTTAACACGACAGTATCAGACTAAGTGTGATAATTTGAGTCTCAAATTAGGACAGTAAAAGACCGAGTGAAAGTACGAGACTGAGTAAGATAATTTGAGACTGAGTAGCTTAGTAGGACAATTCCTGCAACCGAATATTCGAAACAAGTACAGACAAATAAGCTTGCTAGGACGAGAACTTTTAATAGGCATAGATATTTGGAAGGATTTACTCAACGAAACGAAACATAAAAAGTAATGACTCTTCTTAACACGTTGACTGTCGTAGCAATTTTCAGAAAACTGGCCAAAAAACGACAATTTGATTTTTTTCACATTAGTAAGTATGAGATAACTCGTAGTTTGGCTCCCTAGAAGAGAACGAGTTATCTCGTAGTCGGCAGTCAACATGTTAATGTTGAATTTCATTTGCACTAGACAGGGTCGGATCCACTTTCTTTCTTTCGCGTTTTACAGCGAAATTCAACATTGCTGGTTGCATTTAGAGGGAAAATCAAGAAGGGAATTAAAAAACTGCTAAACTTACTATAAAACCAATGTGGTCTTTGTCTTCCTGGTCGAAATCACTGCTTCTGAACTGCAGAAAACACTTTTCACAGTGGATTTAATAGCTAAATAGTTTATTAAAGACACAAACCATATAAAGAAGCTATGCCATCCGTTATAAACCTCGTATTTGAATAAGAATAGTGTCTCAATAGTCAAACTTGTAATGTGTTGGACACAACTTATCCTATCTCTATAGCCTGAATAAAGTTCACAGCTATCAGGGAAGACTAACAGGACAGGTTTTGAAATGCACATTTTTAACTTAATTGTAACAGATAGGATTGTTGCCTTTTCTTTAGACCATGGAATGATTCAGGAAGAAAATCTATTACTTAGAAAAAGTGTGTTTGTGAAGATAAATTTGAATTTAAAAATCCAAGAAGGCTATTAACAGAGCCAAATTTGATCTTAACTGTTTAACAGTCATCTGAACAAGATTATTTTTTTAGAAGCTATTTTAGGGTCTTTTTACTAGGTCTTTGAGTACCACATTGTACTCAAGTGACCTTGTTCACTGTTTAACAGTATCCATCGGAACAAGGTCACTTGTTTAAAAGCTAATTTTAGGGCATATACTAGGTCTTTGAGTACCATATAAATCATACTCAAGTGACCTTGTTCAGATGGATAATGTTAACCAGTGAACAGAGCAAATTTGGCTCTGTGAACAGCAAATTTTGCACCGTTAACGCCAAATGTGGCGCTGCTAAAATTTATGGATTGCGTCTTGGGTTTTCAAATTCTAATTAATTAAAGTGTAGATGTAATGTACAATATAAACTACAAATTAATGGAGATTAATATGTCAAAAGAACAAAATCTTTGTTCTCACACCTATATTAAGTCACTGGGGACATTACCTGAACGGAGAGAAGGACTAGTACAGCAGGACACTTAGGGATTCATAAAAATAAAGCTTGAATTGGTTTAAAATGGTATCAGTATCGCTTCAGATAGAAGTTTAGAATATAGTAGACAAATGAAACCAAAATGACTGAAATCTGAGATCAATTCCAATCTATTTCAAGCTCTTATGTCGTGTGAACATGTGAAAAAATTTACACCTGCATAAGACTCTCGGGAATGAGTGATAGATGTCAAACAGGGGTTGTAATTATATGGCGGGGACTAGGTAATATCAGTATTACAAGGGTCGTTTATATGGATCCATGTAAGCTATGAATATTGAGGCAGCTGCCAGTTAAACTAAACCTCACCTAATCTATGTTCTAAAACAGAAAACAGAAAATGAAACTGAACAATATGGGCGAAAATAGTAAATTGTTTAAGGTTAGTTAAATTAGAGAACATTTTCCCATTTTTTTTTAACCGCAAATGTGGTTTCTTTGCTATTGTTTCCATTGAAACTTGTTTACATCGTAAGGGATTTAATAAAAAAAATTAAGATATCGAAATAAACTATTACAACGTAATAGTGTAAAGTACAACGTAATGTTTTGTTCTACAACAGTGATCACCTTTGATTTGCCTCTTTTCATGATTATTTATCACACATTTAATCTGCTTAACCCACCACCTTAGAAAAAAACGAAAAAAAATTCATGAATTGAATTCTAAATAAAAGTTTGAAAAGCTACCCCAACTACTATAATAAGTAAAGAGTAGTGGCCTACGAACTGGCTATCGGACTAAGTGGTGGATAAATAATAAACTTTGGGTTACTTGTCTGTCTGATTTTTACTGTTTTTGTGTTTACGTTGTATGACTCAATGGCATAATCACTTAATCATTCATGGTTTAATGTATGAATTGTCCTAAACTGGAATTTCTATACAAAAATTCGTAGAATACAATTCGAAACAACCCCCTCTCCAGGATCTAATGGGATTTAAGGACATGACTTTTGTTGTTTGTGTTTGGCTGCGTAAACAGGGATGAGTATGGGGAGGACCAACTGATGTATTTGATTCAATTGCCCTAAGAGGATTGTCGAATCAATTGGGACCATTTCGAAAAGAAATGGAAAGAGAGAGAGAGAGAGAAGAGAGAGCGAAAAAGAGACCATAAAACGCTAATAAACAATTTGAAATTTATGAATTTTAAACAGAATGTTTATTTACTTTTTGCCACGATAAATATTGAACTATTTTCTCTCTCTTTCTCCCTGTCCTCTTCCCCTGTTTCTATTGTACTCTATTCTTTAGTGCTACTGTTTTGCTATTATCCATCAAGTGATATAACGAAAAAGAAAGGAAAATACAAAAAAGCGAAATACAATAGAAAAACAAAACTTAGAAAACAGAAAATGATTTTCCATTAAACATTTCCTGTACGTACGTGAAGAATTCATCATCATCCCTTGCTCTTGTGTCTTCGTTTCGTTAGTTAGTACGCAGTCAGTTAAAGTGCATTGCATGTCCTTGCTGTTGGTAGGAGTGTGTTCTCAATGTGCCATTATTTTCATGCCTATTACTATGCCTATGCCTATGTCAGTGCTTTTTCTTTTAGTTTCATCGTGTTTGTTGTTGTCGTTGTTGTTTCGTTTTATTTTTCTCTTCTTTTTTTCCGTTTTTTTCTTTGCTTGCCTTCCACTTGGATTTTAATGTACGTACGTATGTATCCTGGTTTATTATGTTGTTGCTGTTTGTTTGTTTGTTTGTATTTGCCTTTTCCATATCCTTACGCATTTTCTACTACAACGACAACATCCATACACACGTCCATATGTACTCACATCCAATTCTTGTGTGTGTAGCATTAGAGCATCAGAATATTTTTATTTGTCCATTTCAATCTGGCCTTCGTTATGTTTGATTAAAACCATTTTTTCTTTCTGTTGTTGTTGTTGTTGTGTTTCTTCCTTCTGGTTTTCCTATTTTATTTTGTGTTCCTCTTTCTTTAACAGAATTTCTAATTGGTATAACAGAATACTTCCTTTCCATTGATGATGACCTACCGTAAAATTGCAAAGAAAAACGTTGAAATTCGAAAAAAAAAAATAGTAGGAAACACAAGCAAATGGAAAATCCTTAATTCAAATTATTCTTCTTCTTTTTTTTTCTTTTAATCTGACACAGAAATATTTTTCATCATAAATTGTTGACGATCATCAGAAGTTTTTTTTTTTTGGATTTGCAACAGAAATACTTCCAAAGAGATACCCTTATTTGTGACTAAAAATTGTGACTATAAAGGCCTATTTATCAAGCTATATAGAAGTCGTTCTTCATCAGTGGTCAAACAGAGAGCAATTTTGTGGAAATCCTGAAAAGCCTTTATAAAAGCCTAACGGTTTTTTTTTTCAACTAGTACTTATTTCATGAATGGTAACACTTCGCTCATGTCTGATTTGCCAGATAACTAGTTTTATTCTTCCGCTGAACATATATGGTTGTATATACGCTTAAACAACGCTAGGAAATATTGCGACATTACTTTGAAAATCATGGTAATGTTGCAGAATGTGTACGAAAATTGCGTACGGATTTTGAAGGAAGAGAAGTACCGTCAGTTCCGTTATGTAAACAAGCAAAATTTTCGCATTTGGGGCACAGAAAACCTGCACGCATACATTGAAAAGGCGACGCACCCAAAGCGATTCACTCTTTGGTGCGGATTGGGCCATTTTTCTTCGAAAATGAGCAAGCAGTGGCCATTACAGTCAATGGCGATCGTTATCGGGCCATGTTGAACGAATTTTTGTTCACAAAAATTGAAGAGAACGATATTGGCAACATTTGGTTTCAACAGCCGAAGCTACACTCGATGTTTTACGCCCTGTGTTTCGAAGATCGCATTATCAACCGCAGAGCTGATGTCGTTTGCCCGCCTTGGAACTGCGACTTGACATAGTTGGCCTCTTATTTATGGGGTGCCGTCAAAGATAAGTATTACGGCGACAAGCCAGAGACAATTGACGCTTTAAAGGACAATATTCATGAAGTCATTGAAGTCGCCGTGGTCTAGTGGGTAGTGTGTTGGCTTATTAGACAAAAGGCCCGGGTTCGAATCCCAGGTCAGACATCAAAACGAAAAAATATTTCTTCGGCGACTTCCTCTCAGCAGATTTCTGGCAAAAGACTCTGAGAGTAAAAATTGCCATGAAAAGCTTCTCAAAAATCTGTCGTTCGGAGTCGACTTTAAAAACTGTAGGTCCCGCCACTCATGTATAAAATTAACGCACACAGCATAAGTGGTGTGAGAAGCTAGGTCGTAATCCTGAGTGAAGGGTTGTAATGGCCAATTATGTATGTATGTATGTATTCACGAAGCCATTGGTGAAATACAGCTGCACACAAGCGATAATGTGCTTAAAAATTGAACTGATCGTCTAGGCTACTGCATGGCCAGCCATTTGAATGAAATGATTTTCCATTATTAAACGGAAGGATTATACTGTCAAATAAAAAAAGTAATTTGAGAATAGATAGATAGAGGTTATATATGAAAGGGGGCCCCCCCAATAAGTAAATTTCACAACTGCAAACGAGAGTTATCCTGATTCAAACCTCGTAAAGATCTACAATATTTGTACTAGATTTCGAATTTCTAAGACATCGTGGCTTTCCTGACTACTTTAACAACACATATGCAAGAAGATCAGTCAGCACAACCTGCTCAGAGAAAGAAAAGGGTTGGCTCAAAGCCATTTAGTTTGAGAATATTTTTAGCCTCTCCCGATCTTCGAACAGATACCTAGTTGATTTACCTACCATGGACAATCTTATACATATTTCGAGTCATAATAAACTCGCGATCGGACAACGACCTGACTGTGAAATAATATTGCATTACCTCTTACTTTTTGTCCTTTGTACTCTCTGTTCCGATTGTATAAACTGCCAGCGAATTATGTCATGCGACACGAAAGAGCTCATTTTTAACCAAGATAATACAGTGAACCGATTCTCATTATCACAAGCAATGGACTTAAATCTAACACAGCATTCAGCGCTGCCATAGGTAATATTAATCCCTATATCCCCTCAGGATATATGCGCGATTTTCTGCCTATAGTTATTAATTATCTGGCCTTTACTGTAATCGGATCTAGATGAGTGTTCCAAGGCAATTTAATGTCCAGTTTTACGCCCACATACATATATAATCGCGTTAAAGTCGCCGTGGTCTAGTAGGTAGTGTGTTGGCTTATTAGCCGAAAGGCCTGACTTCGAATCCCAGGTCAGACATCAAAACGAAAATATGAAAATACTTTTTTGGCGACTTCCTCTCAGCAAATTTCTGGCAAAAACTCTAAGAGTAAAAAATTTTTTGTTTTTTTTATATAAAGCCAGCACTCAGGGGATGAAACCTACTCATGCAGTGCATTGTGCAGGTTTTTTAGGAAAGGTGGAAAGAGAGAGGGAAGATGTGAACGGTAAGGAAACGAGTTGCTGCTGGTGACTATAAAATGGCCAGTGCTATACCTTCACCATTAGCCAGCCTACAGCAATCGTCCCCAAGAAGCCCGCAGTTTCTCGCACCACTTATGTTGTATGTATTAATTTTATGCACAAGTGGCGGGACCTACAGATTAAAGTCGACTGCGAACGACAGATTTTTGAGAAACAAGAAGAGAAAGAGAAAAAATCGCCGAAAGAATATTTCTTGTATTTTTTTTATTTTTGATGTTTGGCCTGGGACTCGAACCCTGGCTTTACGTCTAATAAGCCAGCACACTACCTACTAGATCACGGCGACCCCCATGTCATGAAATGCTTCTCAAAAAATCTGTCGTTCGAAGTCGACTTTAAACTGTAGGTGCCGCCATAAAAAATATAAAATTAACGCACACAACATAAGGGATGTGAGAAGCCAGGACGTTGTACAATGGGTCAATTCGACCACTGGGTACTGTACTTGTCAGAATTGACAAGTACACGTCCTCTAACCTATCCTAACTTATAATAGCGTTCATCCCACAGACATTAACTACAGACTTGCAATCTTGAGACCTCCTCTTTGAATAATGATGCAAAGATTCTCTTCAATATTGCTCTTTAGCCGTTAGAAATATGTGATGACATCCGCATATACCTTTGACAGTAAATGTCTGCCTTAGATAATTTCACTAAGCATTCATCTACAAGCAAGCTTCATATGAGTGGTGATAATCAGCTGATTATCTGTCATACATCGGGATATTAGAGGATCTATACAATTTCTATTTTAAGGCCTATCTATGACAGCGTCCTCTATATCAAGAGAAGCACAATTTGAGTTCGATTGATCACGTCTTTTACAATAAATGCCCACAAGAAGACAACTGAAATCACAATCGAATTTTAATGAATATTCCAGTAGATTTCGAATCTCTCAATAAGCATTATTAAGCTCTGAAATGATTTATTTGTTAAATTAGTTTCGAATTGTTTTGTTTTTTTTTTTTTTTGCTTTTTTAAGCAGCATATTTGCATATTTGTATCAGCATCACCCACTAAATAATTCCATTGAGCCTTAGTTAAACAAGGAATGAGGGTAAGAGAGACAAGATAAAACTATGTATTGTTAATACAATAAACCTCAATACAACAACAACAGCAACAGCAACAACTACAACAAAATGTTTAATGTTCATTTTCTAAATTATTTAATACCAATAACTACAAAAACAATAACAATAATAACCATAAAATTATAATATTTCCCTATTTTGTGTGCGTATAAGTGTTAAGCCTCTGTTTATGGTCCTGATAATGGCCATAAATATCGCTGCCTATCGATGAAACTCTGCCCGCAACGTACAACAACGAGTGAGTGGAAACTTTTGGTGTTGATATTGGGTGTTGGAGGTGCTTCATCTAACTGACAGAGAGTGGTTTTGTGTTGGTGGTTTCTATTCACTGATAATTAGATAAAAAAATAAAAAAAAGGTATTGCAAGACCACACCTAAAAATTTAATATTTTTTTCACTCGTTATTTTATTCATCGTTAAAGCAAAAGAATGCAATTTAGTTAATTTTTTTTTTTTGCATATAAAAATATGTGTGTGCGGATGTTCGAGGATATTGGAATGCGTTCACTGCTGGCTGCATGGTTGGCGTTAAATAATGCGACACATTTTAGCGGACATACTTTGCTGCCCTTTGTCGCTCCTGTTTGCCATACTTTGTTTGCATGTCCTGTGAGTGTGGTATACTGTACATACTTATTAATAAAAATATTGAATTTTTATTGGTGCTGGTCTTTTGTTTTTCGGTAAAAATTATTTTAAATATTTGATATTCATTATGACAATGGCCATTTTGGTAATGGAGTGGTTACACTTAACGAGAGGTTGTAGAATTCTGGCATTGGATTTTTTATGAGTAAACGGAATACTTTGTGTTTAATATTGTTGGGCTATCCATTTCGTGGTTTCAAAAGTATAGGGGTCTGGAATTCGATATCTGTCAAACTAAGTTCTGAAACCAATTTTTTTCTTTTCAGTTGAAAATCTAACTTAACTATCACACAACGCAGAAAAATGATCAAAACCTACTACAAAAATGGTGATTCTGCCACAGCCACGTATCGTGAAATTTTTCGAACAAAATTTCCTTCAGCGATGAAGCACATTTCACACTCGGTGGGTATGTTAATAAACAAAATTGTCGTATTTGGGGTTCTGAGAATCCTTAAGTTATAAGAAAGGCCATTACATCCAAAAAAAAGTCACTGTTTGGTGCGCTCTTTGGTCCGAAGATGTGATTTGGCCTTACTTCTACGAAAACAATGATGGAACGACAGTTACCGAAAATTCAGAGCGTTATGGTCATATGATAACCGACTTTTTTTGCCTGCTATTGAAGAATACGACTTGGAGAATATGTGGTGTCAACAAGACGGGGCCACATGCCACATAACTCAAGCGAATATGGATTTATTGCAGAAGACATTTCCTGGCCGCGTAATTTCTCCTCGTAGGGATATCAACTGGCCACCAAGATCATGCGATTTGACACCATTAGACTCTTTTTTGTGGGGCTACGCGAACGACAATGCTTATGCAGATAAACCTTCAACTCTTAAGCGATTAAAAGCCAACATTTTTCAAGTTATGGCTGAGATATCGCCCAATATGTCTCAAAAAGTGGTTGAAAATTACTTCTCAAAAGAATTAATGCTTGCAACACTTTGCATGGAGGTGATTTAAATGATGTAATATTTCACACATAATGTCAACGTTCAAACTTTACAGTAAAAAACAAAATATCATGAAAAAAATATTTTATATTTACTTTTGAAACCACGAAATGGATAACCATGTAGAATAGAAAAGTGAAATTATATTGATAAGGCCACGGTTCAAACTCCAGGTCATACAACTCGTGCTAAAGATATATGAAAACTTATTTCTTCGGTGTCTTCGTCTTAGCAGATTTCTGTCAAAAACTCAATTAAAAAAAAAAAAAAGCCATGAAAAGTTGCTCAAAAATTGGTCGTTTAGAGTCCACTTCAAACTGCAGATCCTGCCAGCCAAGGATAAAAGAACACACACAGTATTGGTGGTGTAAGAAGCTAGGTTGTAATCCTGACTAAAGGGTTTGTAATGATTAATTACGTGTGTCTTGCTATGTAGGTTATAATTCAATAAAAATATGCTTTAAGAGTGTAGTTAGGATTCATTCTAATTCAATATTAAAACAGCATTTAATTCATGTAATAATTTCCAAACAATCGGTCCGACTAGCCTGCCTTTAAGCTGTTAAAGAAATTTTATCGAAATTGTCATTTATTAAGTGAAAAATTTTCCATTTATGAATATAGACTGTTTAATAAACTTTGAACGAATAAACTTACAACAAATATGACCACTTGTCTCCCATTACGGGCTATTAAAGATCATCATAATCGACGTACTAGGCTAGAAATTGGTAAAAGCATACAGAAATCTGACGAGACTCCAAGTGTGACAAGTGTGATCAAGTTTTCACATCACAACTATACAAGCATTTATAAAAATATTGCTTCTGTCAGAGAAAGTGTGGCAGTTAATATGAATTTCTCAATTACACGACTTTCTCAGCAATTAATGCTTACAGTATGGCAGTACTTTACGTTTGAACTTGCCCTTCCATCTACATAAAATCTAAATCACGCAACAATTAAAACCATTCACAAGTTCTTGGATATGCTGAATGAGTACTAAAACAACAGACTTTTAATGTTAATTGTTCGAATAAAATCTTGGAGCTCATTTCTAAAGCGCTGGTTGTTTAAAGATCCTAACTTTTTGCCTACAGGGTTCTAGGAACTTAAAAACTATGGCTGGAGGTCTCATTATCCGTATTTATAGCTATTTTAAATGACCTTTAATGGCCAACAATTAAACATTATGAACTGAATGATATGTAAACTATACAACAATATTGATCCTATTGCAGGAGAAACTTTCATAAGAAATAATTTAACGTGTTGGGCAACGCCAATCATGCATTTTGAAGCCTCTAACCATTTTTCCGTGTCAAAAGCTACACAAACACACCTCTAATGATCGACTGCTTCAATCAATCCATAGAAAGTTATTTAAATGGCATTGTAATGTACACATAATGGATGTAGATAAAGATTTTACAGCATTCTAATGGCCTAAGAGGCTAACATACTACCTACTCAACTAATGATATAAGACTCTTTAAAAAGAAAATATAGAGCACCGACTATAGTTTATTACAAAATAATACATCAACCTCTGAACCATTTTCAAAAGAGTTAACACATTCGCTGCCAAGAACGAGTATACTCGTCTTTACAGGGTATTCCGCACTGCCAAAACGAGTATACTCGTCCTGCTTTGAATATATTATAACATACAGGCTTTTGAATTAGCAAATTTTTTTCCTAGGATTTTTTTTTTATAGGATTTGTAACAAAGTCCAATACATAATGGAAGTTTATCAAGATAGCTCGGAAAGTAGTAATAAGTGGTAAACAATAACACTCAAAATATAAATGGCAATGGGAATGACTTCATATAATTCAGGATTGGCAGCGAATGTGTTAAATTTCCATTAACGCTTGCGTTACTCTGAGATTACATTAATTTTGTATTTTGTTCCCCATGCCAGAGAAAGAATGCAGTTTTATATTAAAGTTTAGATGCAACGTTGAATAGGGAAAGGTGGCCCCTAACTATTCCATTTAAATTCTACTAATACTGCATAAGACAGTTCAATCAGACTTAAAACAAAATTCAGTTTCAAGATCAAGTTAATTAATCAGTAAGTCGCTAAGCTGCCTACTCAAAATGTTTTCATCACGCTCAGTCCAATTTAGGCTTTCAAATGAAATCCTTTTGAGAAGTCCTACTGGTTAAATGGTAAAAGTCAAGACTAAAAAATCTATCTCTTTAGGCAGCGTACATTGAAATGGATTCGATCTTGAATCAAAGTTCAAGTTTTCAAGTTCGTTACTGATATTACGAAATGACTCCATTGCGCACTAACAAATTAGAAATTCGAAAGTTAGAAATAAACCTGCCTGATAGGTAATGTTCTGGAATTTTTGTGGACTTTGCATAAATTATAGAATTCAACGAAAGTAATGTCTAAGAGACCTAAGGATCTTTTTCAGAGATTCCATTCTCTATTGCGAATTGTGCCATAGTTGACCAATATATCTCACCGATTCAGATAAATTCTACCCAGGAAGACCTCCTGTAAGCTTTGTATGTATGCTAGAAAACGCCAAAGAAGTGAGAGTTTTTCTTCGGGACTATCTCCATCCAGTGTTCTTTTCTTAAATGTTAACCGAAATTAAACCTAACCAGTGCCTATGAATCTAAATATCTTCAAAGACAGCAGTTTTCATTGCAAAGAGTAGACTTCTATATGGAAATAGAAATTTACTTGAACAATATCTAACCGGTTAGGAGGTCGTCCCATATCCATTTTTGGGTTGACCATGAAAACCGCCAGCATATTTGTCTGTTCTTGAAAGTAATCTTTAAGAAATGACTTGTGAGCACCTCCCGTAATAATTGTGAAAGAAAAAAATGGGCGCCAAATTATGCGTCTACAATATCTTAAGCATTTTATTTTTATAATATAATTTTAATATTAAATTTCTTTTCACACTCACCTGCACCATTTTTATTATTTTATTTTTCCTTAATTGGCTTCTGCAATGATGATTTTTTAAAATAAATTTTTATAAAAACACTTTTTATTTAACTTTTCACTTATTTTTCACAACGTTTATCAACACCCACCACACGTGTTTGGTTGATAAGCTGATAGTTTGTTTCTAAACAAATGTTGCTAAACAAGACAAGTTTTCTTTAGAAAAATCACAACAATGCAAGCAAACACACCACAATATTTAGTTTTATGAATTAGAATTCATTAAAAATTTTTATTTAAATAAATAAATATTCTTTTATTTACTTAATAATTTGTTTTTTTCTTTTTTTTTCGTGTATTTTTACAATTTTAAATTAAAAATTTGTTTTTATTTACAATTTTTATTTGATTTTCTTTTATTTGTGTTTTTCTTTAATATTTCTTAAGATTTCTTTGTTGCTTTTTTTAAGTGTTGTGCTCTATCTCTCTCTTACACGTTCTCACAAATTGAAAGAATGAGCTGTGTAAAGGGAATCTCACAAAAAATAAACTTCTTAACACTGAATTGTTGTTGCTGTAGTTATTTTGTTTTTTCTTTCTTTCGCTTTCTTATTATTTTGCCACAAAAAATAATAAAAACTTAAAAAAACACGTGCTATTTTTTTCTCTTTTATTTCTATATTTGTGTGATTATATTATAAATTCTATTTTGTGTTTTGATTTTATTTATATATTTACATGTATTTATTTATTAACTGCTTAAAATATGTTTTAAAAATTTTCTTTTATTAAATTTAATTTTTTATTAAAGCCGATTTTATAATGAATTTCCAAATTTTGCGTTAATTTTTTAGCGCTTTTAGATGCGCTCGCGTCAATTACAATTTTAAGACAAAAACAGCAGGCCAAAATTGCATTTCAACTCATTGCTAATTCTATAGAAATGTTTTCATTTTATGTTTGCAAATTTCACCACTAGCACAACCACAAGGGGTGTTTTATTATTGTTTGGCGAAAGAGAGAATAAGCAAATGTCAAAATAGGTAAAGTAAGTATAGAATTAAAACAGGGGTGTTATTTTATAAGAATTTAAGGTTGCCATACGTATGAATTTCTGTACAGAGATTTTAGATTGCTATTGTTACACATTTTTAGAAATAAAACGCAGATATTTGTTTTATTTATAGAAAACAATAAATAAAAAATAATAGAATAATTTAATTAATTTAAAATTTATATATTTCCTCCTAGTTTTGTGATATATTTTCAAGAATTAATTTCATAATATTTTTGTGGCAACACTGCTTGGTGATTAGATGAATTTATTTGTTCGCTCAAAAACATTCAAATCATTTGCAGTTTAATTAATTCGTATATTCTTTTTTCTTGTAAGGTTTATGAAAATTAAGTTACCCCCCTAACTTTAAAAAAAATGTATAGCATGCTAATAGGTTTATGTTTTTCTGTATTGTATTATTGGAAATTGGAGATGAATTTTTAAAGCGTGTGTTGAATTCATTCGATCTGTTGAGTTTTCAAGGTGGTGAGTTTTTGCACAGAATTAGTAAGGTGTGGAGAATAAAATTTAAATTCACCAAAGTGTGGTTAATCGAAATAGACACAGCGTTGAACAAATGCGGTGTGTGTCTAGAACAATTAGTTTTCTGCTTTTTATAAGCGGAGCCAATGGGTGGTTATCGACGTGTAGAACACCAGTTTACATTGCATTACCACAAACTTTGTTTGGCTTAAGGATAATGATAACTAAAACCGTCTTACGAAAACACTGCATTCAAGAAGTACTCTAAACGAACGTAGTGTTGCCATTGCCTGCATCTGCGTTAATTTTAACCTTTAAATGCTTCCATACAAGCTAAAAATTGGAAATTCTTTGATAAAATATTTGTAATCTTTTTGTGCTTTGTTCGAAAGGTATATTGGATCTAAATTTAACACAAGGAAAAATTAAAAATAATAAACCTATAAATTAAATAAATTTCGTTATAATAATAATATTTTCCCCTCTTCCAAAGTTTATTACGAAATTTTTCATAACGCTGGCAACATTGTTTACGTTTAGCGTTTTCTACTAAACAAATGAAACACAGCTACAACCCTTATATTTACTCACAATGAAAATACAATATGGCATCAGCAGATAAACAATAAGTTAAGCAGCCATTGCTGCTTGTATCTACTCATTGATGTGTGTATCTCTTTATTGCCGTGTGTATCTCTGTAAGCGTCAGACGTCGCGTCTATCGACTGGCTGCGGTATAGAGAAAATATAGAAAGAAAAATACTGAAAATTTAAAGAACTTTATTTAACAAAAAAAGGAAATTTATTTAAGAAAACCATGTCGGATCAGGAATATGAACGCTTCGAAATAACGGATTATGATTTGCAAAACGAATTCAATACAAATAGGCCACGAAGATACCTAAGCAAAGAACAGCAGGTTTATGGTAAACGGGTCTAAACGTTTTTAATCGTTTTTTTTCATTTGTTTTTGTTTAAAAATTTACAACAAAAAATAACAATTTTTCTTATTAAATATTATGTTTAGGGATCTGGGCTACTGATAGCGACAACGATGGTAGAAAATCTTCACGCAGACGTCGCGGTGGCCCAAGTGGTGCTCCTAAAGGCCGTTCGAGCAATAAAGATTACACCGCACCCGTAAGTTTTGTAGCCGGTGGCATACAGCAGTCGGGTAAGAAGAATGATGATAGTAACGATAGTGACGGAAGCAGTCTCATAACCGATGAAGAAGACTCAATGCAAAGCCGGCCTGGTTTTGGTAATGGGGCGGCCAGGCAGAATTTAATGGATGTAGATTCGGCTAATACTAGTGAGGACTCCGAAGGAGATATGGACGTTGGAAATAATCAGCAAACCAGCCAAAAGCCATCGTACTATAATCCCAATCAAACGGGCAGTCCTCAACTGGGAGCCTGGGAACAGCATACTAAGGGTATAGGAGCTAAATTATTGCTTCAAATGGGTTATAAACCTGGCAAGGGTCTGGGCAAAGATCTTCAGGGCATTTCCCAGCCTATAGAAGCTCGTATGCGTAGAGGCAGAGGTGCTATAGGTGCTTATGGCTCCGAAAAACATGCCAGTGTAGGTGGTAAAGGGGTAAGCAAGAGGATTTAATGCTTAAAAATGGTTTAATTTCACAGGCTTTCTATTTTCAGCAAACGCCACAGCTTGATGAGGATGCACGTGAGACTAAAGAGTTTAGGGAGAAGCTAAATAAATGGAAAAAGGGAGGCGATAATAAACAGGATAGAGCCCCCAAGCGCTATTACTACAGATCGGTGGAGGAGGTATTGGAAAAGGGCAAGAACACCAATTATTTTGTCACCGACAAAATGAGGTAAGTAAAGAAAATGATTTTAAATCAAGATTCTGATTAGTAATGTTGTTGGATTTGATTTGTTTTTAGCAAAAAACTAGGCAATGTACCCGTAATCGATATGACTGGTCCCGAGAAACGTGTATTAAGTGGCTATCATGCCATAGGCCAAACTAGAGTAATGGACGAGGATCTGTATGAGTTTAGTGAACAACCCAAAAGGTCCGCTCCAAGTTTCTTTGCAATGCCTGAGCTTATGCACAATCTTTCCTTTATTGTGGATACGTGCGAAAAGGATATAATTTCCTTGGATTCTGCTCAAACGGCTGCTGCCGATGGCCGTGTTGTTTTGGAACAGGAAAAGCAACAATTGGAACAAATCGTTCAATTCGAAACTGCTCATATACGTACTCTAGATAGAGTATTAAAATTAGTGGATGAGCTAACCGCACCTGACTCCCAATTGGATTTGGATAGGGCAGAGAAAATCTTTCTGGAATTACAGCAAAACTATGCTCCCGAGTATCAACAATTTGGCATAGGCGATTTGGCTGCTGGCATTATAGCCCCATTGCTAAAGAACCATTTAGCGGATTGGAAACCTTTGGAGAATCCCACTTTGTATGTGGACTTAATAAAGAAATGGCGTGTAATTCTAGAAGGCCATACTGTTCGACAAGAAGATAATCGTTCGAATGTCTTTGATCCTTATTCCTCTTTGATATGGGCTGGCCTGATACCTAGTTTTCGTTCCTGTGCTGAATTTTGGGATGCCAAACAACATCATACCATGGCAGCTTTGTTGGATTGTTGGGCTCCTTTGTTTCCCAGCTGGATATTGGATTCTGTGCTAGAACAGCTTATATTGCCACGTTTAAGTTCAGCGGTTAAAAATTGGGATCCTTTAACGGATACTGTGCCCATACACATGTGGATTTTACCATGGAACTCGATATTGGGTACATAAAATGGAGGAGTTTATATATCCTACTATCAGAGAAAAACTGGGTAATGCTTTGCAAGCCTGGTCGCCACAGGATCGTTCGGCCAGGGCCATGTTAACACCTTGGAAGGGTGCTTTTAATGATGAAGAAATGCAAGTGTTCCTATTGCAGCATATCATACCGAAATTGCAAATGGTTTTAACCGAGTTTGTTATTAATCCTTTGCAACAGGATTTGGGTAAGTGTTTTATGGGCTGTTTATTGTTGGAAAATTAATTTTTAATTAATTTTTCTATTTAACAGAACCCTGGAATCAAGTATGGGAATGGCATGAACTTATACCCACGATACAAATGGCACAACTCTTGGATAAATTCTTCTTTCCCAAATGGATGCAGGTATTGGTGTTGTGGCTTAATCAATCACCGGACTATACGGAAATATCCCGCTGGTATACGGGCTGGAAGAGTATGTTCTCCGAGGAGATTTTAAAAGAACCCAATATAAAAGAGCATCTGAGAAGGGCTCTCGAAATGATGCATCGGGCTACGGATCAGTTAACTAATCCGGTTAACATTGGACCGGTGGGCGGCAGTATAGGTGCCAATCTAAATGCTACACCAGTGCCGCCCCCGCCACAGCCACCACCACCACCATCCATCTCTATTGGATCTGCAAGTGCCAGCTCCGGCACAGCTGGAATTCAAGGAGTTGGTTTCACGTAAATGTGCAGAACGGGGAGTACTGTTTGCGCCTCTTCCGGGGCGCAGAGAAATGGGCAAGCAAATCTATCGTGTGGGAAAATTGTATTGCTATATTGATCGCAATGTTTGTATGATAAGCGATGCTTCGTTTAAAAACTGGATACCGACACCTTTGCAGCCCATGATCGATAGAGCCATAACGGGCATATAAAATTAAGCTACAGTCGAACTTCTATAAATTGAATCATCATTATCCACAAAAGAAAAACTTCAAGTTCAAATTATAGAAGTTCGACTGTACGAATGTAGTAGATGCACCTGAACGACAAAGCCATAACGGTTATTTTAAATTAATTTTATTTGATGTAGTAAATATTATGTAGAATGTATGTATGAACGGTTATGGTGTAATAAAGCCATGACGACGGGTATTTTAAATTATATTATTGATGTTGTAAACCTAGAGATAAACTATTTCATTTATTCACTTTCCTATATCGTAATAAACTTCGTAAACTATTAGATTTATACGCCAAAGAGAAGTAATATCTTTTTTCTTTTTTTTTGTACATGACCGATAGAGCCATAACGGGCATTTTAAATTAAGTTACTAATGGAGTAGATGCACCTGAACGACAAAGCCATAACGGTCATTTTAAATTAATTTTATTAATTTAGTAAATATTATTTAGAATATATGTATGAACGGACATGGTGTAATAAAGCCATTACGACGGGTATTTTAAATTATATTATTGATGTTGTAAACGTAGAAATAAACTATTTCATTTATGTACTTTCATATATCGTAATAAACTTCGTAAACTATTAGATTTTACCGCCAAAGAGGACTTATTTTTTTTTGTAAATGAAGCATAAATTCCAAAGATAAAAGCAACTTATTAAGTTTTCAGAACTTAATGGCCTATAAACTGTATTTATTATGGAAACCTTGATTTCTTTAGTCATAAATGACTCTTTGTTTGCTTATTAACACCGCAAATTAATTTTAAAAAAGCCTTGGGTTTTTCAATTAATATTTCTGCCTTTTCTGTAATGAACTTCATGCTGTTTATGCTACAAGTTTTAACAGATTTTTTCTTTGGCTAGTCACTTTACAAATTGCTTCTCTATTTTTTTTAACTCATAATGAATAAGCAAATTTTTCTTAAATGTTAATAATAAAAACTTAATATTTATTTATGTTTTTATAGCCTCTACGCTTCTTTCTGTAAAGACAATTAAAAAAAATTTTTTTGGGTTTATTTTCTACACAGAATTTAGCATTGCTTGACGTTTTACTAATCATGGCGCTTAATTTCCGTTAATTTGTTGAAGAAAAAATGGGTTACAAGGTTTATGTTTTAAGTTGTTCTTGTTTTGAAAGTCGCTTGAAATTATTTCGTTTAGAAAAAGTGATTGTTTGTCTGACATGTCTGAGTCTATAGCCAACATGATTGACTGAGTGGATCGGTAGGTGGGATAACGGAGAGATAACCAACTATAGGATTTAAGGACCCATGTCTCTCGATATGCCCCTAAGCTTTCTTGTAGGAAGTCTGTATCTTGGGCAAACTTCCTCTACTTCTTATAGTTCACTCTTCTGACACGATTTGTATGTCTTGTATAGCCTTATCGCTTAAATATTGAGATATTATGCCCTTGCATTAATTGTAATATGATTATCAGCACTATATTTGAATTCCTAAGTACCCAAATGTGTCAAAGAGTTTGTACCGGCGTTTCAAGGTTGGGAAGCATAATTTTCATTCTTTTTTTTTTTTTTAATTAAAACCAACACTCAGGGGATGGCCCATACTCATGCAGTCCGGGCAAAAAATTAATTCTCCCTGTAATGCATTGTGCGGTTCACTGGACAATCAACCTCAAAAGGATGTGCTCTGCGAGAAGCTCGAGTACCACGTAAAAATATGTGATTATCGGGGACCAAGCCCCTTATCGCTCGAGAACACCTTCCATTATAGTACCGATAGAGCAATGAAACACACGCCACATTGCCACGATGCTCCAACGAATCAATAGAGTTGGATACCCTACTGTCATTAATAAGCACCTTTGCCCTCTCCTGTACGCTGTCGAAAAGCTTCAAAATAGACTTTGAAGTACTGGCCCATACATGGGAGTTGTACTATATCCGGGGTCGGATAGAGGTCCTGTAAATAGTAAGAAGGTCGGATGGAGTGAAGTATTTTTGCACCGTTTCAAAAAACCAAGGCACTTGAATGCTAATTCTTCTACACAGAACAGAGATCAGCAATGAATCGTTTTTGCGCTACTCATAAGCACTCATGCAATTTCGAGTATGAGTGAATCAACAGAATTAAAATTCAACTACTCTGATTTATTCGCTCACTCGCAACAACATTGATTTATAAGTATAGATTACAACGAGTATGAGTACAGCGTTAATATCAAACTCACAATATTCGAAATATGTTTGATTCATACGCCTACTTAGTCTGATTCATAAATTTAGAAAAATACTTATAATACTTATAAGTGATTCAAGTAACTCGAACCATTCATCAAAATTTACAGTCTTTGTTGTTGTTGCATATACAAACAAAGAAGAAAGCAAAGACAAAGACAACAAGCAAAGCATACACACAATCTTCTTGTGAGTATTCTTGAGCTTCGTGTAAATGTTAAGTAGAGCCGAGTCAATAATATCATGCGTATTCGAATACTTCCAACTTTGAGTATGAGTAGTATGAGTATCATATTATAATAAGTATGAATGCGTATAAGTATCAGAAATTATAAGTATGACTCGAATCTACTTTTCGTTTTGAATACTCTTTGCTGATAACTGATGCAAAGACCCAGTCCTTTCACGTTACCACGTTTAAAACAAATCCTTTAGCACATCAGGCATGTCAAACTGATCGAACATTTGTCTTCAATGCCCACAAGCTACTATATCAGAAGGCTTTATTGGATGGTGTAGTGTGTTTCATTATTGTATAGGCTAGAGACCGATATATGTGTGGCTAAGACCGTTATATAAAATTCGTAGTTGTGGTGCTACAACAGTATTCTAGCTAATTTCCATATTTTGCCTGTATGACTAATCACCGTTATTTTGAAGATGCGTATTTAAGAGTTAATGGCTTTTAAGCTTATTTCCTAAAAACATTTGGAAATGGTGTAATTTAGAATATCAATGGTTTTTTATTAATTTCTTATACTTTTCGTTCATAAATATTTAAAGAATCAATACCTCAAAGCCATAATAATTATGCACAACTAAATAAATGAAAAGTTTTTAGCCATTGCCTTTACCTTTGGCTAAAATAAACAATTTTTTTCTTTGTTTTTATCTTAAAAATTATTTTGAATTGTAAACCAAAATACCTACAATAATCATAAAATAATCATCATGATTATCTTAAACAACATCATTATTATGATGATCATGATCATTTCATTTACAATAACACAAAGCAATATTATGTACAAAATATTTATAATAATTAAGTGCTTATAAATAAATAAATTAATGAATATCGTTAATAGAATAGAAATTTATACCAAATGTTTCATTTAAACAATTTAAAAATGATGTCTGTCTGTCTGACGATTTATCTGTTTATGGCTGTTTCGATTGGAAAATCAACAATAAACACTGGAATTATTATTAAAAAAAATGAAATAAAAACTCACAAATTTAGTATTTAATCGACGCTGAATGAATTCGCAACGCAACGTACGAGAAAAAAATTGATAACGGTTTTTATGTAAAAATAAATAATTTATAGCAAAAGAATATAAATAATAAAATTTAAATAAAAGGTTAAATTAAATAGAGGTTTTAATACATTAAAAAAAAACTCTAATTTAATTTAGAAATTTAATTAAATTTTTTATTTGCATAATATTAGAAAATTAATATAATTAAAAATTTCAAACTATTTAATAAAAAAATTAAAAAGTAATATAAAAATTAATAGAAAAAATATGTTATAAAAAAAATAAAAATTAATAGAAAAAATATGTAAAAAAAAATTAAAATTAATAGAAAAAATATCTAATAAAAAAGATATTATAAAAAAACGTTAAAAAATACAAATATTTTAAAATTTTTGTGTTACATTAAAATTCTAAATAATAAAAAAAACAAAATTGATATAATAACAAAATTAAAAAGTAATATAAAAATTAATAAAAAAAATATGTATTAAAAAAAATTAATAGAATAATGTAATATGTAATATAGAATATTACATTAAAATTTTGTGTTACATTAAAATTCTGAAATAATAAAAAATCAAAATTGAAATAATAAAAAAATTAAAACCAATAATAAAAAAAGAAAACAATAAAAGATAAAATAAATATTAAATTGAAAAAATAATAAATAAAAATTAAAAAATAAAAATATAATAAAATTAAAATATTTTAATTCCTATTAAAACTGTTTTAAAATTTTTAATTAAAAAAAGGAAATAAAATATTTTTCCTAATTAACTTCTAAAGAAAAGACAAAAGTTATTAAAATAAAAATTTAATGAAAAATATAAAAATTTATAAAAAAGTTCTTTTATTACATGAAATTTTAAAATAATAAAAAATAAAAATAAGATATTGATATAAAAATTCATAAAAAAAAGAAACCCAATATATAAAAAAAATTAAAAATTGGATTTATTTAAAAAAAAAATTTCATTACAATAAAATTCTAAAATAAAAAACAATTCTAATATACTATATATAAAAAAACGTAAATAAAAAATAAGACAAAAAATTAAAATAATGCGAAAATTAATAAAAAACATGTAATTTGAAGTAACCAATAAATAAATAAAAATAAAATTAAAAGAAAAGAATAAAATTGTATTTAAACATTCTTTATTACGATAAAAACAAGTTAAAAAATTAAAATAAAATGAAAATTAATAAAAAAATGTAATTTAAAGGAACCAATAAATAAATAAAAATTAAATTAAAAGAAAAGAATAAAATTATTTTTAAAGCGTTTTTTATTACAATAAAATTTTAAAATAATATAAAATTCTAAAATAATATGTAAAAATTTTAAATAAAAAAAAATAAAATAAAATGAAAATGAATTAAAAAATAAGTACTTTAAATAAACCAATAAATAAAAAGAATAATATTAAAACAAAAATAATAAATATATATTTTAAAACTATAAAAAATTCATATTTTTTTGACAGTCTAAAATATTACAAAAAAAAGAAATTAAAATAAATTAAAAGAATTAATTTATTTAATGTAATTAGAAAAAATTACGAAATAAAATAGTAAATAAAAAATTTATATAATAAAAAAATTAAATATATTTTCTAAAAGAATAGTATAATAAAATAATAAAATAACCATATTTAAAAATTCTTTTTCAAAGTGTTTAAATTTGTTTACCATTTTGAACATCAGTGGTAAGGGTAACCTAAGTTTAAGGTAGTCGTTCCGAAGACAGAGGTGAGTAAAACTTCATGGCAATTTTATTTACCTAAAGAGTTTTTGCCAAAATATTGTTTAGAGGTCAAATAGCTATTTTTGTATTTTCGTTTGATGTCGGCTGGACTCGAATCAGATCATAAAGCTACTAGACCCGCGATCTCCTCTCAGCATATTTCTGGCAAAAACTCTGAGAGTAAATTGCTATAGACATCAAAATTACCTAAGAATGACAAACTAAAGATTATGCTATCACGCACACAAAATTAAAACTTACTGCGCATGTTGAATCAATGACGTCACGAAAATTGTTTTCATTGTTTTCCTATTGGCTAATGATAATGTAAGTTATATTGACAGGGCTGCCAACTACTTTCGTGTAGTACGTACACTTTTCAGAAGAAATGTTCATTTTCACATACGAAAAAGACTTGGAAACCTTTAAAATAGCCCAACAACGTCATCTAACGGGAAATCATGTGCAAGGCGTAATCTTTAGTTTATCATTCTTGGTTTGGATGGGCGTAAGCTAGCTGTAGTGATAGGCATTTCAAAAAGTACTATACATAGGGCATTGGCTACTAAATTTTAAGATAACAAAGCCATGAGTAAATTGAACACCGTATTTGCTTGTACATAATAGTAAAAAATTAGGTTCGCAAATGTTTGGTATATCCGTGACCGTGGGTCAAAAAATTAAGTCTTCAAAATTTTAATATTTTTAAAACAAAATGCAACAAAAGAAAAAATAAAGCAAAAACAAATAATTTTAAAGTTAAAAGATAATTAATAATACGTACATAAGTTTGTGTGTTATATTTGCAAACAATTTACCACCAAGTACGTGCAATTTTTTCAATATTTTTATTGGTTTTCAACAAAAAATAAAAAAAAAAAACACAAAAGTGTTTAAGCCATGTGCAGAGATTAATTAAGGTTTTGGTATTAGAAACATTTAAATTTTCTAAAAATAAAAACAACAATAATAATAAAAAAAAACACAATAATTATTTAACAAAATATTCTTACGTATTTTAGGCTTTGAAATGTCAAGTGCAAAATTAGTTGCAGTTGAAAGTTAAACAAGAAAAGTTGTATTGAAAATCAACAGGAAAAATAGAAGAAAAAATTGAAAAAAAATAAAATTCATTACAAATAAAATAAAATCAATAATAAATGAAATAATTAAACGAATAAGTAAAAAAAATTTGTTTAAATATAAATAAAAACGATATGAAAATATTTAAAGTGCAGCACTTTGAAAGATAATAAAACAATACAAAACAATTCCTAGACAGTGAGTAACAAAATTAATAATTATTGTGAGGTAAATAATAAACAAAAATTTTATACAATTTATAACGGAAAAATTCCTTTACTTTCGACTGTAAAAAAAAACTATAAGAAAGTTATTTAAATAGTAATTCTGAACAATAACAATAAATTAAGTCATGTCAGCATTACTCGTGGTATCAGTAACAGTGTGTTTTACCAGCCCATATCCAGCAATATTAATTGAATTGCCTTAAACGTAATACATTTCTGCTAAATATTAGTCTTTAACACGTTGACTGACGACTACGAGATAACTCGTTCCTTTCTAGGGCGCCCAACTACGAGTTATCTCGTACATAACAATGTCAAGAAATCAAATTGTTGTTTTTTGGCAAGTTTTCTGAAAATTGCCTCGGCAGTCAACGTGTTAATACAATGGTTGATGCTAGATATCTATATAGGGGCTTCCAACGGGGACTTCTAAACTTTGACAGATGATAACGCCAGCTTCTTATTGAAGTTACATCTGTAAAATTAAATGTCATTTACATACATACATAATTGGTCATTACAACCCTTCAGTCAATAATCCTGATCTAGTTTCTCACACCACTTTATGTTGTCTGTGTTAATTTTATACATAAGTGGCGGGACCTATAGTTTAAAGTCGACTCTGAACTACAGATTTTTGAGAAACTTTTCATTGCAATTTTATTTACTCTCGGAGTTTTTGCCAGAATTCTGCTGAGAAGAAATCGCCGCAGAAATACTTTTTGTATTTTGTTTTGATGTCTGGCCTGGGGCTCGAACCTTGGCTTTACGTCTAATAAACCAATACACTACCTACTAGACTTCGGTCATTTATTCAGTCTAAATCCCATGGGAGTATGCATATAGCATTCAACAGTACGTGCCTATCATAAAACCGAATGTACTCTGCATGACGCCGCAGTTTAGAAGGATGTCACGGTTCAAACCCCAGGAATTTCTCTAATGACTTCCTCTCAACAGATTTTTGTCAAAAACTCTGGGAGTATATATAAATGTCATGAGAAGTTTTACAAAAATCTATCCTTCGGAGTTGATTTTAAACTGTAGATCCCGCCACTCATGCAATAAATTAACACACACCGCATAAGTGGTGTTTGACATTCCATCGTAATCCTCACTGAACGGTTGTAATGATCAATTAAATATGTATGTATGTACGTACTCTATTGATTTTAATCGCAAAGTTGTCCTCAGCATTTAGATGCATTTCTAGATGAGTGGGTATGTACCAGAGATAAGCAATGACTATTCAAAAGGATGAGCGGATTCGAGTCATACTTATCATATCATACTTATTTTAATATGATACTCATACTACTCATACTCAAAGTTGGAAGTACTCGTCGTATTCATACTTAACAATACGCATGATATTATTGACTTCGACTCAGTCTCTACTTAACATTTACACGAAGCTTAAAATAAGAATGATTCGCGTACGAACACCCCTATACTCACAAGAAGATTGTGTTATGCTTTGCTTGTTGTCTTTGTCTTTTCTTTCTTCTTTGTTTGTATATGCCAACAACAACAAAGGCTGTAAATTCTGATGAATGATTCAAATCAATCGAATCACTTATAAGTATTATAAGTACTTTTCTAAATTTATGAATCAGAATGAGTAGGCGTATGAATCAAATACATTTCGAACGTTGCTGAGTTTGATGCCAACGTTGTACTCATACTCATACTTATACTTATAAATCAATGTTGAAGCGAGTACGAATGAATCAGAGTAGTTAAATTTCAATTCTGTTAATTCACTCACACTCAAAATTGCATGAATGCTTATGAGTAGCTGTAAAACGATTCACTACTGATCTCTGGTATGTACGCAAACAAAATTGTTGAATTTGGAACAAATGCAATCCAAAAGACTCTTATGTATGTGGAAAAAGTTACCTATTTTTTTTATTTTGGGCTGGTGGCTTTAATGAAACGTATTTTTTGAAAATATTGTTGACCAAGTCATCACTTTGAATAGCGAGCACTTTATGTCAATAATTACCAACTTTTTTTGGCCTGAGTTAGATGATCTTTGAACTAACGACATGTCGCTTCCAATGTAGCTCATGCCATGTTGGGAATTTTATATTTGTAGGCGATATGAACTGGTCCCCCCCTTTTTCTCCTCTATGATCCATTTTCATGAATGTGTGATGAAAAATATTGAGCAACTCAAGGTATTTTGCTATGCTTGGTTATAAATTGATATGAGGAGAGAATAGAGAACGGAAAACCCTTGCGGTGCGGCTCAAATACTGGCTGTATAGGGCAGCCTTATTATTAAAGCCGTAAGATAATACCCACCAAGTCATTATTTATCACGTTGTATTGGCGTTTTGGTGACGTTTTACTGGATGAAGAGGCAACTCTTTCAATAATCTGGTTGAAGTCTTTGAAATGCTGATCTAAGAACTTTCTTAGACATGCTAGTGCATTAGGCCCTTATTGCTCGAAATAATTATATAACTCTACCACATTAGCTATCTGAAGCGACGCTTAGACGATCAAGTACAGACTACAGCAAAGGAGAAGGAGATTCTGACATTTTCTTCAAATTCTTTCAAAACATATACGAGGGCGCGAAGTTCATTGGAAAAACAAGTTGCAGTGTGCCATTCGTGTAAACTCCTAGATTACAGCAGCGACTTTTAGGCGGAGTCCATAAAATTACTGCTCTGTAGCCAGTCCAGTCAGCATTATATAGACATCCAGAACTGCTTATTACCTTCTGCAACATAATGTAACACTGTCACGAAATATAATGTAAAGTATGTCTGCACAAACACTTCCAGGGCAAAAATTTAATGTAGTTAGTTAAAGGTACCCTGAAGGAATACCCAATCAAGCCTCCTGAATTTGTTTGAGTATTTCTAAGTATTTGATTATCTGATGTATAAATACTTGATAATATTTTTGATAGTTTATTTCGCTTGAAAGCCAGTGTCATCAGTAATTCCTCTGATGTGGTGAATCCCGGATTTTGGCTCCTCCATATAGCTTTCTCTCTGATCTATCGACATTTTATTATCGAACAAATGATTCTGGAGGGCCAGGGTGTTGCCATGTAATATACTGGTTCTCATTCCTGGAATAATACACTTCAAGGCTGAGATTTCGCAGTTAAAAAAAATTACCACATAATCGTAGGACTTTTTTGAAGATTCGTTCAATAATTTTTTAAAAATTCGAAGATTTTTTTAAAGTTAGATCTGGACCTGGAAAAGCACAAAATTGTGGACAGAATTAGAAGAGGAGATTTCTATGCAATTTAGTTATCAAAAACAAAATTCCCATGTTATTGCACTTTATCCTCAATTGTTAACGAATTTTTGTTTATTAAAAACAATAACAGACGTCGGGGCAGCTATAAAAAGTTTAATAGGCCCTAATGATAATGTGATTTTTTTTAATTGAATTTCGTTAGATTAGATTATTAACAAATTCGATTAGATTTCTGATTAGTTAACAAACAACTCATATAAATAAATTATTTAACTTTAAACTTAAGAAAATTATTTAACTTGATTGATTATAACACAATCTCGATACTCTCTTTTAGTCACACTTGATACTATCAACAAATCGAAATAATCGAAAGAAATAAGAACGTGAATAAAACCATAAAAATGTCTTTAACGAATTCACCACGCAAATTATATCCGCTTCATTTACGCTCGTTCATATATCGCAAATATTTGGAAATCATAACAATTATTTTGATAATTGCCCTGTGCGGTGTCCTTATAAGTACACAATTCTTCAGGACATTTAAGACATTCAATGTTATTGGTTTTAATAACGAGCCTTTAATGAATCTAACAACAGAACAGCAACATATGCCGATTGATTTCCACGAACACCCCACGTATTCACCTTTAGCATTGAAATTAAAAGAAATTTTAAATTGCATTGACACGCCTTTGGTAATGGAGAAAATACAACACGGCGACTATTGGATGCTGAAGAACTATATACGCGGACGTAAAAGTATTCACATGGGATGTGGTGAATCCATAACCTACACCACGAATGGGGATTTTACGTTTATGGGAAATTTACCTGTGGTGGTAAAACGGTAAGTTCTTAAGTAAATTACAGCACGGCTCTAGTAGTCAATTAATCCATTGGCCCAATTGCAATTGTAATTAATTTTGAAATTTTCTTTGCTTTCCTCTACCATTTTTTACTTCCAGTTGGTTGGCACCCATTAGCTTTGCCATTTATGCACCCGGTGATGATTACCTTTCCACTATGAACTCTATACTCTACGCTTTAAACTGTTTACCTGAAAGTCCTCTGATAAGGGATTATGTTACCTTTCATTTGTTCTTCCACAAAGATCACTTACCACCATACATAGCTAAAGATGAGGATGAGGCTTTAGACTGGCCTTACGATTGCCAGCTAGAAACCGAACCTTATGAGAATGTAAATCGTTCTTCAATGTATAAAACCCAACATAATCTAACGTATCCGATTAATGTGGCCCGCAATTTGGCACGCAAAACTGCCAATACTTATTTCGTATTTCCTTGTGACATAGAACTCTATCCTAGCTTGGGTTTGGTTGATAAATTCCTAGCAATGGTACTAAGTAATTCCACAGCTATATTGGAAGGTGATAAACCCAAAGTCTTTCCCTTGCCGGTATTTGAAGTACAGAAAAATGCCTCATTACCGGATACCAAAAAGGAATTACAGAAAATGCTTAACATTTCCATGGCAATACCATTCCATCAGCATGTTTGTGCAAATTGTCATGTGGTGCCTCAGCAGAAGGAATGGCTTAAAGCTAACGATAGTGATGAATTGACAGTATTTTCAGTGGGTAAACGCTATGATAAATTTAAGTCCTGGGAACCATTCTATATTAGTGATAACAAGGAACCCATCTTTGATGAACGTGTCACCTGGGAGGGTCAATCGAATAAACGTATACAAAATTATGCCATGTGCCTATTGGATTATGAATATCATGTTTTACATCCAGCATTTCCTGGTACACTCACCGGGTATTAAAAAATTGAATCTCAAATCGAATGAAACAAAATCACGTTTAAAATATGCCAAAGTAATGAATAAAATCATTGATAACGAAATTATGCCAGAATATGCGATATTATTTGGTGAGAACAAACGCTGTAAAATATAGAAGTAAGTGTCATTTACATAGGGTAAATAAGGTAAAGTAGAAAATAATTTTGTAATTTAAAAAAAAAGGAATTATTTATAATAAATTTATTTAAGTTTATAAATTATTTTAAAAATAATCTTTAGGTTACACAATTATAAAGTAAACAATAGGTAAATAAAAGAAAATTAAGTAAATTAAGGCATTTAAAGTAAAATAAATAATTCTTTACATAAAAGGCCAATATAAAGTCATTATTATATAATTGATGAAAACGTAATTGTGTCATATACTACAAAGCATGTAAATTTTATGTTGAAATGCCTTCTAGATTTTACTTTAAAAATTATAAACATCTAATTGATTTTTTACATAACGTAAACAATACGTAAATAATGCAAACTAAGATATATTTTCGTATTTTACGTTTAATAAAAAGGTATGTAAACAATATAATGGATGCCAATGTACTATATTTTATACATTATGTAAAGTATTGTAAATTACATATTACAGAAACACAAAATATTACGCAAGAATGCGGTGCATTTTATTATTTACATTACATAACTTATTAATAACTAAACAAGAATTAGGTAAATGAAGTTCATTTGATGTGTAAAAAATGCTTTTAAACCATATTAAATTTTTTACATTATGTAAAGTATATATATTATGTTATTTACTTTAATATAGGTTGTGTAAATTATAAATTTTAGTTTAATTAAATAAATCTCAAGTCTAATATATAGTCTCAAATCTAAAATATTGACTTTGTGTAAAATAAATGTGTAGCAATGTAAACAATAGTGCTAAGGCTTTAAAATATTAGTTTTAAATAGTATTTATAACAAAATATAAACAATACATATTTATTTACATAGTTAAGTAATTTGTATTTAAATTTTATAAATTAAATCCCAAAAATTTTACCGCAATGTAAACAATTAAAATTTTTAATATTAGAAACAATTATTTGTTTACAGGCATACAAATAGTTGAAAATTGCATATACTATTAACAAATAATTTAAATTTTGTAAGACATTAAAGGTAGAATAATATGTAAAACAAAATTTTTGACATTCATAAATATGCGATTTAAATTAAGTAATTATTTACATTCATGTAAAAAATGTAAAGTAATATGTAATTAAGTTTTAATATTTTATTTTTACACTTGAAAAGTGAAAAGAGTATTTATTTACAGGAACAAATAAAATGTTATATTAATTGCTATTGAAAAAATGTAAATTTTGTAAAAATTAACACATCTTAGCTAGTAAAATCATACTTATAGTACTAATTTCTTTACATGTTGATATACAAATTGAATAAATGCATCTTAAAAGGATTTTCCAATGCAGGTATCTTAGTTTCTGTGAAATACGTGTAATCAAACTTCATTTCCACGTAATTTGTCAAAACTAAAAAATAAATTCTACAATTAAATAAAAAGATTTATCGAGCTTGAGGTCAATAAATCTTTTTATTTAATTATAATCAAAAAGGTCGAATAGAACTATTGGATAAAAATAAATTCTACATTACATGTAATTTATATGATTTGAAATTTGATTTTTGTTATGTAAAAAATGTATATTTATTGTAATACATCATGTATTTCGTAGGTAATAAATAAGGAATAAATGACGTCATGTAAACAAAGGTAAATAATGACATAGAAATGTAAATAAATAAAAATAAAAAGTGTATATAATTGGCATTTACACAATGAAAAAATATCATATCTAAAATTATTTACATCATGTAAAAAATGCAAGTATTTGAACATCTGAAGTGTTTTAAAATTATTTCTACATTTTTTACGCATTTGGTTGATAAACTGTTGTGTGTAAATATTAGAACTATGTCTGCCTATAGTTAGGCATGTGTGTTGCACTTTTAACTACTGTAGGCATTCATGGTGGATGAAATACATCGCTGTTCTGAAATTACTTGATGTACATTTTCGATACATCGTCACAATTCGATCGATTTTGGTTGCTTAACATCGGTGTTTTAATTTTAAAAATTAATACAAACACTTATGCAAATACAGCATGTCATACATTATCGACTAATATATGTAATAAAATGTTTTGTAAATACTTTCATGTAAACAATTCAGATGGAGTTGCATTAGATGCGGCGATGGACTTGCGTTAGTATAACCATGACGCTGGGAATATATTCTACAAGCTCCAATGGATTTAAGACCGTTCATGCGGTGGAGAGAGGTCCAAAGTCATTGATACTGTAGTTAAGTAAGTAGAAGACTTGTCTAAAGCAAGATTTGTGACCTGGCAAAGCAAATGGCTGACAGTTCGCAGTTAACACTATGATTTTGGGATATGTTTCGCAATGACAACGAGTAATAAGAGTGAAGGCAATAATTAGGTCGCTACATACTGCTCTAAGATAAACCAATACCCGTGATTTACCAAAGAATAGAAGATATATTTCGGTTTCAGAGTGAAATATTCTGCGTTCATGACGCTGAGAATATATTCTACAAGCTCCAATGGATTTAAGACCGTTCATGCGGTGGAGAGAGGTCCAAAGTCATTGATACTATGATTAAGTTAGTACAAGACAAGTCTAAAGCAAGGTGTGTGACCTGGCAAAGCAAATGGCTGACAGTTCCTAGTAAACACTATGGTTTAGGGAAATGTTTCGCAATGACAACGAGTAATAAGAGTGAAGGCAATAATTAGGTGGCTACATGCTGCTCTAAAATAAACCAATACACGTGATTTACAAAAGAATCGAAGATATATTTTGGTTTTAGAGTGAAGTGAAGTCCATTGGGAATCTTGTGTATGCTGTCAAAGGAAAGTTTACGCTATGAAAAGAAGTGTTCAATTCAACTTAAACGGGAAGTACAGAGACTGTAACATTAAAATCTAATCGTCAGAATAGCAACTGACCACTTAACTCGCTTAAGAGTGACTCGAGGTTAGAATCGATGCAGCGAAGCACATCGAATTAAATTTAAAAAATTAAATTTTTTTAATAAAGAATTATTTTTGAGGCGTATTGTAATAGCACAAGAAACAGATATTAGAGTATCAATAACAACTGTTCAAATAGTAAATGATGATGTTTATAGATTTCTAGGACAGATGATACTTCTTCGTATGGACCATAAGGTCTGTAGCATCGTTATGTATATAATGATAAATATGTGTATAGAACAGGTATGTAAACAATTTTTTATTTTTTGGAGAAAAACGAATTTTTTGTATACAACAATAAAATTATTCTGACTTTAGTATTAAAATAGCATTCAAGGCATAGCATTACAACAAAAGGAAAATAATAAAAATTTTTTTTTCTTTAATTGTTAATTAATATTCTGTAGACTCGAATCAAATCCTCTGAAGTTGTCTAACTACTTAATATTAAATATTAAATGACTGAAGTACAAAATACTTGGTAATATTTTTCACAGTTAACAGGCCCTATTAATTACAAATACTACGGTTTGAAAGACCTTGTCACCAGTTTTCAAAAAACCCTTTAATTTAATTGTTATTAAGAAAGTGGATTAAACCCGAAAAATGTCTCTTACCAATTCAACACGTAAGTTACTTCCACTTCAATTACTCACGTTAATGTATCGCAAACATTTGGAACTCCTAACAATTATTTCGTTAATTGCCTTGAGTGGTGTCCTATTAGGCACATTTAAAACTTACAATGTCATCGGTTTTAAGAAAGAGACTTTAATAAATCTGACCGAAATAAAAAACTTGACCGAAATAAAAAGACCGAACGTGTTAGAGTATAATATTCAACTGACTTTATTACTTCTTTCGCATTTTACTTAATCCTAGTATTCTATATACTTAATCCTAACAGTGTAATTCAATTCAGCAACTTCGTTGCTTATCCTAATTGCTTATTCCTATATATTCATTGACCTTAAAATTAACTTATTATTAGGGGTATTCATATTAATAAACAATTAATAAAATATATAATATAAAATAAGATATATAGATATATATATTGTTATATAAATAATGAATTTATTGAATACAACAAACGATAAATCATAATGGCTCAACATTCCGGCCCCATTGAAGGACTGGAAGTCTTCAATCGAATAGTAAAGGAGCCAGTTTATGTATTAGACGCTTATAAACGCCGGTGGGCTTTGCGACCTCCGCCACTCTGACCACGACTCTCCTGGTCAGCCAATGGTGTGGCGAGCAATTGTCCTCGTCGCCTACGGATTCTTGCGGCAGCGAACGCAGACCCTCTCTTATCAGCAGATGCTTCGGGGTTAGCGCTTCTCTCTCGTTGGGGTCTGGAGACAGCGGTGCGATGGGTCGTATGTTGAGCACCGCCTCTACTTCCGCGAGCATCGTTTCCATTTCCTCTTGAGTGAGCGCCAAGTTGCTCACAGCTCGCATAAGTAGGAACTTCGCTTGCTTCACAGTAGGAAAAACATTTTGGCGCCCGAGCAGGGACATAAATAGTGATCGCATGTTCGTATAAAGACCAAACTCGCGAATAATTTTTTTTATAAGTTTTTTAAAAATGTTAGTTCGCGTGTGAAATAAGTTTTATAAATTATTTAAAACTTAAAACATAAAAGTTAAGTCTTAGAAGTTGACTAAGATTTATCGAAGTATTTAAATGAAATACTTTAGTATTACAAAAGTCCTTTGAATAATTGTATCTTCCAGTAACAATCCAACCAAGAGAAGTTTTCTGAAGAACTGGAAGATTCGGGCCCAATTTGATTTGGCCAGCACACAATAATTCGAAGAAAGGACCTGCGCCAATTAACAAATCGATTCCTTGCGGCTTATAGAAGTAAGGGTCAGCTAATTCCACGTTTGATGGGATATTCAAACTAGCTATGTTAACCCTACGTTCAGGCTGCAAGTTTGTTATTGATTTTAATACCCAAAACTTTGAAGTGAATTGGGTAGAGTTGACACTCGAAGTAACAGCGATATATGATTCTTTATTGTCAAAATTGACGCGAGATTTGGATAATGAATTTGTTTCACCAACGCCATTTAGATTTAATCTGCCTCCTTCTTTTTTCAAATGTAGTAGTTTGGCTAGTTCCTCGGTTATCAAATTAGGTTGAGACCCGGAATCTAAAAGAGCTCTGGCTGGTATAAGTTGACCAGAACTACTTCTTACTCTTACCACAGCCGTCGCTAGAATTATGCGTTCATCTGACGCCGAAAAGTTCACCGAAGCGAAAGAAGTCGAAGGCTGTTCGGAGTAGTTTATCGATGCATTATCAGAACTTGTAGTATATCGGTGCAGTAATGTGTTATGTGCACCATTACATATCCGACACTTACAGGCTGGACACCTGGCAACTGTATGTCCTTTTTTCAGACAGTTTATACAAGCTGGCACTGATTTTATAAAATCGAATCGGTCGGCTACAGGCTCAGCAGTAAAAGAAGGGCAATTGCCAATCATGTGTTGCGTTGATTTGCAAAATAGACATTTGTCAACAGATTGTTTCAACTTTGTGCAATTTAGTGATGTTTTATTTGTTTTAAAATTAAAACGTTCATTTGTAGGTTTGTTAACCCTCGACCTTGAACTCGAAGACTCGTCAGCAGAAATGTGCTGGTACCGTCTATTCAAGGCGGCTTCACAATCTGACCACAATGGGAGCTTCTCGAAGTCAAGCTGTTCTTCCCATTTTGATTTGGTGATTGGATCCACTTTGGACATCACTAAATGTATTAAGATGGCATTCGTTATCTTCTTGTCATCACCAATTGATAACAATGAATCGTAGATGGCGGATACTGTATCTATCATGCTTCGCAAAGCAACAGCTGAAGGCTTTGTGATTTGTGGCAAATCAAATAGTTTTCTTATATTATCAAAAAATATAAGACATTCATTGTCATATACCTTCTTCAGACTTGCTATTGCTTTGGGGTAATTCTTCTCGGAGATCTGAAAGGCCTTTACTGTACCCAAAGCCGATTCGGACAAGCATGAGATCAAATGGTTGAATTTCTCGATATCCGTTAAAGTTGGATCGTTGTGAACCAAGTTCTCAAATAGGCTCATGAAATTCTTATATTCAGCATATTTTCCACTGAATTTAGGGAGCTTCATATTTGGTAATCTAGAATGATGAGCTTGTACGCTGAACGAAGTTTCAGGCGCATTCGATTGCCTATTCTTGGCCAACAAGCTCATGAACAAACTTTTTGTGGTTACACACAGATCCTCAAGCTCGGCTCTATCGTCGTTATCGGGATCCAAATTATCCACATCCGACTGGAGCTTCATTGCTTGGTCAATATATGATCTTAAGATATCCAATCGACATTCGAGTTCCATAGGATTGAACGAAATAGTTCTATCTACAACGGACTGTCGAATTCTATCGATGTCTTTAATGACTTTCGCTTTTTTAGCGAGTAATTTCTCCAAGTTTTCCACTCGGGAAGGAGAATCTTGGCGTTTAGAGCCTCTGGTAGTCATTGTGATTTTAATGTGTGTAAAAATTCCTCAAAACAAGTATAGAAAAGTGACCGAAGTAAATTATTGGTCGAATTATATTTTGATCTATTAATACTCACTTGTTTTGGACAATAGAATTCAATTAATATTCTTCGGATACGCAATATCTTAAATTTCCGATCCACAAGTGGCGTTAATTGAGACAAGAATAACTTACTTGATCTCAGAAAATATATAACTATTTTACTAACAGCCTTCGGTATTAAAAGCAATTGACCGAGTAAAATCGTTAAATAATCGATTTTTTTTATAATAAAACAAAAATCAAGTATCAATCTGAACACACTATTATAAATAACAATAATCGAAAAATTATTTGAATTTTGAAATTTGTGTGAACAATTCTATTGATATTTTATGTAACATGATTTTTGTTACTAATGTGAACGGTCACACTGTACACAGCTGTAGTATGTAATTTATATACAAGCAGTATAGGAACGCGTGGAACGGAACACTGATCGAAACGAAAGAACGAAAATAAATAAAAAGAAAACAAACAAAAGCAACACAAATGGTATTGCTGAATGTTTTCTCACTAACAAAGAGAACAAATTGTTAGTGCAAATACGGATTAAATTAAATATTAACACTTTCGAATATGTTTCACTAATTAAGGGTGGGTTTTTTTATAATTTTATAAATAATAATATTTATGGAAATATAATAAATATATGAAATTGTAATAAATAATTATGTTTCGAAAATTTTAAAATGTAAAATATATTATTGTGTTCTGCTTTTAAAGAATTTTGAAGCGATTGGCAATTTTTCGTTTAATTTGCAAAAAATCTCTTAAATGTGAATAAATTACGAATTTAAGGAATGAGAAACACAAATATATTTTACAATTGTTACCTCCTGAGAGTCTAAAATACTCCCCTTATTTTTCTCCGATGGGCACAGAACGCAGTGATAGCGGGGCATCTGGGTCGTTCCTGGAGTCGTCCAACGATGTGATTATTGTTGTTTGTGTAGTGTGTTGATTTGTTCGGTGTGAAGTGTAATGTGAAATTTATGTTGCACTTTTTGTGTTTGTATTTCGTGTTACACTGTAGTTTTTCGTATTTCTATTTTGTATATTTTTGTTCTTATTGTAGTTGTAATTGTTATTTTATTTTTTGATTCTTTCTGTTTTGTTTGTGGTTGTCACTGCACTAACCAATATATATGTATATATTGTAATTTTGTTTTTATGTATTTTGTATTATTGCTTGATATTCTTGGATTGTTGTTGCAGTTATTATTATTTTTTATTTATTTCTCTGTACAGTATTTTAGTATGTTTTTTTTTTTAATTTTATTGTTATTTTTGTACACTTTATTTAAATATGTTTATGTAATTTTTTCGGTTTGTTTTAATGTGGTATTTTTTTTTTTTTTTATAATCTTAATTAATTTATAAGACTTTACCACTTAATTTCTTAAATTTTAAGTAACTTATAAAATTTAACACTCGCGAATATTTTTTAAACAACTTATAAAAAGTTTCGCGAGTTTGGTCTTTATATGAGAACGCGATCACTATTTATGTCCCTGCTCGGGCGCCAAAATGTTTTTCCTTAATATTTTTTAAGGAATAATTAAATTAAATAATTTATAATTTAATTAAGTTCTGTTGGACATATAAAACAATGACCGCGAAGACCAAACTTGACCGAAATAAAAAGACCGAACGTGTTAGAGTATAATATTCAACTGACTTTATTACTTCTTTCGCATTTTACTTAATCCTAGTATTCTATATACTTAATCCTAACAGTGTAATTCAATTCAGCAACTTCGTTGCTTATCCTAATTGCTTATTCCTATATATTCATTGACCTTAAAATTAACTTATTATTAGGGGTATTCATATTAATAAACAATTAATAAAATATATAATATAAAATAAGATATATAGATATATATATTGTTATATAAATAATGAATTTATTGAATACAACAAACGATAAATCATAATGGCTCAACAAAATCTAATAACAGAACAGCAACAAATGCTGAGTGATTTCCACGAACACCCCACGTATTCACCTTTAGCATTGAAATTAAAAGAAATTTTGAATTGCATTGACACATCTTTAGTAATGGAGAAAATACAACACGGCGACTATTGGATGCTGAAGAACTATATACGCGGACGTAAAAGTATTCACATAGGATGTGGTGAATCCATAACCTATACCACGAATGGGGATTTTACGTTTATGGGAAATTTACCCGTGGTGGTAAAACGGTAAGTTCTTACACGGCTTAGCACGGCTCTAGAAGTCAATTATTGCATTGGCCTAATTGCAATTGTAATTTATTTTAAAATTTTCTTTGCTTCCTCTACGATTTTTTACTTCCAGCTGGTTGGCACCCATTAGTTTTGCCATTTATGCACCCGGTGATGATTACCTTTCCACTATGAATTCTATACTCTACGCTTTAAACTGTTTACCTGAAAGTCCTCTGATAAGGGATTATGTTACCTTTCATTTGTTTTTCCACAAAGATCACTTACCACCATACATAGCTAAAGATGAGAATGAGGCTTTAGACTGGCCTTACGATTGCCAGCTAGAAACCGAACCTTATGAGAATGTAAATCGTTCTTCAATGTATAAAACCCAACATAATCTAACGTATCCCATTAACGTGGCCCGCAATTTGGCACGTAAAACTGCCAATACTTATTTCGTATTTCCTTGTGACATAGAACTCTATCCTAGTTTGGGTTTGGTTGATAAATTCCTAGCAATGGTACTAAGTAATTCCACCGCTATATTGGAAGGTGATAAACCCAAAGTCTTTCCCCTGCCAGTATTTGAATTACAGAAAAATGCCTTATTACCTGATACCAAAACGGATTTACAAAAAATGCTTAACACATCCATGGCTATACCATTTCATAAGTTTGCTTGTGCAAATTGTCATGTGGTCCCCAAGCAGAAGGAATGGCTTAAAGCTAACGATAGTGATGAATTGACAGTATTTTCAGTGGGTAAACGTTATGATAAATTTAAGTCCTGGGAACCATTTTATATTAGTGATAACAAGGAACCCATCTTCGATGAACGTGTAACCTGGGAGGGTCAATCGAATAAACGTATACAAAATTATGCCATGTGCCTATTGGATTATGAATATCATGTTTTACATCCAGCATTCCTGGTACACTCACCGGGTATTAAAAAATTGAATCTCAAATCGAAAGAAACGCAAACCCGATTAGAATATGCTGCAGCAATGAATGTAATTATTCGCAACGATATTATGCCAGAATATGCGATATTATTTGGCAAAAATAAACGTTGTGGAATGTAGAATTGAACGTAATTTACATAGTGTAAATAATGTAAAGTAAGAAATAAAGACATGAATGTATTTCAAAAACAAAAGCTTAAAATAAGTTTACTTATGGTAAAATGTGAAATTAAACATATTGCTTAGCTTAAACAATTGTGTAAACAATAGGTAAATAATGGAAAAATAAGTAAATTAAATGCTTTAATTTAATGCTAAAGTAAAATATACTATTATTTACATAAAAGGCCAATGTAAAGTCATATTATATCAATGATGGAAAGCATGTTTATTTTGTATTGAAACACCTTCTGGTATTTACTTTAAAATTTTTAAAAATTTAATTCAATTTCTACATAATGTAAAGAATACGTATATTGTGTAAACTGAAATTTATTTTCGTATTTTATGTTTAATAAAAAGAAATGTAAACAATATAATGGAATTTTACTAAAAGCTACATTTTATACGTTATGTAAAGTATTGTAAATTACATATTAGAGAAGTAAAATATTAAATACAAAAAATTTTATAATTTATGTAAAGAAAAATACATGATTTATGCAATTATTTACATTAGTATTGTATTGTATAGGTGATCAATCTTGTGTGATAGAAGCCAATACAATCCTAATCATATTTCCAAACTTAAAGGTGAAATAACTGACGCTATGTAATTTTTGTGCTATCTGAAAGGACCATGCCCACTACGGGATTATGGGAAACTGTTAAAATGATAGGGGGCATGCTTGTTCTACTCAATTTAATGGTTAACTGTGCTTTCGTTGTAAGGGACTTAGAATTTCTCGCCCATATGTGTATAGGACGTGATCTAGTAGGTAGTGTATTGGCTTATTAGACGTAAAGCCAGGATTCGAGTTCCAGGCCAGACATCAAAACAAAATACAAAAGGTATTTTTTCGGCAACTTCCTCTCAGCAGATTTCTGGCAAAAACTCTGAAAGGAAATATAATTGCCATGAAAAGTTTCTCAAAAATCTGTCGTTCGGAGTCGACTTTAAGCTGTAGGTCCCGTCACTTATGTATAAAATTAACACACACAACATAAGTGGTGTGAGAAACTAGGGCAATAATCCTGACTGAAGGGTTGTAATGACCAATTATGTATGTATTATTCGCATATTTCTGCCTGCCGCTGTTTACAACTTGATGTTGATAACAACAATTGCTTTTCTTTGTAATTTCTCTGTTTACAAGCACTGAACGATTATTCAACAGATCTTTGCAATGGTGTTCTTCAAGCCACGATTTCTGTCTTCAAATACACCGCATCTTCACCCAAGACTGACTGAACTTTATTAACTCAGTCACCTGCTTTGCCTAGCGTATAGAAGGTTTTTTTTGGAAAACAATAAATTGGAGATTCAGGGGAGTGTAACATAATAATAGGACCTACACAGCTTATACTTCAGAGAATATATATTTATAAATATATTCAGGAATATCTGGAATATTTTTTTATATTTTATTTTAAACTAATTTCTGTGTTAAAACTGCCAGCTTTTCTTTCAGCTGCCATTTAACTTGCTAACTCAATAAATTGGTAACTTATGACTAGGCTACGCAAAGCGGCAGATTAGAATTATTTCTATAGAAAGCAATTTTTAATTGCAACCCTTCCTTGCAACACACGACATACTAGGCTATGGCAACTTCTAGGAAACTATATCGACTACAAAATAAATTTTACTAAAGCGGTTATCTTGATCTTGAAGACCACATTTAAGAAATACAGGAAAGGGAAAGTTAGAATTAACTGTCGTTTCATTGTAAAAGCTGGAAATTATCGCATAAGTTGAGCGATAGTCACTAGTCCCTTGTCTTTAGATTTCTAGCTGCTGTACAAAGCGGTCAAGGGAACGTCGAGTCTGCCAGCGTTGAAAACTAGGTCTGTAAGGGTTGCAATAATAGGGTTGATAATCTTGCATTTCATCCAAACAAGGTGTCATAATCTGGTATATAATGCGTTGACTTATCAGACGTGACATATGCTCCGCTTATGGACAATAAATTTGGTCCTTCACATAGCTCTACAAAAAAAGTCTTCTTTTTTTTTCCCAAACTGATATGATATAAGGCTTTAGAAGCTCATCTGTGGTTTTGATGCCAGTCCATAGAATTTCTTCGCCTACTAAGTTATTTCTTAATTTGACTTTGGCTTTAAATTGGCGGATATTTGTAATATATTCCTACGTGATTTTGATCAGGGCTGTTGCGATTCATATCATTGGCTTCGGTAGTTGTATCTATAATGAGGTTTCTTAGTACAATACGATTGCTTGATTTGCGCTAGAATTTCGATTATGGAGCTGCCAGATTTGACGATTTATCGTTATTTTGACGATTTTGAGCTTCAAAAATGTCATTTTGACGACATGACGATATTGACGATTTTTAGCAAATCAATTTTTCATCATTTCCTTTACTTTACTTTAATACTTTACAAGGTGTAAAGTATTATATTTTTAAGTTATTTTCGAATACCTGCGATGATTTTTCTGTATTTTATACAGAATCCCTTAAAAGCTCAAAAATTTCCACTCGTAAATAACATCGTAGCTGAGTATACATTATCATACGCCGTTGCAGACAATTTTAAAAATTCGATTATAGCTTCCAATATTACCCTTCGGAAGAACTAAGGCAAGTTCCATTATTTTTTTTTTTCGTACGACCAACACTCATGAATTGTTTTTGAAACTAGGAAAATATATCATAGGAATGAGGAAAGAGGGAGCAGTGTTTATGCAGACTAGGTTTGAATATTTTTATACCAAAAGTAACAGGAAAGATCTCTGTAGGAAGGAAGTTTCACATAGGAATAGTCCGTCTAACAAACTATATCCGTAATGCAGTGTGCGATAGACTGGCCAATCGACCACATACGGATGTGCTGGCCAAGTATGACGAGTGTTACGTAGGAATACATGATTTTCATGAACATGATTTTCATATTTCCATTGTAGTAGCGATAGAACAGTGACATAAGCCACAGTGCAACTATCATGTTTAACGACCAACTACGGCCTCATCTGTACACAGTCGAGAAGCCTCAAAATAGGGCGTATTCATACGTGAGAGTTGTATTCCATTTTCGATTGGTTATAAATGGTGTAATTTGTAAGTAGATCAGATGAAGTGAAGCATTTATTGCAACGTTTTAAGTAACCAAGCGAGCATCACACTAAATTTTCATGTCCATAACGTCAAGATCTTTTGACTCCCTAATATTTACACCTCACATAGGTATTGATTATGCAGTATTATCGCTATTTACCATTGAATTTATATGTTTTTGTTATTACAAACCTTTCAATTTATTTTTTTTTTATTTTTTCTGACGATTTTTTGACGATTTCAATGAACGCTTTTGACGATTTTAACGATTTTTTTCTCAAATATTTGACGATTTGCTGCTTCATTTATCTGGCAGCTATGATTGTAGTACATATAAGCAGATATGCTGGGTTTAAAACAGTTGCGTTTGATGACGATATAAAATTACAACAACTGTGTAAATACTAAATGAAGATTAGCTAAGACATCTGCTAGTTTTTATAATGCCATAACGTCTACAGCATCTTTCTATCACAAATATGTGCATAAAGCCATTAGAACAGCTGTATTTACATAATAATGCTTAAGAGCAAACATAGAAAATTTTCGTTCAAAAAAATTTGGAAAAAGAATTCCAAGTAATTCTAAATTTAGTATTAAAACAGCCTTCAAGGCATATCAGTGCTCCAAAAAGCAAGTTAACTTTGTTAATTTTTTTTTTGTTTTTTCTAATTCAAAAAATGTCCAACGAAAAACTAAAAATGTCACTTCAAAATGTCTCGCTTTCCTCCATATGGTCATTTTTATATCGCAAACAATTGGAAATAATTACGATACTTTTTTTAATTACTCTCACGTGTGTACTTATAAGTATTCAATTGTGGCATCCAATACTAATCTTAAGAGAAAATAATCTCAGCTACAGTGCTAAGATGATAAGGTCGAAACTTATAACAGAGTCGCCTTTAAATGGTTCTGCTAATAGCCAGTACGGGGAGTTAAGAAATGTTTTAAATTGTAGCGATACTAGGCTAAAGCGAGAAACCATACTCTATGGTGAATATTGGTTGTTAAAAAATTATATACGTGGCCGCAAATCAATAACCTATGCCATCAATGGGGACTATAAAATGATGAAGAATTTGCCGGTATTGGTTAAGCGGTAAGTTAAGAAAAGGTAGTGTTCTAGAGAATCCATTATGAGAGGTCCACTGTGAAAGGTTAAATATTCTGGCATCCTCTATATGGCACGATTAATAATTAAAAAAGAGCTCATAGATGAGTCTGAGTTAACATCTTTCAAATATAAATTCTTCTGCATGGGTAAGGACATTTACGTACAGGACTTAAAAAGTTTCATGTACTAGAAAATGTTCGAACCAACTAACCAACTAACCTACCTAATGATCTTAGTGATATGAACATCTATTTTAAGACATCAGGGACTTAATATTGGCTCAAGAAAAAAATGTATTCCCCTACCTAATAATCCAAATGAAGTGAAAATCTATTTCGAATAAGAATCCTTGCATACATGGATTACCGCTTTATTGACATGCTTTTATTTCTTAATTTCAGTTGGTTGGCTCCCATTAGTTTTGCTGTTTACACTACTGGACCAAATTATGGAAACACCATGTTATCCATACTATATCTCATCAATTGCCTGCCAGAAAGCGTGCTAATACGTGACTATGTAACGTTTCACATCTATTTACCACAAGAAGGTGAACCGCCTTTTGTAGCTCTTGGTGAAAAAGAGGCCCTGGATTGGCCCTTCACATGTAAACAGGAAAACGCTCCCTATTTAAGTATTGCGGCGAAACAAAACACGGAAGCAAATAATCATCCTTGGTATCCCATAAGTGAAGGTTATAATATAGCTCGCAAGGCAGCCAATACTTATTTTGTTTTAACAAGCGACATGGAATTTTTTCCCAGTTTGAAATTGGTACCGAAATTTTTGCAAATGTTGAACCAAAATCCCCATTTGATTTTAAATCGAAAAAACCCGCAGGTATTTGCCTTGCCCGTATTTGAATTACGGCAATATGCTGAATTGCCGGATACAAAAGCAGATTTACAAGATTGGTTTCGTACCTCACAGGCCATGACATTTTATGAGTTCGTTTGCCCCAATTGTTATAGCATACCCCAACAAGATGAGTGGCTTAAAGCCGAGGACTCATCGAACATGGAAGTATTTACAAAAGTCCAACGTAACGACAGATATGGGTCCTGGTTACCTATCTATATAAGCAATAATCAAGAACCTCTTCTAATGGAAAACTTACCGGGAGAAATGGACATAAGTAAACGTTTACAAGATTTTACCATGTGTTTAATGGACTATGAATATCAGATATTACATCCAGCATTCCTAATACATAGCTCGGGTGCTTCAAAATTGCATTACACGGAAAAGATGGTAAGGCAAACGCAGCAGGAAAGGAATCAAATTAATACATTGCTAGACAAAGAAATGAAAGGGAAATTTAAAGTATTTTATGGTAATAGGGAGGATTGTAAAATTTAAAAAAGTACTAAAAGAAGTTTTATTTTTTGTGGTACTTTTCTATACTTTATGGTACTTTCTTAAAAATTTTATCAAAATGGTTGAAATAGGACTAATGGACTACAGAAACTAAGAATAAAGTTATTATTTTAAAAATTTTTAAAGGTACCAAAATTTTTTTAAAGTACCAAATTAGTACTTTTTTGTTGTTTTTTTTTAAACAAAAATTGGCAAAATAAAAACTTGATATAAAATTCAGTTTTTTTTTCTCAAGAAAACTTGAAATAAAATTTCAAATAAAAATATGTTTGAAACATTTGTTTGTGTCAACAGGTACTTTTTTCCATTTTCATGGTACTTTTTTGGAAAATTTCATTTAAATTAATTAACATTTAACGGATTAACTAATAAAATATGGCTAAAAATAAGCAAAAAAGGAGCTTAAGAAATTCATAAAAGTACCAACATTTTTTTAATTACTAAAGTGGTAACTTTTTGGTACTTTTTTAAAAAAATGTCAGAATAAAGGCTTAAAGAAAAATTAAATTTCCAATATATAAAAAAAAACATATTGTCACGATTTATTTTCTCAAAAAAGTACTTTTTTATTTTTTAAAAAAGCTTTTTCAAAAGAATTTGTACGTACCTTTATAAAATATTGAAGTGTTGTAAAATCTAGAAAATTACTATTTAAATTTTTTGTTTTTCTAAAAAGATTTATAAAAATATTAAAAAATTTTATAAAAATATATTGAAAACGGATTTGGTACTTTTCTTTGTGTTATGGTACTTTTTGAAAAATTTTATTTAAATTATTGAAATCAGACTAAAAATAAAAACCCAAGGGTAAAATTGATTTTTTAAGAATTTTTTAAAGGTACCAATATTTTTTTAAAGTACCATGATAGTACTTTTTTGGTAATTTTTTTTTGGAAAAAGTGTCATACTAAAAACTTAATGTAAGATTAGATTCCAGTCCATTAAAAAATTTATTGTCACGTTTTATATTCTCAAAAAAGTACTTTTTTTCATTATTTTAAGGATTTTTAAGTACCTTTTACAAATATTTTTTAATTTGCTGGCAAATTCTATTTGCATTAAAATTTCAAGAAGGTAACTGGGTTAATAAAACATTTTATCTATTTCCCACGCCATAATAGTGCAAGTCGGTTATGCTTAATAATAAGTACTTTGGGCCTATTAGGCCTAGTTAGGCCAACAAAGAAATTTAATCACTTTTTGAAAATTGTATTGCCTTTGCTTTTTGGATAAAGTCATAACAAATAAAATATTCTAGAATCGGATTTCCCCTCATAAAAAAAAAGATAGTTGCTTACTTTTATTATCAATAAATAATTTAATAAAGGAATGAATATTAAAAAAGTACTTTTTAATTAAAATTAATTCGAATACGTTGTTTTTTCTTTCAATAATAATTTCTATTTGAACCTAAAAATATATTTTTCTTATTCCTTGCCGATACCGCTGGGGCCAATTCAGACCATTGCCAATTGTTGTAATTCAAAGCATAATTATTATTGAGTTTAGGTGCAGGCTTATAAGCTGGATCTACGGGATAACTGTTAGCTATGGGTGGTGTCTTTACTGTAGTTGTCGGCCATTGACTTTCCTTCCACTTGGCATTGGTTTGATAGTTGTTAACATTACTTTCCAGATAATCAATCGGTAGCACTGATATAATCGGTTGAGGTTGTGGTAAACGCGTCTTGTTTGCTCGCATTAGTAGTGTATTACGTTTCTTTTGCTCATCAATATCACGATTGTTCGGGGTTATCAGTACACGTACATTTTCCGTTATTTCAGGATTATAAGTTTTCGGTATAAGCGGTTTAAACGGATCATCGCCATATAATGATTTATAACGTTCTGAGTGAATTAGGGTTATTATTTGATACAAGGCCACACTGGTAGCCCAATTGTAGCCAAGAAAAACTAAAAATTTAAGAAAAAAAATTTATTATTTAAATTTAGTACATAAATTTAGTACTAAAATATTGGTACCAAAATTGGATTACGGATTGATTGAATTGTTAATATAGCACCTTAAATATTGTGCTTAAAATTTAGTACTTAAAATTTTCTATTACCATTTTAGTACTAACAATTTAGTACCTGATTTTTATATATAAATTTGGTACCTAAATTTGCAAACTAAATTAGTTCCTAAATTAGTATCTTAAATTTGGTATCTACATTTGGAACTATATATATTTGATACATAATTTAGTACTAAAGTTAAGTAAACAAATTTAGAACTAAATTTATAAACTAGATGTTGTGCTTATATTTTAGAATTAAAAAAGTTTAGTAAAATAATTTGCTCTTATAAATTTAGTACACAAAATTAAATTTAGCACCAAAATTAAAAACTAGATGTTGTGCTTATATTTTAGTATTAAAAAACTTAGTAAAAGAATTTACTGTTCTAAATTTAGTACTCACAATTTAATACCACAACTTGGTATGCAAATTTGGTATCTAAATTTACAAACTAAATTAGTTCCTAAATTTAGTATTTAAATTTGGTAACTACATTTGGAATATATATTTGGTACATAATTTAGTACTAAAATTAAGTAAAAAATTTAGGAATTTATGTCAAAACTTTTCATGGCAATTTCATTTACTCTCAGAGTTTTTGCCAGAAATCTGCTGAGAGGAAATCACCGAAGAAATATTTTTTGTATTTTGTTTTAATGTCTGTCCTGGGGCCGAAACCTGGCTTTAATGTCAAATAAGCCAAAACACTACCTACTAGTCTACGGCGGTTTCCTACATTCAGTATTTAAATTTGTTATCTACATTTACAACTTCTTATATATTTGGTACACAATTTAGTACTAAAATTAAGTAAAAAATTTAGAACCAAAATTTAAAAACGGGATGTTGTTCTTAAATTTGATACTAAAAAATGTAGTACAAAAACTGTTTATATAATTTTTAAAAAAAATTTAGTACATAAACTTAGTACTTAAGTACCTAAATGTAGTACTCAAATTTAGTACTTCAATTTATTACCTCAATTTACTACTAAAATTTAGTATTCAAATTTAGTACCAAGCAATATAAAATGTAACCTTAATTGAAAACCTAAATTTAGAACTTAGAATTGCTAAATTTACAACATAGGTCTCATTTTTAGTACCTTAATTGAGTATTTAATGTTTTAAACTGAAACCATTTAGTACTTAAAACTTACGTATTATGAAGCCTCCAGTTAAAGTAGAGGTGATAAGTAGACCCAAGTTAAAACGATTTTTAGCCACCGTCATCAACAGTATATGGCTAGCCAAACAATAAATCACACGAAAAAATTCAAAAAAGATTTGTGGCAATAAAAAGTACTTTTGAATCTGTAAAAAAATTTAAAAAAAAATATTTTAGTATCTTTTGTCCTAAAAAGTACTAAATAAAAATGTACTTTTTTAGATATAGATCTGATCCTATTGCGTGAACTTTCTAATAAATGAAATAATAAGAATTAAATTTAAAAAGTACCTATTAGAAGTACTTATTTGGTTTGTTAAAGTGGGAAAAAAGTACAAAAAATGTACTCTTGTGGATTACTGAAAAATTTATAAAAATTAATGCTCTTTTTTGATTATTATGCTGTTGTTAATTAAAAATTTTAACCTGAAAAAATAGCGTAATAAGAACCAAAAACAGTTTTTGGTACTTTTTAATTCATTTTTTTTCTTTAAATGGTGTTCATGTGAGGATATTTTATGCTTTTTTAATTACAAAAATTGGTTAAGTGTACGTAAACAGAATGGTAAGTAAATGCCGAACCTAAAAGTGTTTTGTTCGATCGTGTTCCAGACTTTTTGATGTCGAAGGTGTTTCCCATTTTGGTTATAGAGTCACCGAAACAGTGGCGGACGTTGTAAGCATGAAAATAATAGAATCGTGTTTGAAGATAGGGGAGGAATTGCCACATCAAGTACTTACTAAATGGAATATTGGAACTCTTTAGTGAGGATTACAATCTTACTTTTCTTATCACCTATATTGTACATACATACATAATTAGCCATTACAACCCAGGATTTACGATCCAGGATTACGACCTAGCTTCTCACACCACTTATGTTGTGTGGGTTAATTTTATACATGAGTGGCGGGACCTACAGTTTAAAGTCGACTCCGAACGACAGATTTTGGAGAAGCTTTTCATGGCAATTTTTACTCTCAGAGTCTTTGCCAGAAATCTGCTGAGAGGAAGTCGCCAAAGAAATATTTTTCGTTTTGATGTCTGACCTGGGATTCGAACACGGGACTTTTGTGTAATAAGCCAACACACTAGCCACTAGACCACGGCGACTTCACCTATATTGTATGTGCGTTAATTTTAGCCGTGAGTGGCATAACCTACAGTTTTACGTCGATTCCGAATGACAGAGCTTTACTGTGATATTTTGCTGGAAGATTGCTGAGAAGGAGTAGGCCGTAAGAAATATTTTTTTTATTTCATTTCGTTCAAGATGTCAGAGCTGAGGTTTAAAGTGACTACTTTCTGGACTATGGCGACTAAGTAAGTTAAAGAAGGAAACTCATTTAGTCTTTTTGGGTGCCATTCTTGGTAGTGTGCTAAACTTTAAGTGTTGAGGCCGTGGTTTCGATTCCCATCAGAGACTCTAGGTAATTTTTTTTTTCATCATATGCGATTACATACTTACAATAGAAAAATGAAAGTGAGAATTATTACTAAAAAGCAATTCCCAAAATTAAAAAGTCACGAAAAAAATTTTGCAAAATACTCGAAAAAATATTATTTCAAGCAGGAAATTCAATATTAACGGTAATTGCATTTACAGGAAATCTCTTGTCGTTTTTACTAAAATATTGTGCCAGTTTTAACAATAAATTTTATTTTTAATCAATTCATGGAAGTCTACTTCTATTAACTATTAAAGCATTGAAGTAGCCAAAGTAATCAAAGCAAAAATTATTACAAAAGACAAGTGTTTACTATTAAATACTCTTAGTAGATAATAATTATACAATATCAGTCACTGTGATAACATATTAAATTAAAATAAAACAATAAAAACAAATAAAATATTTTATGCAGTCTGCTTACTATCAATTAAATTGTAACACTATCGCTAATGCTATCATTGGGGATGCGTCAATTGAAAATTAAAATTAAAAAAAAAAAATTGAACTCAAATTACCTTTAAAGCACCATAAAATGCTAGAATGCTGGTTGTCATATGGGCATAGAAATACAATTGAAATAAAGTCATCAATTTAACGGGTTCTGTAATATGATATGAAAGAAATTTATTAAAAAATACGCCTCACAGTGGGAAATAATGCTTTGACAAAAGGGTATCAAACAAAATAAAAATAATTTTAAAAATTTGTTCAGTTTTACACCTTTAAAAAGACACCCTTTTGCCTAAGATAAGCCATTCCAAACTTACCATCTCTGACCATGTTTACAAAAGTTTTCACAATGAAATGCTTACGGAAATGTTCATCGTCAGTGAAAAACTTTAGAATCGGTTCCAGAACTTCTAAACCCATTGAAAAGAATAAAATGCTGGGTATCAATAAGGAAATCTGAAAAAGAATGCAGTATTTTACTATTATTAGGGGTAAAATATTAAATTATTTTCGATTCAATATATCCACCAGAGATCAGCCAATGAATTGTTTTTCTGTTACTCATAAGCACTCATGCAATTTTGAGTATGAGTGAATCAACAGAATTGAAATTCAACTACTCTGATTCGTCCACCAGATCAGGAATGAATCGTTTTTCTGCTACCCACAAGCATTCATGCAATTTTGAGTATGAGTGAATCAAGAGAATTAAAATTCAACTACTCTGATTCATTCGTACTCTCTACAATATTGATTTATAAGTATAAGTAGCAATGAGTACAACGTTGATAACAAACTCACAACGTTCGAAATGTGTTTGATTCATACGCCTACTCATTCTGATTTATAAATTTAGAAAAATACTTATAATACTTATAGGTGATTCGAGTGGCTTGAACTTTCATTAAAATTTACAGACTTTGTTGTTGTTGAATATACAAACAAAGAAAGAAAGGAACAACCAAGACAAACAAGTAAGCTTACGCACAATCTTTTGTGAGGTAGTAGTGTCGTACGCGAATCATAATTATTTTATGCTAGTGTAAGTGTTAGAATTCTCCGTGGTATAGTGGGTAGGGTGTTGGGTTATTAGACGAAATGCCGGGTTCGAATCCCAGTCAGCATCAAAACGAAATAAAATATCTGTCTTCTAAAGAGTAAAAATTGCCATGAAAAGCCTTCTCACAAGATCTGTCGTTCGGAGTCGGACTTTAAATGTAGGTCCCGCCACTCATATATTTAACGCACACAACATAAGTGGTTTGTGAGAAGCTAGACCGTAATCCTGACTTAAGGGTTGTAATGGCCAATTATGTATGTATGTTATGTATGTAAGTGTTAAATAGAGACGAGTCGAGGTCAATAACATCATTCGTATTGTTAAGTATGAATACGATGAGTACTTCCAACTTTGAGTATGAGTAGTATGAGTATCATATTAAAATAAGTATGAATACGTATAAGTATCAGAAATTATAAGTATGATTCGAATCTACTCATCGTTTTGAATACACAAAGCCGATTACTATTCTCAAATTACTACTACTGGATAGTCTGATCCTATAAACACAATAAACGCAACGCAGAAAATCCCCTACAATTTTCATGTTGGCGTAATAATTTTCATTGCCTTTCAGCAAAAAGGTTAAAACAAAATCAGTGGCGCAATTTAGGTAAAACACTTCAGTTTAGGCAACATATGCGCGCTTTGTCCACCTCCATAATCGTACTGCCGAGAGGGCTATTGGCAAAGTGGCGAATAAGTTCGATGATACTGGTTCAGTAAGCGATCGGCAAATATCCATACACCTACGAAATTAATTATCTACCGAAAACATTAACGCTGTGTAGGAGCAGTAGAGATCTTCGGTTTGGTAGAAAACAGCGCGCCTCCGGTAAAAGGTATCAGGTGCACTTAACAATTGACCCCAATTTTAATCGAAGAATCATTTCCAATGATAAGGTCTATTTCTGGATTAATGAGTACATGAATAAACATAATTGTCGTAGTTGTCATAGTACCATTCAACACTAGATCTAAGAGCGTTCAATATATTCCGAAAACATCAGAGTTTGGCGATGATTTTAGGTTGGCGGCGTTGTCGATTCATATTTTTTGGAAGTCATCACCGTCAACACTATAGGTTGATTATCAAATTCTTTTTGTTTGAATTGAATGATTTTACTCGATAATTTGAGGTTGTAGGAAAACTTCAATCAAACAATTAGATTTGAAGACTGTATGAATATTCGGTACTCGGAATCATCTGAATCACTAACGGCAAGTAGTTTCACCAGACCCGCAATAACATGAAATACAGTTCATGCCTCAATAGATATTCTTTACGTGCAATTACAGTTCATAGTCATCTCACATGGAGATAATGTGTATCTGTCACAGAGGTTGTACCCGTTCGATATTGTCCTGTAGCATTTTCTTAACTTGGTGGAGTATGCAATTAAACCAAAAGACACAATGTTCCTCAAGTCCAGCATAATGCATGCGATTGATCACATTCAGCCAGTCATGGAAAATTGAACGTTTTGGCTGCATTAGTTTGGAGAGGTCGTGGCAGGCATTTGAACACTCAAATTAATAGTTCTTTTAATTAAATAAAAAATTTCGAAGTTATTTCACGGGTTGTTTGTTGTGTCCATGTCGCTTTCGAACAATACATTTATGTGGAAATTTTTTTTATGGCACTTGTATTTGCTCTCATTGGTTTCGCCAGAAGACTGCGGAAAGATAGTTGCCGAAGAAGTATTTCTTTCATATTACGTTATCGATGATCTTACAGCGGCTTTAATATCACACACATTTTACACATGTTCGCATGTTGACGCATATAAACGCATACTGACGCACCATGACGCATATACAATTTTTATCCGTTTTTATTCTAATTTTTAATACATTTGATATGTTAGCGAATAGCTACGTTCTAAATACATAATTGGTCATTGCGACCCCGCAGTTAGAATTAGCTTCTCACATCTATTTATGTTATGTGTGTTAATTTTATACATGAGTAGAGGCACCCACAATTTAAAGTCGACACCGAACGAAAGATTTTTGAGAAGCTTTTCATGGCAATTATATTTACTCAGTGTTTTTGATAGAAACCTGCCGAGAGTAAGTTGCCAAAGAAATATTTTTTCATATTTTGATTTGTTGGAGATGCCTGTCCTGGGATTTTAAACGAAGTCTTAGGTCTAATAAGCCAACACACTACCTACTAGACCACAGCTACAGAATTTTTTAATCCCATTGTATGTTGTATGTTTCTTTTTTTTGCTTTTTATCTCAAAGCCTATTAAATCGGTTTTAATATCACATTTTTCATTATTTTCCAACTTACAAATGATAAAACGGAAATAACCATCACACCCAAACGTACGGAGAAGTATAAGAGATACGTTTCCATCCATAGCATGGCCATGATAAATAAATTTATTGCGTAAAATTTTTTTTATTAATTTTTTTTTTATTTTTAAAATTAATTTGTTTACGAACTACATTTTGATTAGACAAAATTTTATTTCAACTTTCTTTCAAGCACTTTTCCTTTCTTTTCTTTTTATAAATTTAGGAAAACTCTTAGTTTAAGTTTTACAAAACCAAATGAAATAAAAAAATAAAATCGTTTCTTGTGTCCCTTAATATCAAAAACGCAAAATCAATAATATTTCGAAAATATTATACAAATAACCAGAAGCATTTAGACAAAACAATTAACAAAAATATGATAAAAATCTCTCTCTCTAGAACAACTATATACTCTATGGACAACAACATGACATGTTCAAAAAGAAAAAAAAAGAACTCGAAAAACGTTTTTAGTTTCAAATTGACTGACTGGCATAATGGTCAGCTCATGAATTATAAAAAAAAATAAAATTACTTTGGAAAATGAGTATGAAATTCACTGCAATTACTTCTATTGACCATAGAGTCCATTAAATGTATAAATCTGCCATAAACTGTTTTTTGTTTTTTGTGGTCTTTCATATTGTAAAACTACTACTGGACACATGGCAACTTTCTATTGTCAGATGAAAAATCGTTTTGTTGAGGTTTTAAAAATGTCATGGCATTAAAGCAGATATTTTTTGTTGACAAAAAAAGAAATAGTTCAAGGTTTGTGGTGAAAGAGTTTTTGTGTTAAAATAAGACCTTGACATACAAATATAAAAAAAAAAACAAAATAACAATTAAAGGGTTTAAGCAGTAGCATAAACATTAAGGGAGGAATGAAAGGGATTATACGAGTTAAAATAAATTTGTAAAAATACTAGATTTCAGTAAGTCCGTCTATGTACATTTAACAGATAACTTTTTAGTTATTTCGATTTGAATAATTGATGAAAAATACATAACAACAGACTACCTACTAGGCTAGGGCGACTGTTTCGATTATACCGAAAGAGTTTCATCGGTGAACGACAAAATCTGAGCAATTTGTCATTATCTCACTATCTGTAATGTTTTTCCTAGCGCTAGGATTGTGTACATGAAAGACTTTGCGAGTCCACACAATAATCCGTCTAGTGTGGCTAAATCATGTGATTGCCTGTAAATTAATTCCTCATCAAAGTTGTTATTCACCAGTTTCATAGTATCATGTGCAGTGTAACAGTATTTTATTGTCGTAAGCATAAGTTTAATCTTTCAATTGTATTGTTCTCATAAATTTCTGAGTGAAAAGCTAACATTTTACACATTTTCGCATGTTGACGCATATAAACGCATACTGACGCATCATGACGCATATTCAATTTTTTCCCGTTTTTATTCTAATTTTTTATTTGATACGATAGCTAGCGAATACCTTACGTTCTAAGTTCATATCACCATGGCAAGTGTCTTTAATGGATAGAAAATCGTGAATACTGCATTCACATCTGTAATATTTTGATTCTTATTTCAGCTGAAGCTTTTTCGCTCAATATATTTCAGTAAGTAGGTATATGTATAATCTTCAAACATGTGTACTCCGTGTAATTTTATATCTTTCCTTCAGCATCTCTTTACTCTCTCTATTTTTCGGATTGTTACAGACTCATTGCTACTATCATTCTTATCCATTTTGTCAAAGTCGATTGATAATGTCGTTAAGAAGCGTTGCCGTTAAAAAAATAATAAAAATGTAGGTTTGCAACTTAAGAATTTTATTTCGTTGTCAATGTCTTTTATGGGATTTATTTCTATCATCGAATAGTACATTAAGGGAATGAAAGGGATTATACGAGTCAAAATAAATTTGTAAAAATACTAGATTTCAGTAAGTCAGTCTACGTACATTTAACGGATGACTTTTTAGTCATTTCGGTTTGAATAATTGATGAAAACTACCACATAGCGCTAGGATTTGTACTGAAGACTTTGCGAGTCCACACAATAATCCGTCTAGTGTGGCTAAATCATTTGATTGCCTGTAAATTAATTCCTCATCAAAGTGTTATTCACCAGTTTCATAGTATCATGTGCAGTGTAACAGTATTTTATTGTCGTAAGCATAAGTTTAATCTTTCAATTGTATTGTTCTCATAAATTTCTGAGTGAAAAGCTAACATTTACACATTTTCGCATGTTGACGCATATAAACGCATACTGACGCATCATGACGCATATTCAATTTTTTCCCGTTTTTATTCTAATTTTTATTTGATACGATAGCTAGCGAATACCTTACGTTCTAGTTCATATCACCATGGCAAGTGTCTTTAATGGATATACTTTCACATCGTAAATTTGCTCTTTTCTATTTTCAGTAAGTAGGTATTGTATATCTCAAGACGTAATTTTTCTCCTTCGCACTCTTACTTCTTATTTTCGTTGTTCAGAAGAATCTTGTCAAAGTCGATTGATATGTCGTTAAGAAGCGTTGCCGTTAAAAAATATAAAAATGTGGTTTGCAACTTAAGAATTTTATCGTTGTCAATGTCTTTTATGGATTTATTTATCATCGAATAGTACATTAAGGGAATGAAAGGGATTATACGAGTCAAAATAAATTTGTAAAAATACTAGATTTCAGTAAGTCCGTCTAAGTACATTTAACGTATGACTTTTTAGTCATTTCGGTTTGAATAATTGAAGGAAAATACATACCAACAGACTACCTACTAGAATTCGACGGCTTGAATTATTCACTTATTCGTATTTACCGAAGGAGTTTCATCGGTGAACGACAAAATCTTAGCAATTTGCCATTATCTCACTATCTGTAATGTTTTTTTCCAGCGCTAGAATTCTGTACATGAAACACAATCCGAGTCCACACAATAATTCGTCTAGTGTGGTTAAATCATGTGATTGCCTGTAAATTAATTCCTCATCAAAGTTGTTATTCACCAGTTTCATAGTATCACGTGCAGTGTAACAGAATTTTATTATCGTAAGAATAACTTTAATCTTTCAATTGTATTGTTCTCATACATTTCCGAGTGAAAAGCTAAAATTTTACACATGTTCGCATGTTGATGCATATAAACGCATACTGACGCATCATGACGCATATTCAATTTTTTTTTCAGTTTTTATTCTAATTTTTAATTTGATACGATAGCTAGCGAATACCTACGTTCTAAGTTCATATCGCCATGGCAAGTGTCTTTAATGGATAGTAAATCGGGAATACTACATCCACATCTGTAATATTTTTTTTTATTATTAAAGCTCTTTATATTTTAGGAAGTAGGTATGTATGTAATCTTCAAACATGTGTACTCCATGTAATTTTATCTCTTTCCTTCAGCCTCTCTCTACTCTCTCTGTTATTTCGGATTGTTACAGACACATTGCCACTATCATTCGTATCCATTTTGTCAAAGTCGATTGATAATGTCGTTAAGAAGCGTTGCCGTTAAAAAAATAATAAAAAAAATGTAGGTTTGCAACTTAAGAATTTTATTTCGTTGTCAATGTCTTTTATGGGATTTATTTCTATCATCGAATAGTAGTGGAATGCAATTTTTTATTTCGCTTTTTTTTTCTTTTATTATTATTGCAAGCAATTTAAAGTTTTATTGTTATTCGCACAATTGCAGCAGATGAAAGACATGAATGTCTGTCTGTCTGTCTGTCTGAGGAATAAAGGCAGTGGAAAGAATGGCAAGAAAATCTTAAAAAAGAAAGAATATAAGATTTTATTCTCCTTTTGCTTTTGCTTCTACATCCGCTTGCTTTCTGTTGCAATTTATGCAAAACATGTTGTAAAACATTTCCGTTTCCAGAGTCAACGTAACGATAATTTTTCTTCATTCTGTGACACATTGTTCGGAAGGCAAATTACCTTTGATAGATAAATTGTGAATAAGGAGAACAATTTTACAGAGTGTTTAAATTTTTTTATATTCAATAATTTTTTTTTTATTAAAAAAATATAAAAAATAAATTTCAATAAAAATTTTTTAAAAAATTATTCGCTTTGTTACAACTCAAAGCTTTTTCAAAAAGCTTTTGGTCTAGTATTAAGCTTATAGATTAACAATTTTGCAACAGATGGCACTATTAAGTATTTTATATTAAAAAAATTTACAGTATTCCCTCGATTTACGTCGCAGACTGCTCCGGAAAAAGGTGACGTAGATCGAAACGACGGAAGTCGAATTTCAAAGAACTCATACTATCAGATGCATTTATTTGTGTACATTTTACAAAAAAAATAAACTAAAATAATAAAATTTTTATTCTCTGGATTGAATTGTTTTTAAAGAGGTTATTCCCCTGATTTTGTTTATAAACAACAGAGGCAACGTAAATCGAATGACGATGCAAATCGAAGTTAAAGGGTACAAAATTTTTGACGACGTTAAACGAAAGAACGTAAATTGAGACGTCGTAAATCGAGGGAATACTGTACTTACTTTTTCCATTAGAGGTCTACATATTTGACTAATAGTATGACGACTTTTCCATGTTCATTCCACACAGACAAGTCCCATTTTTCCACAATATCCATCATCCCTCATCCCACCCACACACTGTTAACATAGTCAATATTTGAAGCCCGATATCCCAAGCGTCAAAATTATTTGGTAGATACGTCTTATTGCGTTTTGTTAGGGAAACTTTAGGCTACAATTTGTATATAGTGGGATACGTGCAGCAAGTCCCATTTTTCCACAATATCCATCATCCATCATACCTCATCCCAACCGGACTCTGTTAACATTAGCAATATTTGAGGGTCGATATCTCAAGTTCCAAAATTATTTGGGAGATACGACTTATTGTGGTTTATTAGGGACACCTTAAACTACAATAAGTATATACTGGGATGTGTGCAGCCAGTACCATATTTCCGCAATATCCATCATCCATCATCCCACTCAAACTCTGTTAACATAGGCAATATTTGAAGCCGGAAGCAAGTCCCATTTCTCCACAATATCCATCATTCCTCATCCCACCCAGACACTGTAAACATAGGCAACATTTGAAACCCGATATCTCATGTTAAAAAATTATTTGGGAGATACGACTTATTGCGTTTTATTAGGGACACCTTAAGCTATAATAGGTATATAGTGGGATCATAGCTGCCAGATAAATGAAGCATCATATCGTCCAATATTTGTGAAAAAAACGTCAAAATAGTTTAAGACGTTCATTGAAATCGGTAAAAAAATAAGTTACGAAATTAAAAGGTTTTTAAAAAAAGTTTTAGTACTTTGGCTTCTTAAAACGGTGCAGGATATATTCCACTTCATTTGATCTTCTTCCTATTTACACCGCTTATATTCTCTCATGTATAGATCGGTGCCTTAACGTCTATTTTGAGACTTCTTGTCCCGTCATCTTCTCATTGCTGTAATGTGGCTTGTGTTTCACTGTGTTTTAGGCACTACAACGGATTTTACTAGAGAGAAATAAAGGACTTGTGCCTGAGAATCATATAACACTCGTGTTTCTCGGCAAGCATTTCTGTTTATGGTCAGCAGTGCACTGCTTTTACAGACAAAATTCATTCATATTTCGTTCTCCCTTTTGCAGAGGTCTTTTCCATTACTCGTGTCATAAAAGGTTTCAATTCCACAAACACTCTTCCCTCTTTCCTGCTTCCCATAACATATTTTCCTAGTTCCAATACAATGCACGGCATAAGTAGCGGCTATTCGGTATTGATAGGAAAAAAGGTAATGGCATTTGCCCTTGCTTTTCCTAGACTGATATTATTGGTTAAGACAAAATCTTTAGTCTAGATTACAACCTAGCTTCTCACAGCATCCATATGAGTATGAGTTAATTTTTTCCATAAGTTGCGGACACGACAGTTTAACGAATGACAGACTTAAGAAACTTTAATTACCAATTTCGTTTACTCCGTATTTTTGTGAAAAAACTGTTGAAGGGAACAATACCCTGGTTTGCGTCGCCTCGTTCTGGGTCTGCTTCGAAGTTGCGTCTTTTTAAAATTACTGGGATTTCGAAGTTGCGTTGTTTTGGTTTCAGTTTGTGTCGCAAATTTCGAAGTTGCGTCGTTAGAGCTTCGATTTGCGTCGTTAATACGAAAATGTTTGTGCAAAGCTAAAACAGAAAAAGGGAATTTCCCGTTTAAATCTAGTGCAAATTCGAAGTTGTGTCTTTTTAAAATTTCTGTGACTTCGAAGTTGCACCGTTTTTGTTTCAGTTTGCGTCGCATGTTTCGAAGTTGCGTCGTTTTTGTGCTTCGATTTGCGTCGTTAATACGAAAATGTTTGTACAAAGCTAAAACGGAAAAAGGGGATTTCACGTTTAGGTCTAATGTAAATACATACATACATAGGTATTTATGATGTCTGATGGTTCCAAGTTATAGGTCGTTAGTAAATTAAATATTTTTTATTGAAAAATCTATATTTTCAGCTAAAATTAGGAATCTGTGAACCAATTAAATGAAAATCAATACAAATGTATGGAAAATCGTGCTTAGTTTTGCGTTGTTTTGGTTTGCGTCTCATTCCCAAGAGACATTTTTTTATACCCAATAGCCATCTAGCAATTTGTAAAAGATTCTTCTTAATCTTAATCTTATTAAGTTTAATATTTCCTTTAATAATTAAATCATTGCCCACGCCAATAGCTTGCAAAATCACGTCTTAAGCGTTTATAATAAAAAGAAATATTAATCATACGCCTCCTTAGATACCTTAATGAAATATTTATTTAGTCGTACGAGTATAACATACTCATTCATATTCAAGTTAACGATTTCTTATATATAATTCCACTCATAATTCTCCATTCATTTTACCTGACAATATATTTATGAGGGGGGGGGCTTAAGTTCATACATAAATTCATAAGAAAACTCTGGTAAAAGAAAAATTATTTGGCATTAAAATGTCTGCAAACAAAATATGTTGCCATTTTACGTGTCTTTGATTATCAACAATAAACGTAAAGAGGTAATCATTATTGTATAACAACAGTAAGGAGTAAAAGTAAAGCTCTAAGGCAAATAATTTATTTTTCTTAAAGCGTGGCATTGCATAGGCTGTGGAGGGTGTAAAAACGAATTTGGTTAGAAAAAAATGAAAAGATTTTAAATGTTGTTATATTTTTAACCCTCACTGTATTTGGTAAATTATTTCTTTATTCAAATACTATAAGAAAAGAGCAAATATTTTCGTTATAATTTTGTTTTTTTTTATTCTTCTTCTTACAATAAAAGGCAACTTGAATGAGAAAACCTTACCTTTATAGGCACAAATCCATAGATGCTGTCAACATATTGTCCTGATGCTTATATTGGTAAAGAACACGTGCCTCAGCTACCAAAAAAAAAAAAAGCAAGCAAGCAGCAGGCTTAAATACTTGTAAAGTAGAATAAGCCACTAACAAAAGGCTTTTCCTCTAAGAATAGAAACGAGAAAAAAGGAGTAGAAAACAAACTCAAGAAAAATTAAGCATAATACGTGCTTCAGAATATTTGTTGAAAATCATTTTCATTTTTCTTCCAAAATACCAGTACACCCCCCTGTATTGTTTGTAATACAAATAGATTTTTCCCTCTAATGAAGTAAAACAATTGGGCAAATAAAATCCCGTAAAACGTATGCGAAACGTTTCACAAACAAACAACAGGTGAAACAATCAAATGAAATCTAAAACAATCATCAGCGCTCTTAATCTGCTGAAGGATGAAGGATGAAAGAGAGAGAGAGAGAGAGTGAGTGAGTGAATCATTTAAGTGTGTTAACAATGATGGCTTTATGGGGATTTGATGCTTGTTAGAGGCAATTAAAGACCTTAATTTGATATTTGAATGAGGTATTAACGATGGGTATTAACAGTCTATTGTCAGGGTAACCTATAGGTATTTAAAGAATTATTTTAAGGCATTATGCCTAGTATTTTCAATGAATTTGGGGGAATTTGGGGTTATAATTTGTGATGTTACATGAAAATTTGTTTTCTTTATAAGTTAAGCTCCTTAGGCATATAAAAACTGACATTATCATAGTGGAATTTGGCTACAAGTTTTACTCTTATTTTTCGGTAGAGTTTGCCATCTCGTTACCATTAAATGCCTTGTCCAGGCCATATCTGCCAGATAAATGAAGCATCAAATCGTCAAATATTTGAGAAAAAATCGTCAAAATCGTCAAAGACGTTCATTGAAATCATAAAAAAATTGTCAGAAAAAATAAAAAAAATAATGTTAAGCAGCAAATGTCAATGTTAAGCAGCAATAATATTACTTCATCTATACCCATGTATGGTGTAAATATTAGGGAGTCAAAAAGAAATTCGTGACTTTAAGGGCATGAAAATTCAGTGTGATGCTCGCTAGAACTGACACATTTTTCAGTGCATTGGTTTTTTAAGATGTTGCAATAAATACTTCTTTTTATCTGATCTACTTACAAATAAATGGAATACAACTCTCATGTATGGGTAGGCCCTTAAAGTCTATTGTGAGGCTTCTCGATCCTGTACAGGTGAGGCCGGTAGTAGGTCGTTAATCGCGATAGTGTTCCAACTCCATTGATTCATTGCAACATCGCTATTACAATGAATATTGATCGAGCGAAATAAGGGGAGTTTTTTTTAAATCATCTATTCCTACGTAACACTAGTCTTTCCCTGTCATCCCATCCGTATGTAGTCGATTGGCCAGTGTATCTCACACTGCATTACAGACAAAGTTCGTTTGTTAGACGGACTGTTCGTATGTGGAACTGCCTTCCTGCAGAGATCTTTCCTGTTACTTATGGTATAAAAATATTCAAACCTAGTCTCCATAATCACTGCTCCCTCTTTCCTCATTCCTATAATATATATTCCTAGTTCCAAAAACAATGCCAACCCCTGTCAATGTTGGTCACATGAAACAAAATAATGGCATTTGCCTTTGTTCTTCCGTTGGTAATATTAGAAGTTGTAATCAAATTTTTAAATTTGTCAGTGTACTAAAGTAAAGAAAATGATGTAAATTTTTAGTTTCTAAAAATCGTCAAAATAAAGCCATGAATCGTCATGTCGTCAAAATGACATTTTTGAAGCTTAAAATCGTCAAATCTGGCAGCTATGGTCCAGACACCCAATCCAATGTAAAGTTTTTTAACATGTGGTGAAGGGCTGGTCACTCGAATACCTTGTGACAATTGTGGTCGTTTGAAGATATTTAAATCTGCTAGCTATCCTTTAATTAAGCATCCCATAAAGTTATTGAGAAGACATCCTTTAGAATTTCCTAAATTAGGCCAATGGATTTCCGACTTTGGTTTGTATCCATTGGTATTTCATACTTTTGAAACTGTATAGCAAGCTAACTAAGTCTATTAGTTTCGCAGGCTTTAAGGTCTTTGGTAAAATAAATGTGTTTTTGGTGGCTTCCTGTTACCATTACTAGAAGTCGCCGTGGTCTAGTGGTTAGTGTGCTGGCCTATTTGTCGTAAAGCCAGGGTTCGAGTCCCAGACCAGACATCAAAATAAAATACAAAAAGTATTTCTTCGGCGATTTCTTCTCAGCAGATTTCTGGTAAAAACTCTGAGAGTAAATAAAATTGCCATGAAAAGTTTCTTCAAAATCTGACGTTCGTAGTTGACTTTAAACTGTAGGTCCCCCCATTTATGTATAAAATTAGCACACACAACATAAGTAGTGTGAGAAACTGCGGGCTTCTTGGGAACGATTGCTGTAGACTGTCTAATGGTGAAGGTATGACACTGGCCATTTTATAGTCACCTAGCAGCAACTCGTTTTCTTGCCGGTCGCATCTTCCCTCTTTCCACTTTTCCTAAACCTGCACACTGCACTGCAAGAGTAGGGGCCATCCCCTGAGTGCTGGTTTTATAAAAAAAGAAAGTCTCTCAAGCTGTTGATATATCAATTCTGAAATATCTTTTGATCCCAAGCCCTGTTCAGAAAGTCTCTCAAGATCTTTAATTCTCAAAAAATGCAAAATTGCATTTTGCCCTAATAAAATGCACATTTTTTGGTAGAAAAGAAAACACCATTAGATTCAAGGGAGATTTTTAACGTATGATTTGTAGCTGCATTGTAGAAATACAGATCCAGTGAATCTTCAACTTAAGATCATTCCTGAACACACTTCTTCTGAAACACCTGAATTAATCTGTCTTGGAGCAATATTGAAAATACATACTAGGCTGCAGTGTATTATCATTAACCATTTGACTGCTATGCGGCGCAAAAGCGCTGCGTTTATTTGTTACGAAAATCACATTTGCGCTGCGAATTTTATGTTAAAAATTTTGCCAAAAAGCTAAAATAAAATCAAAAGACGAGATTTATAGGATCTATCTTTATACAAAGATTATTAAAATAATTAATCATAGATTTCGAGCAGAATTCGCACGTTCTCAACAGAATCGCTTAGCAGTCAAACGGTTAAAATTCCTTTATTTTTCCTACGTAGACTTATTTGATATTGAGATTTTCTTAAATTTTTTCTATAGTAAAACACCATTTGTATTCTATTTTAAAATATTTATTTCATTTCTTTTCTTAAATTAAAACATTTAAAATAAAAAATAAAATTCTAATTTCTACCCTAACCACATAATATAGTACGTAGTTCGTCCATTAAATAGTGGGTAAATGATGTTCACTACGGGGAAATAAAGTGGAATTTTTATTTAGTGGCTGTAATTTACCATAATCCTGATGATTGTGATGGTGATGATGATGATTCGATGGCAATAAAGGAAGGGAGGTATTTGAAGTCTGTAGGGATTGAGAAAAAAACAAAAAAAGAAATACAAAAAATTAAACTCAATAAAAATCCTCTTGCCACTAAAGCGTATGATTAATTTTAGTCTTACCACAGCCAATATTAATCATACGCCATCGTATATCATTTATAAACTATTTCTCACGTAATTCTTTTCTCTTCCCTTCTTCCCTTTTTTTTCACTTACCTTTGATTTATCACGACTAGCAATTGTTGTTGCTGCAACAGCTGCCGCTTGTGCTGCTGCCTGTGAAGTTTGTAAGAGTGATTGTTGCGTTTGTTGTTGTTGTTGCAGATGTTGTTGCTGCAACATATGCTGTTGTAATAACTGTTGCTGTTGTCTGAGTGTAGCTGCCTCTAAACTATTTAGACCTTCCAGCTCACGTTGTTTGGCAATGTAGTCATCGAAATAGGAATGTTTGATGAGTTTCTCACATGACCAACGTTTGGCCGGATCCTTGTCCAGACATTTCTAATGGGCAAGCAAACAAAAGAGGATATTTAAGATTCGTTTAATTTAAGTACTTTTCTTAAGCTTTTAAAGAATTTTAAATTTTTCATCAAATGCCATACAAAGTGCCAGTGATGGCACTGAAAATATTTAAAAGTTTTGAAAACGAAAGGAAATAACAGAATTTTATGCAAAAGAAACAGGAAAAGGATAACCAAAGACTAGAAGATAATCAGAGAGCAACAGCATAGTCTTGGACCCATGATCTAAAGCAAAGGATCAAGTTTCTGATAAGTGGGTAAGAAAGATAAGAAGTAGGTTTAAGTAGGCATTCAGTAAAGCAGGGTAAATCTAAAAATAAATCCGACACCACATTGTTTCTTCTTTTGGTTTGATGATAACAAAGCCTTGCTTCAATACCGTCTTAAAGACATTTACCCGATAATATTCGGCATTTATTTTGACCCCACGGTCGATGAATACGAACGGGAGTATAAAGTGAAGCAAAATTATTAAACTGATTAAGCGCACGTGATCAAACATATTAAGATCGTGTACAGGGTGGCTGATATATAATGCAACAAAGTAAAGCCCTATATTTAAAAATTTTTTTTTTAACTTTTTTGTTCAAAAGCAAAAAATATTTTGGAAATCACATAAAATTTTAGAATCAGTTTAGATTTGTTCAAATTGGCCACCTTTGGTATGAATTATGGCCTTCAAACGGCCGACAAAGTCATGAAAGTGACTTTATAGTATTTTGGCCCCTTCCCGGCGAAGCGCCGTTTTGAGATGATCGACAATTTAGTATTTTTTAGTGAGAACCTTGCTCTCCAAAATGCCCCAGGCGCAAAAGTCCAACGGATTGAGATCCGGAGATTTTGGTGGTCATTGTGCGGTAGAAATGAAGCGAGGTACCACCTTTTTAAGCCATTCTTGGTTGACGCGTGCTGAGTGCGGTGGTGCTGAGTCCTGTCGGAATGTCCATGGTTAGCGGCCGAAATGTTTGTCTGCCCAAGATTTCAATGCTGTCTTTAAGACATTTTCCCGATAATATTCGGCATTTATTTTGACCCCAATGTCGATGAATACGAGCGGGGAACGACCATCGGCCGTTACGGTGGCCTACACCATTACCAACGGCGGCGCTTGAGTTCTGAGTTGAGTGAACGGCAGGGACATCACTAATTCCACAGGCTATCTAGATCGGTGGCAAGAATTTTTTAATCGTCCAGCATATCTAATGATCTTAAGAGCTTCGAATTGTCTTGCATACAATCAACACGAAATAGGATGAAATATTATTTTACTTTATGTACATCAGTTCCATAAGAATCGAGGATGGTGATTCTTAAGCCAATATTGTAGTTATAATAACAAAGCGTGTATTGTGCTTAGCTTTCTACATAGATTTTGGCAGTCATAGTTGTGTCCTTTTAAATGCAGGATAAAATCAGTACTGCTGCGTGGTTATATCACGTGAAGTACTGCACTGTACATCCGTTTTACGATTCAAATGTTTGTAAACAAATGTCCCAAATAAATTTCGTACATTTTAAATCTGAATGGGATATATTCTGAGAAGGCCAACGGAGGTTACTGTAGGCATTAGGTTAGGTTAAGTTAAAGGACGTGTACCTGTCAATTAAGAGTAGCCCAGTACCCGGAGGTGGAATTGACCCATTGTACCAGAGCATGCATTTTGTTTGTTTGGAATTCATAGGGGCAACGGCGGCCTAGAAGCCACAGAATAACTGGATACGTGTGATTGAGGGGAGTGAACTGCTCTAGAAATGTCTTGACGTCAATTAAAATTATTCACTAGAGACAGAGTTGCTTGGAGAGGATTGCAATGCTATTTTAATGGTCGTAAAGGGACAATAAATTAACATCAGATGAGTTTGTCAAAGAAGTAAGATTCGCCCTTGGCACATCCAATAAATAAGTAAGAGGTAACCGGTGAATACTTATGTGGTAATTGGTATTCCGTATAAATTTTGGTAATCCAGAAATAGCTCTCATCACTGAAAATGATTTTTTGATGAAAATTAATGTCAGTTGCCAACTGTTTCATATGCCGTTCAACGAACACAAGTCGTTGGTAATCTTAATTTGTCTGTAATGCATGTACAAGTTAAGATGAAAAATTCGCCAAAATGTGGTCAACGAAAAAAAAAAATCACTTCTGAGTGACGTGATATCAACTGCTTCTGATTCTTCTATATATTTTCACGGACTGTGACGATGTTTTCGACATATCTTACAACGACGTATGATTGTTTCTCGATCATTTACTAAACCAATGGACTTGAATTTATCCACCACAATGCCAATAGTCCTTTTGGTACGACGATTATGGCAAAGTATGTCTACTGAAGTAACCATACTCTAGTGGGTAACGTGTTGGCTTATTAGACGTAAGGGCCTGGTTCAAATCCCAGGTCAGATATCTCCAACATCTTAGGCGATTTCCATTCATCAGATTTCTGAGAGTAATTAAAATTGCTATGAAAAAGTTTCTCAAAAATATTTTCAACCTTGAGGTCCCGCTGGATGAAACTAAAACACACTACATGGATGGTATGAGAAGCTTGGTTGTAATACTAACTGGAGGATTGTAATGATCAATTATGTGTCATATGACACTACATTAGAAATATTTTGTTGAGAGATTTCCACATGTTCTGTGTAAACTTCCACATAATCGTCCGACCATATTAGATGGACAGTCTTCACTTCTGGTAACTGGTATGAAATTTTTTATTAAGACTGGGTTTAGAGTCTATGACTAAGATACAGGAATATCCAGAGAAAGTAATGTGCTAACATAACAGGACCTTTAGTAGCTTTGTGAAACCCTAATCATTTGGTATGAAATTTTCAATCAAAACTAAGCTTAGAGTTTGTGCCTACGATACAGGGGAGTATCCAAAGGAAATAAGAGGGTTTATGACAAGTGACGTCATCTATAGGGTATTCAATAGCATGTACAATACCTAGAAACCCTAATCATTTGGAAGTTTTTTTAAAGTTGCTTCTAAAGAAATATTTTTTAAAATTTTACGACAAAGTATGTATTTTGTCTAAAGGATTTTTATTAATTTTTCCCATCGCTATATACGTCTGACCAAACGATATTGCCTTTCATAATTTTTTTTTTTGCTTTTCCTGCTTCCTGACTTTATTTATGGACGTGCTTGAAATTCTCAAAACAGTTATTTGCTCCCCATGGTGTTTTTATGAGAAAATATTTTCTATTTTTTAAAAATAAAAGCTGCATTAAAAAATAAAAAGGGAAGAAGAAAAAGCAAAAAAAAGGGAAAGAGAAAGAAAGGGGAACAGAATAAAGTTTTTACCTTTAAAAAATCTATTGTTAAAGGATTTTGCAATGATTTGGCTGGCATTTTCTCCTCCAATGGCTCTAAATTAGGTGGTACCGGCAAGGTAATGCCCTTTAATAAGAAGGAAAAGAAAAAAAGAAGAGAGAAAATATTTTATTTTCATAAATTTATTGGAAAGAAATGTTTGCGTTAGCCAACCTTAAAGTATTCATTTTGACCAAATATTTGTATGTGTCTTGGCAGAAGGTCACCCAGGGTTTTACGTATCAAATACAATTGATCGACATCACTACGGCCAGGCCATAATGCTTCACCACGTACCAGTTCGGCAAACAAGCAACCAATAGCCCATACATCGACAGGGGTGCCATATTGTGTATCGCCCACCAGGAGTTCAGGAGCACGATACCAACGTGTAGCCACATAGTCTGTATAATTTTCACCAGGACCTAAAGATAAACGTAAGAAAGAGAAGAAAACAAAACAATACAAAACATGTAGAGTGGCAAGTAAGCATATATGAAATGATGCTGCTGCAGATGCAGCATATGAAACGTGATGTTTTTTTTTTTTGGTTTTTTTTCTACAGAGTGAGAGAGAGAGAAAGATAGTTTACATATATACTCACTTAACATGCGAGCAAAACCAAAATCACACAATTTCACTTGCCCCTGTGCTGTCAACAATATGTTTTCGGGTTTTATGTCACGATGCAGGCAGCCTTGTTTGTGGCAATAGGCGACTCCTTGCAACGTTTGATAGACAATTTGTTTCGTTAAATGCTCCGGACAGCCCTGCGGATGACGTTCCAATTCATGCAACACTGTCAGCTCACAAAATTCAAATACCAAATGTAAACGTCGTTTGCGGCGAAATACCTCAAGTAATGAAACCAAATTTGGATGTTTTAGATTCTGTCGAAAAAGAAACAGAAAAAACAGAAAAAAATTAAAAAAAAAATTCTCTTGAAAAAATTTTGTTTGCAAGGAGGGTGAAATTTATCTTTTTTTTTCTGTGTAAGCTGGTGTAGTATTCAAAGAAAAACTTTCCATAACATTGAATGAAGGGATAATATTGGTTTCCAGTTTTTTTTGTTGGCCTGCTGCGTGTGTCATGGATTAAATAACATGCAACATATTTTTTTTTTTTTTTTTTTTTTTTTTTTTTTTTTTTCTCGAACGTCCCCGGCCACACACTAACCCACCCTCACCCGACCGCGGAGGGCTCGTCCCCATTACGCAGGGACACGTACACACCACAGTCCGGACTGTAGCGGGAAAAGGAAAAGCTATGGCTACTAGAACATAAAAACAGCTACAGAACTTAATCACAAGCTGAACTAGGTAACAAAAAAAAAACAGAACTATCTAAGACTAGAACAAAAATACGTTTTTATACGATAATTTATAAATTACTGCGAGAATACAAGATACGTTTTATGTTACAAAGCACTACAATTAAAATCTATAGAATTATAATGCGAATTAAAATCATTACATAATCTCCGGAAAGGAAAATTACATGCATAATTCGATCTATAAACATTTAAGGAAAGAGGACGATAGTGCCGTGTAAATCTTGCAGGAATGCTGAAATTCAGGTTGGAAAGCAAAAACTCAGAGTCGATATCACCTTTAACCAAATTAAAAATAAAACAAACACCTAAAACAGACCTTCTACGTTCCAGAGTTGGAAGTTTTACCAAAGCTAATCTATCCTCATACGACGGAAGCCCATTGGTGTAATCCCATCCTAAGCCACGTAAACAGAATAATAAAAACTGTCTCTGCACAGACTCGATTGAATCACTATGACAACGATAGTATGGATTCCAAATAACAGACGCGTACTCCAAAATAGGCCTAACAAGTGAAATGTACAGTAGTTTTGTTATATAAGGATCAATGAATTCCCTAGCCCATCTTTTCACAAAACCAAGAACAGCTCGAGCCTTGCCAATCATCAAACTAATATGATCAATAAAAGACAATTTAATATCCAATAATACTCCTAAATCAAGATATGAAGGCACAGCTTCCAAAGGGCAAGAATTAATCATATAAGTGGACGAGATTACACCAAGGCGAGAGAAAACCATGCATTTACATTTTCTCAAATTAAGATCCATTAAATTTAGCCTGCACCAAGTAACAAACAAATCAATATTTCGCTGAAGAACAGCCTGGCCATGATCATCATCAAAAGTATAAAATAATTTAACGTCATCAGCATACATCAGAATATTACAATCAGAAAGAGCAGAAGGAAGATCATTCAGAAACAATAAAAACAGTAAAGGACCCAAATGGCTACCCTGCGGAACACCAGAAGTAACACATACAGTCTTAGACAATACATTCCTAAACAATACCCTCTGAGTCCTAAGGGAGAGGTAAGAGTCTAGCCAACGAAGAATAATATCAGGAATACCGATTAGTGAAAGTTTAAGAAGCAAAATACTATGATCAACCCTATCAAAAGCTTTACTGAAATCAGTATAAATTACATCAGTCCGAGCACCGACAAGAAAGCCCCTGAAAACATGTGTAGTAAATTCAAGAAGATTTGTGACAGTCGACCTGCCCTTCAAAAAACCATGCTGGAAAGGAGATATTAAAGATCTTGTATTAAAAAAGAGATAATCCGTCACTAGTTTCTCCATCAACTTGGGAATAGCACTTAGCTTGGCAATACCCCTGTAATTGGAAATATTAGATTTATTACCCGACTTGTGCAAAGGAATTATGAACGAACTCTTCCAAATAGATGGAAAATGACCAACCCTCAGAAGCCTATTGAATATAAAGGTCAAAGGACCACTCAAGACAACAGCACATTTTCTTAAAATACAGGCCGGGACCCCGTCAGGGCCCGGCAAGTATGTAAGTTTCAGTCCAGACAAAGCATCAAGAACAGACTCCTCATCAAATGAGTATATGTTAGGAATAGAGACACTTCCCACAGAATAAGGATACCCGCCACTCAGATCAGGGCCCGGGTCCAACTGCCTATAAGTAGACTGAAAGAAGTCAGCAAACATATTCGAAATATCAAGGTGACTGGAGGATGATAGATCCCCGTAAAACATCTCAGTAGGAAACAAAGATGATTTACGTTTTGCCCGAACGAAGTCGTAAAACGACTTAGGATCGTTAGCGAAATTCGACTTGACTCGAATCATATATTCCTCATAACAGTAATGATTCATTCTACGATAATCCGCACGCGCCCTAGAATAAAGAGCATAATCAATATCAGAACCTGATCTAACAAACTTTTTAAATAATTTCGATTTCCTATTCCTCAACCTTGACAGTCTAGCCGAATTCCATGGAGGACCAGAACGCTCCAAACGACTTTTTACCAATGGAACACACTTCCCAAAACATTTAAATAATACATCATAAAAGTCACCCAAGATCCTGTCAAGTGAAAGAGAGTCGTACGGTGGCGAGATAAGTACAGACGACCAATCAACAGAGGACAGAAGTGTATTCAAGCGACCAAAGTCCGTACGATGGAAATTAAAACGCTTCTCATTATCAAATGAGCGATCAATTACAGGAGGTGAACAAAGATCAACTTCAATAGAAAGTAACAACGTAGGATGATAACTATCCTCGGGAATAGATATAGGATCAATGCGAAATAAAGAAGAAATACTTGGATCCTCCAAAAACACAAGGTCCAAAATTCTCCCCATTGAATTAAATACACCATTAACTTGGAAAAGACCTAGATCACACATAGCGGACAGAATTTCATCATAGAATGGAACTGAAGAACATGGCACCAATGACCCAGACTCAGGTGAAAAATTCCAAGATATATGAGGAAGATTAAAATCACCAAGAACTACAATACTCCCCTCTTGCCCCATTGAATCCATTACCTTAGAAATCAAATCAAAGTGAGCCCTATAAATATGAATGTCAGCACCAGGAGGAATATATGAACAAGTAATGTAAATAGACTTCCCATGATTATAGACCCTAACGCAAATAAACTCAATATCCTCCGAGGAACTAAAGTCAATTAATTCAGATGAGTATTTAGAACAAATTGAAATAAGAACACCACCACCATTTCTTAACTTCCTATCTCGTCTATAAATATTAAAATTACTAGACAAAATCTCAGAATCAGAAATATCACAATTCAGCCAAGTCTCAGTAAAAGCAATTACATCAAATTCAAAATCAAAACTACTATTATAAAGCGAAGAAAGTTTAGACCTAAGTCCACGAACATTTTGATAAGCAATTCCAAAATTAAAAGACAATTTAGAAGCTAGTTTTTTCGAGAAATAGAACCAGGCAAATCAACACCATTCCTACGATGACCCAGCCTGAATACAAATTCACGTACCAATACACCCTGTGGCCAGAATGCAGGATCAACAATTTCACCAAACTTTTCATCAGCAACATATAATTTAAATGAAGAAATGCTACTATCCAAGGATGACCTCAACTTATAGCAACCAAACTCAAAAGGCTCTCTAATCTTCGATTCAACAAAGCCTTTAATATCATCAACCGAAGTATCGCGAGAAAGACGTGACACAAAAATTGTTCTTTTAGGTTTAACTACCACCAGTCCCTTTGGAGCAGAAGTAACTAAACTAGCGGTCACTACGGATGAATACGAACCATATGACGGTTTAGAAGATGACTGAGACGTGACATCAATCGGAGGTAAAGGTAAAGGAGTATACCTGGATTCATCATTTACGGACACAGGAGGATTAATTGAAATTGGAGTTTTTAAAGATTGTGGAGGATGGGATTCACGATATACACTATTACTATTCATTTCAGCAATATTGGAAGATTGAACATTACAATCGGATGCAGAGTTGCATGAAGGCACAGAAACAATTGCTGGGTCGTCACGTTTATCTTTATTCATATTTCTTGCAGACTTACGACGTTTTGGGGAAGACTGTGGAGGAGATTTTAAATTATCCAAAGATTTAAAATCATCAAACAGTTTTCCATAAGCCGCAATACGATCATTTAATTTAATTGCCTCCTTTTGAAGTTCGGTGAATTTATTTTTAGTCTCCTGGAAAAAACGGTAATAATTCACTCCGATTTTTCTACAGTGATCACAACACCAATGAAGACCTTTATCCCTAGACACGGCTTCAGCAACGAGACCTGACAGACCACTACATTTAAAGTGACAACATTCATGACACAGCCAACAAACTATCATTCTTTCATCCTCGCTTTTTATATTACAATTTTTCAATAAACAAGCCATTTTCACAATAAAAATATAATACTTAGCTCAGAGTAGAAAAAAATACGAAACAGATGGTAACTTAATTATTCAAGTGGAAATAAAGGTTCGTTGGGTAGAATTTATTCAGCAAAAAGCTTTCGATATATGGCGACACTAATAAGCTTTATCAACTTCACAAACCAGATCAAATATGAAGCTTAAATACAACAATCAGGACGATCAACAAAACTTTCACAGATGTAAAATTTAAGTATATTCAACACTTTTATTTATGTAAATATTGTTTTTGTAAACACAAGCAAAAACGCGGGAGAAAGAACACTTGTTATATATTAATAAAAAATATGTTATATTGATTTTTGTTTGTTTACAGATTCAATTGGAAACAAAGACAAAAGCAAAGTGAATTATTTTTCCAATAAGAAACACATTAAAAGCAAATAGAAAAACAAAATAATGCTTTAGCGATTTACTTTTTATACTTTACACAACAAAAAACAAAAGCAACGACACATTTAATAGATAAATAAACAATATAGATTTCCTTTTTTTTTTTTTTTTTTATACACTAAATTTGATTTTGTAATATTATTAAACACTTTTTCAACAATATTTTGCGACCGAAAAATTATACATCCACGCACGCTTAATAACAATTGACAATATGGCAGATGAAATGTTATTTTGTTGCATACGAATAAAAAGGGACTGAATTTCGAGTAGCTATGGCAACAAGGTTCCAAAATGAAGTTTAAATTACTAATTAAGCTTTAAAGGAGAATTGCAATTCGTTACAAAGAAATTTGAATATCAGAGTGTAACTGGAAAGGAAAATCTATTGCTTTCCTTATTAAAAGCATAATACATGGAAATATTAAATTAAGAAGGAGGTCGCCGTGGTCTAGTAGGTAGTGTGTTGGCTTATTGGAGTTCGAATCCCAGGTCAGACATCAAAAAAAAAAATTTGAAAATAATTTTTCGGTGACTTCCTCTCAGCAGATTTCAGGCGAAAACTCTGAGAGTGGAAAATTGCCATGGAATGCTTCTCAAAAATGTATCGTTCGGCAAACAAGCAACCAATAGCCCATACATCGACAGGGGTGCCATATTGTGTATCACCCACCAGGAGTTCAGGAGCACGATACCATCGTGTAGCCACATAGTCTGTATAATTTTCACCAGGACCTAAAGATAAACATAAGAAAGAGAGAGAGAGAAAGAAAAAACAAAACATGTAGTGGCAAGTAAGCATATATGAAATGATGCTGCTGCAGATGTAGCATATGAAACGTGATGTTTTTTTTTTTTAGTTTTTTTTTCTACAGAGTGAAAGAGAGAGAGAGATAGAGACAGTTTACATATATACTCACTTAACATGCGAGCAAAACCAAAATCACACAATTTCACTTGCCCCTGTGCTGTCAACAATATGTTTTCGGGTTTTATGTCACGATGCAGGCAGCCTTGTTTGTGGCAATAGGCGACTCCTTGCAACGTTTGATAGACAATTTGTTTCGTTAAATGCTCCGGACAGCCCTGCGGATGACGTTCCAATTCATGCAACACTGTCAGCTCACAAAATTCAAATACCAAATGTAAACGTCGTTTGCGGCGAAATACCTCAAGTAATGAAACCAAATTTGGATGTTTTAGATTCTGTCGAAAAGGAAACAGAAAAAAATTAAAAAAAATTACAAAAAAAAATTCTCTTGAAAAAATTTTGTTTGCAAGGAGGGTGAAATTTCTCATTTTTTTTTTCTGTGTAAGCTGGATGTAGTATTCAAAGAAAAACTTTCCATAACATTGAATGAAGGGATAATATTGGTTTCCACTTTTTTTTTTATTTTGGCCTGCTGCGTGTGTCATGGATTAAATAACCTGCAACATATGGCAGATGAAATGTTATTTTGTTGCATACGAATAAAAAGGGACTGAATTTCGAGTACCTATGGCAACAAGGTTCCAAAATGAAGTTTAAATTACTAATTAAGCTTTAAAGAAGAAAGAAATCACCGAAAAATACTTTTTTTTGCTATTTTCTTTTGATTGTCTGGAGCCTGGGACTCGAACCCTGGCTTTACGTCTAATAAGCCAGACACACTGCCTACTAGACCACAGCGCCTTTTTAACAGGAATAACAGGAACAGGACATGATTTTAATTGTCCATTGTTCTAAGAGATGTTAATTAAAAAAGGCCGAGCATAGGGCTCGTACAACATCTATTCTGACCAGAAATCACCAGAGGTTGATGACTAGACTTTTGACAGGAACTTATGGAAACAAAGTACACAAAGTACACTATCTAACATACAAATTCTGTCACAATGAGTATAAACTATCCGAGCACATTCTTGGTATCTGTGAGGCATTAATGCATCCCAAAAGCAAACAGCAGGGATTAACATTGATGTCACTGCCAGTCTAAAAAAGACATCCGGAGGTTTGTCACCGTACTAGATTTGGGAAAAAACATTAAATAAATATCCTATATAGTTTGAGGAGTGCAACAGATCATATGATCACAGTACTAAGGCACCTCCTTACCACAATCATAACAATATTCAGACTTAACTTGCCTGACTAACTAATCACGGATGGAGTTTGAGTATTGCTCACTTGGTCATAAGGACCCTGAATGTAAATTTTAAGGGCTACATAGTTGGAGTATGGGACTTTGACAGGTTGCTCTCAGTAGTTTCTCTAGACAGGGAGTAATATTATTGTACAGATAGTCTATTTAATAGTTTCGCAGATTAAAACCAGCCAGGGATTTATTTTGTGGATGGCATTTAGCTGTCCAATAGGACCCCTGATGATGTTTGCAATCGTCTAAGTAGCGCAACTAACCTGATCGATAGTCTCGCAGCCTTCAAGACACTAACTGAGCTCGAGATTGATTGCAGTCTGCAGAAAAGTCGTCACTATGATTTCGGAAACTAACAGAGTGGCATTGTGTTGGTTTGGGGCACGGTAATGTGTGAGGTAATCAGTAAACCTGATGAATAATACACAACAGGAAAGATCCTAGTATCTGTAGACTATTATAGTTTTTATCGAAAAGTTCAGGCTGTTCAGGGTACGCTAAAGTGTTTGCTAAAGTTTGAAAAGGATTTCGCAGAGATTGCAGGGATAATGCAGAATATCTAGGCTTTTATGATCTAGGTTAGATGCAAAGCCTTCCGAAACGGGAGAGCACCTATTACAACCGTGATTGGTTTTCAGAAGAAACAGGGAGGCTCTGTTTTGTTGACCTATGGAAAGGATGGGCAATATTGCTGGTCACTGTTAGACTTGCTTGCTTGCTTTCGAATGGTTTCTTTCCAGGTTTTTATTTTCTATTATCCTTAACTAAGCTCTTCAATAGCAAGATTTATTCTGGCATTCGTTAGGGTTTTCCTACAGGGAATGTTTGATTCTAGCTTTGGATATTAATTGTGATATTGCAGTGAGTCTAAACGATGGCCTGAGTATTAGTATTCTCGAGTACTGAGTTCATGGAAAATGTTTCGCACGCCAGTTGTACTTTGCAATACATTTGATACAGAAGATGTTAACAAAATCAATCTTAGGGTTCCTTGACGGCTTCAATATCAAAATCTTTCTTATGAAACCCTTTCAACACATCTTACGTTGTTATCACAAGTACTTAGGGAAACATTCTAGAACGCGATTTTGATCTTAATGTGGAGTTTTACATCTTTTTACTTAAACTTTTCCCAAACTTTGTTGAACTTTACCCAACCTTGTTTGGTTAGCAAATTTCGAAATCACCCTACGTATTGCGTTTCAAATTATTTACCTTAAGTAAACGTATTTCTCTTAAAGCTATTTTTCTAATGGCAGGATCATCTTCAGATTCAACAAAACGTTTTACAGCCACTAGTTGGCCCGTTTCACGATCACGACATTTATAAACGACACCATAGGAGCCCTCACCCAAACGACTTAATTTTTCATAACGATCCATTTTACTGCTGCCTTGGGGCCTAAAATAATAAGAAAATATTTTTTAAAGTTAAAAAAAAAGGATTTTCAAAATATTTTTTTAATTCAAATAAGATTTTAAAAAATTTTATTTTACGTTTACCTTAAACTTAGGCATTGACCCCTTACAATATTGGCACGTTTCATAGTTTTCTTGGTGAAATTTTGTATATAAAAAAAGGTGGGCTTAGATTTACATTTAGAGGACGGTCTTGGTGAGGTGGCAGAAAATTTATTTTTTCATGTTGTTTTCTTTTAAATTTTATTTTTAAAATAATTTTTTTTTTTTAAATATTTACACAATATTTGTTATTTTTTTTTGTTTTTTTTAGTTTTTAAATGAAGTCAAGTGTGTTATTTTATGTGGTTTTAAGGTTCTTTAGGTTTCAATGATGAAGAAAAGGTGATAAAGAAAATATTTTTATTTTTAATAAAAACACAAAAATAAATATTTAGAAAAATCAATTGCTAAGAGTTTAAATATTTATTTGGTTTAAAGAAAATAAAAGAAAAAATATTTACAAAATTTTAAATTAAAATTGTTAATTGAAGCATAGTGTTTTGGTTTTCAATATTGAGTAAACAATAAAAAATAATAAAAAAATATTAAAGCATATTTCAAGGTGCTTAATTAAATATTAAATATTAAAGCATAACTTAAGGCTTACGTATACACAAAATAAGTAGTTTTATTTGTTTTTTTTTTAACAAACCTACCTAAAACGAGTTCTATATGTGCCCATATTTTTTTTTCTTAAAATTTATTAAAAATTTATTTGTTTTTATCCCTCTTATAAGGTCTTCTTTCCTTAACAGTTTCTTTGAATATGATGTGGTATTGCGTTCATTTTTAAAATATTTATTTCCTTAAAAAAATTTTTATGGCATGTTTAACAGCTAAAAATAACTGCCCCGAAATATTTATGAATAAATTTTTTTGTTTTCTTTTTATCCATTTAAAATACACACTTATTGGATAATACTTAATATGACGCATTTGTATTTACAAGTATAAACCTATGTTAACGTTTCGTGTGCCTTAAAGTTATTTTTAATTTTTATTTAAAAATATTAAAAGATTTTAATAGCTCTTAAATGTCAGACTGAAATATGCATGCGTTATAGAATTTTCTTTAAAATTCAATTTAATTAACCTGAAAACCTTAATCTCTTTGGATTTTTAGTTCTTATGAAACCATCAACAAGATGACAATACTGCGCTATATTTCATATTACAACGAAATCGATTTGGAAATTGAAAAAAACTTACAAAAGTACGTGAAATATACCCGGTCTATTTAAAATTAAAGGTGATTTCCTTTTATTATCAATATTTTTATAGTTTTTTTCTTAGTATTTACGTTCATCTTAGACAGATTAAATCTTTTATGTAAAGGTAAGCCATAGAACCTTTTCAGCAAGACAATTACAATCTTTTTTAATCATTTCAGATGTCTCTACATGGTCTCTGATTGCTGTAATGTCGTTTTCTTGGCTCATTAGATATGAGGCCACGCTTCAAACTCTTGGGCAGACATCTCCTACAAAACGAAGTATGAAAAAATATTTCTTTGGCTAGTTCCTCTCAGCAGATTTCTGGCAAAACCTGCGAGAACAAATAAAATTGCGATGAAAAAATTTTTCAAAAAATCTGTCATTTAGAATCGACATTAAACTGCTCGCTGTGGTCTAGTAGGTAGTGTGCTGGCTTATTAGACATAAAGCCAAGGTTCGAGTCCCAGGCCAGGCATAAAAATAAAATACAAAAAATATTTTTTCGGCGATTTCTTCTCAGCAGCTTTCTGGCAAAAACTCTGAGAGTAAATAAAATTGCCATGCATAGCTTCTCAAAAAAATCTCTCGTTTGGAGTCGACTTTAAACTGTAGGTTCCGCCATTAATGTATAAAATTAACACACACAACATAAGTAGTGTGAGAAACTGTGGGCTTCTTGGGGACGATTGCTGTAGACTGTCCAATGGTGAAGGTATGGCACTGGCCATTTTATAGTCACCTAGCAGCAACTCGTTTCCTTGCCGTTTGTATCTTCCCTCTTTCCACCTTTCCTAAAAACCTGCACAATGCACTGCATGAGTAGGGGCCATCCCCTGAATGCTGGTTTAAAAAAAAAACACACACACACGTCAGACATCAAAAGGAAAATATGAAAATATTTCTTCGGCGGCTTCCTCTCAACAGATTTCTGGCAAAAACTCTGAGAGTAAATAAAATTGTCATGAAAAGCTTCTCAGAAATCTGTCGTTCGGAGTCAACTTTAAAATGTAGGTCCCGCCACTCATGCATGAAATTAACGCACATAACGTAAGTGTTGTGAGAAGCCAAGACGTAATCCTCACTAAAGGATTGTAATATCCAATTACGTATGTATTTATACGTATAAATTAAGATCGTCCAACTTGAACACCCAAGAAAAGCCATGACTGACAAGGGTTAGAATAGGTTTTAAGAAATACGTTTTCATGATGGGGAGTATAAATACGTATGGATCTAATTCGATTATAAAAACCAACACGTCAGTTCCTGACAGAGAATTTAAACCATCGAAGAATTCCCTGCCCAAAGTTTACAACTCATTCTACCAATATCAGGGCAGTTAGAGAAGACATACATACATACATAATTGGTCATTACTACCCTTCAGTCTGGATTATTGCCCTAGTTTCTCACACCACTTATGTTGTGTGTGTTAATTTTATACATAGTGGCGAGACAATGCAGATTTTTTCTGAGCTCATGAGCATCTACGAGTTTGAGAATCTTCCTAAGGACGTGATTTGATTAACATCTCAAGACGTGTACATCTGTCGCAGATATCTCGACGAGATAGCGAAACGATATGATATCCTTATCGTATGGGTAAGGGGCACAGTGGTCTTTCGGTTAACTGCAGAGCTGATGAACTTGCCAGGCGGGGCACAACCATCGAACTCTCCGAGGAGTTCTCGAATCTGGGCATACCTATAAGAACCTGCAAGCTCATAATTGATAATGCGAGCGTCGATTCCGTCAACGATAGGTGGGCGGCCTCAGACACAGGTAGAAGGGCTCGTAAAATCTAGCCAAAGCTGGATGAGGGGCGCACAATGAGTCTACTTAAATTTCAAAGAAGCGCACTAAGTGTAGTTATAGGGCACTGCATTATGGGTACGCACGCAAGACGTATTGGACTGGAACACCTTGCTAATAACTTGTGCAAAAGCTGCACAGATGAGGAAGAGGAAGAATCTGTCTCTCTGTAAAATCTGGCCAAAGCTGAATGGGGGGTGCACAATGAGTCTACTTGAACTCCAAAGAGGTGTGCTAAGTATAGTTGTCGGTGTCATTACGGGGCACTGCATTATGGGTACACACGCAAGACGTATTGGACTGGGACACCTTGCTAATGACTTCTGCAGAACCTGTAGAAATGGGGAAGAGGAGGAATCTGTCTCTCACTTGCTGGGTACATGCCCGACTCTTTGTCAAAGGAGAAGGAAGTACTTGGACACTTGCAACATGGATGATCTGGAGGAACTGTCAAGGATTGATATTGGCAGCGTAAATCGCTTCATCAGGAGCTCCAAGTTGTTCCGGGACTAGGGGATAATGGATAACTGTAGTAGCACAATGGGAGCAATGCGGCCTAAGTATGTCCAGACAAGAATTTTTCTCTATGTACTCTTTTTGAGGCTGAGTACGTACGTACGTATTTTCATCAATACATAGAAAATGCATTGCATTACTGCCGGAGCTAAGAACTATATATTTTTTTTTTATAATACCAGCACCCAGGTTTTTAGGAAAGGTGGAGAGAGGGAAGATGGGGACGGCAAGGAAACGAGTTACTGCGGGTGACTATAAAATGGCCAGTGCTATACCTTCACCATTAGACAGTCTACAGCCATCGTCCCAAAGAAGCCCGTAGTTTCTTAATTAAATGCATTCCTTTAAATATTTGCACAGTTCTATAGCAAGGGTTAAGAGTTCTTAATGGTTAAGAAGTATTAAAAAATATATTAGAAGGACTATTAAATATCTTTCAATATTGATTTTAGTATACAATGACCAGACTGGCTTTACAATATTTGAGTAATCTGGCAGCACTGATATGTGGTCAGTCTGTTAGGTCAAACAAAAAAAAAAAAAAGGAGACAATTAAAAAACAATAGAAATAAATTTTACAAAAGTGTTTTACGTATTGCTGAAATATAAAAAGTGTGCTTAAATAAATCTTTATATTTACAAGAAAAAAAAAAAGAAAAATTAAATTTATTTTGTTTGTTACAACAAAACTATTCGTATTGAAACACATAGACATGCAAACACATCAAAAATTCTTCTTTCAAGTATTAGGAAAACATATTTTTCTTATTTTTTATACCACCTTCTAAAAATGCTTTATTCACACTGACTGCACTTTATTTGCTATTATTGTTGTTTTTATAATAATTAATTAGTTTACAAAATTTATTAATTTTTTTTTGTATAGAAAAACTCTTTAAAGTTCCCTTTCAATGTATTGCTTCACCTTCACTCTTAAATAAAACCAACAAATGAACACCAACCGATTGACAACTTCTTTTCAACTGGCATTTGTGTGTTTTCATTAAGTTCTAATACAGCAATAACAAATAACAACAGCAACAGCAACAACAATAATAATAACAAATTACCGTAATTTTATTTATAACGTCATTTATATATATGGTAACTAGTAATGTTATGTTTGGTACCTTTTTTTTCATTCTATATATACATACGGCAACCCTTATATAAACATATGCATACCTAAACGAACTAGTGGAGTGAGAGTATAAGTGTGAGAGAGTTAGAAGAAAGCAAAAAAATAAAGGTATGAGAGTATTGAGAACTTTGGAGAGCCTTTACTGTTGTATGTATACACACACTCAATGAAAATGTCATAGCAATCAAAACTACCACAACATTAAAACCGCAACAACAATATCCCAGCACAACAAGACAAACTCAATCAAACCTAAACAAACCTAAACAAACCAAAACAAAACAACTTTTAACATTTACAACAATACAAGCCAATATACAGATGTTTACAACAACAAATAAATAAAATGATTTAAAAGAAAAGAAAAGAAAAAAAGAAGTAAAAAACAAGGAGAGAGTATGTAAACACAAAAGTTTTTCACTCACTTTCTTTCACGGAGCAACAACAGACACAAACACAAGTGTTTGAAGTTGTTAATGTTTACAACGCAATAACGATTATGGCGAAAATTATTAAACAATAACAGTGATGCCACCTTTATGGATTTTTATAAGAGAAAGGCATACATTTAATCGCTCTTTAAATAAAGTTTATTAAAGTATTTTGAAAGTATATTTAGCGCTTTGCTTACATACTTTCTTAATTGACCATTACGATTCGATTTGCGTCCTCATTCGATTTACGTCGCCTCATGTTGTTTATAAAAAAAATCAGGGGAATTCCCTTTTTAAAAAAATTCAATACATAGAATAAAAATTTCATTATTTTAGTTGTTTTTTTATAATATATGTTAGTATGAGTTCTTTGAAATTCTATTTAGGTCATTTCGATTTACGTCGCCTTTCTCTAGAACATTCTACGACGTAAATCGGTTGAATACTGTACAATTCTTTAGTCAAGATTACAACCTAGTTTCTCATCACACCCATTTTATGTGTGTAAAATTTTATATACAGTAAGACCCCGCTTAACGCTGTTGATACGTTCCAATACGTTCTAGCGCTAAACGAATCTGCGTTAAACGAGGCAACTTAACGCATACATATGTATACACCTAGTAACGTTGATGACAACTAATAAATCAACTGTGACGCAGGAAAGATGCGTTCTTACTGTGATTGCGACTTTGGAAAATACAGTTGGAATTATTTTTCTGGACAGACTAAAAATATAGCGTTGAAAAAGATACATAGTATAAACTAGGGATGCCAAATGGGATCGATTTTTAAAAATCCCGAAAATTGCGGGATTTCGGGATTTGGGATTTCCCGATTGGCGTCTCTAGTATGTACCGTCGCTATATAGTACATCGCTTTTGGTTAATGCACGACCGTTTCATTTGCAACCTCGTAATACTAAGACAGCTTTAAGCGGGGTCTTATTGTATAAATCACGGAACCTACAGTTTAACCTTGACGCTTAACGAAAAGTTTTGTTTGAGGTTACAGAGGCTTTTCTTGGAAATTTTATTTACTTAGGCTTAGAAGTGTATTTATCGTCGAAATGGCTATTGAAACCCTCTAGATTTCTTATTTTCAGTGATATTGTCTTATTCTTATCCACTAAAACCACAAGTACTCCTTGCAGAATTGTTTAAGGCATTACTTCACTACTAATCGACCTCCTAGTTGTTATTCTTGTGGTCGTGATTCTCCTCCTCTGCAGTATTCCTTTGATTTGATGAATTTTTCTCCTCCTGCCTCAGTTCTTCTCGGTAAGTATTAATACTTCCATTGCATTTTCTACAGCCCAAGAATTACCGAAATTAGAATTCTTTTTCATTCAATGTTCTTAAAACATTATTCTTGGCATATTCCAAGGTTTCGTCCTCATTTGCTTCGTATATAGCAGCTCATTTTGGTATGTTGGGGGTTCAAAACAATGCAAGAATTTCCATCAAGAACTGCTTATGTTAGGCATTTGCGTACAAGAAGCCCCATCTATTACTAGAAAGGTAGTAGGTAACGTCAGATGATAACCCTAGCATTCTAAAACATGTTTCAGTAGATAGAAGTAGGCTAAATTCCGTCAAGAACTGGTTATGTTAAGGATTTGCTTACAAGAAGTTCAACTTATTACCAGAAAGATCATAGTTAATGAGAGATGCAACTCTAGCATTCTAGAACCTACTTCAGTAGACCAAATTCCGTCTCAAGAAGTGGTTATATTAAGGATTTGTTTACAAGATGCCTAACCTATTACTAGAAAGGTAGTAGGCAACGCCAGATGGTAATCCTAGCATTCTAGAACATGCTTCAGTAGATCGAAGTAGGCTAAATTCCGCCAAGACGGGTTATGTTAAGGATTTGTTTACAAGAAGCTTAACTTATTAACCAGAAAGATCATAGTTAACTGAGAGATGACAACCCTAGCATTCTAGAATCCTGCTTCAGTAGACCAAATTCCGTCTCAAGAACTAGTTATATTAAGGATTTGTTTATAAGATGCCCAATCTATTACTAGAAAGGTAGTAGGCAACGATAACCCTAGGTAACCCTAGCATTCTAGAACATGCTTCAGTAGATCGAAGTCGACTAAATTATGTAAAGTACTGGTTATATTAAGGATTTGTTTACAAGAAGCTTAAATTATTACCAGAAAGATCATAGTTAACGGTAGATGGCAACCCTAGCATTCTAAAACCTGCTTCAGTACGCCAAATTCCGTCTCAAGAACTGGTTATATTAAGGATTGTTTACAAGATGGCCAACCTACTACTAGAAAAGTAGTAGGCAATGAAAGTTAGCAATCCTAGCATTTTAGAACCTGCTTCAGCATTTTAAAACCTGCTAAACTGGTAAAACTAGGGAGACTAAACTGAAACACTGTTAAAGAAATAACAAAACGAAGGGAGGGAGGAGGGTGGTGAAGTTTTGTGACAGCCATACATTTCTTAGTTTTCCTCCAGTTTGTGGAAATTTTTGTATTCTTATTTAATTCAATAAAAAACCACAAACTTCTGGCCACTCTCTTCTAAACAAGGAAGTTTTCTTATACGAATATTTACTCTTCTTTATGCCTGAAAGTATTAATTGTGTTGTTGTTGTTATTTTTTCTGTGGTAAAGTATCATTGGCACCATTAGGATTGTTGGCTTTCGGTTTGTGTTTTTGGGCTTATGTTTTTCTAAACTGCCCTTTACCCTTGTATTCTACTATCACCCTTTTAGGTTTCTTTGTATGAGAGAGTATTAAATATAATCAACAAGGTTTGAAGAAAATTTCTTTTTTGTTGGAAAATATCCAAAAAAAAAAAGGCTGGGAATTACAAAAAAAAAAGAAGACAAAAACAACAAAGTATGTACGAAGAAAGTGACTGGTGACTTTAGGCTCTTTAGGGATTATAGATTGTAATTATGGTCAGAGTAAAAGAAATTTCTAGGAATTGTTAGGGGAGTTTGTTAACACAACTAATAATCTAGTACAGCATATGGACAGACGACAGGATATTAGAGGACTTAAGCAAGAGGAAGAGAAACTAAAAGTAATTAAAACAGAAATATGATAATTGTACGTAGAATTTGGATTTTTTTTTGTGGGTAGGGGGGGGGAAATCGACTGGTTATCTAGATAAGAGTTTGTAGAAGAGAAAAAAAAAATACAATCCCTTAATGGGAAATGAATGAACACGACAGAAGAAAATTATTGTTTTTTAACTAGTCGAGTTAGTTAGTAGGAGGTGTGTATTTAGGTCATGTATGTCATTTATTTATAGATTTCAAGTTCTAGGAAGTACATGAGAAACTCCTGTTAAACATTCAAAGTAGAGGCAAATTTTTATGGCTGCGAAGGAATAATATCCTATATATTCGTTCATTAAAAACATTTCTAAATAATTTTATTGATCCACTACGTATCGGATTATTGTCGGCTACATTTTATGGCGAACATTATATTGACGTTAGGGAAGTGAAGAGACTGAGGCTACTCTTAGCGACGTGATAATCAGGTTATCATTGAAAACTTCTGGACAGTTTTTTCTGTCTTTCCTGGATCTTGTTTCAAATATCGAAAAAATTATTCATAGTTAGTTTGGTATACTCTACTGACGATGTTTGATAATGACAACAACCTATTCAACTCTATCGATTCATTAAGACAGAGGCCCAGTGTATCTTGTGCCACACATTCTTTAAGGTACTGCTTCTTTAGCAAGAAAATAACCTTTTACGCAGGTCGTTAACTGAAGCCACTCGTCAAAACACTGATTGGACCTTATCAGGGCGACTTCAGACGGTGCTTCTTTATGGCACTGAAGTATGGTCCCTATTAAGAACTGATGCAGCTGCCTTCAGAGTATTCGAGAGAAAAGTCCTACGTAAGATCTTCGGTCCAGTGCGAATTGGCGATGATTTTCGCATCCGATTCAACAGTGAGCTCCCCCACGACATAGACGTTGTACTGTGTATTAATATCCAGCGGCTGCGATGGCTCGCCATGTCGTTTGAATGGAGGAGGATGCTTCGGCAAAGCGAGTATTTGATGCGGAGATTTGCGGAAGTCGGCGAAGAGGACGACCTTATATCCGTTGTAAAGACCAAACCCAGGAAGCCCTATCATCGATTGGTGTGACCAACTGGCGTAGGCGCGCAAGAAGCGGAGGCGCCTGGAATGATGTGTTGCGGCAGGCCGAAATCCGTTATTCGGGGTTGTTATGGCCAATTAAGTAAGTAAGTAAGCATATCGCTAACTTCTTATTATCTTCTTGTTGAATTCTAGACTAACAGGCTTGCCATCTACAGTTCCCATTGGCCAAGAGATGTTATGTTTTTGGATGGTTTACTTGAAGGGCAAATGAAGCCAATTGCCCCTTCAAGTGCGTACAAAAAGAAAGCCAATGATCAATCGGGTGCTTTTTTTTGGCTGTATAAGAACTATCGGTATTGATAACTGTGGACTGAAATTATTGGAAATTTTGTCAATTTTACCATCAACAAAATCCGTCCAGTGCTTAAGCAATTCTTGCACTACTCTTTTGCTATGATAAAGAGGCTGCCATAATGGCAAACGATTAATTGTAAAACACGATAGATCAGTTGGTAGTATTTTAAGCTGCAACGGATGAGACCAGCGAGTGTTTTGCTCTGATCATTTAAAAGAACGTACATACATACATAATTGCCCATTACAACCCTTCAGTCAGAATTACGACCTAGCTTCTCACATCACTTATGTTGTGTGCGTTAATTTTATACATGAGTGGCGGGACCTACAGTTTAAGTCGACTCTGAACGACAGATTTTTGAGAAGCTTTTTCATGGCAATTTTACTCTCAGAGTCTTTGCCAGAAATCTGCTGAGAGGTAGTCGCCGAAGAAATAATTTTCGTTTTGATGTCTGACCTGGGATTCGAACCCGGGCCTTTCGCCTAATAAGCCAACACACTACCTACTAGACCACGGCGAATTCTCATTTAAAAGAACTATTTTTCGGAAATAAATTTGTAGCACAGTATCCCTCTTTTCTTTCTTCTACTAGCATAATAACAAGATTTGAAGTCATCTCTTAAGTTTGGATTAAAAAAAAAGAAAAGAAAGAAAAATTCAATTTTATGGCAACTTTTTTTTCAGAATCCTGTTTACTGAAGAATAGGGCTATTCTTAAGGAGTGCGCACGAAAAAAAAACTGGACATACACTTTTCGTTATAGAAATAAAACTAAGTGGCGGATTTTTTTCGTTTTACACTTCAATTTAAGTAAATAATATTTGAATTCTTTTGTGTATAAAATTTTTTCTGACAAGATCTCAGGCATCCAACTTTTGAGCCACTTTTCTTCCAGACATGTTAGGGTTTTTAGAAAAATACGTATTATTTTACTTGCTTTGTTTTGGATCGGCAAATCCTTTTTCTTTTCTTCTCCTTATATTGTTTATTCTTACCTTAGAAATGTTTTCTTTGATTAACACACTGCGAGCCTAGCAATGTTTTTGCAGCGCGTGCATTTTCATTGAAAATTTCAATTTTTTTTTTACGACATTCTTGTTGGGTGCCCATTTTAAAAAAAAAACTATTTTGCTATTGCAATGCTAGCATTTGAACAGTGCTAACACATAACGGATTTTGAATTATATAATAATAACTTAATAGACCAATTTTTTTTTGTGCGCAGGTCCTATGTAATTCTTAGATGCATGGACAAGTGGAATATGGAATATGGATGAATTTGTTGTTTCATGTATAGAAATCACATCAAAAATCAAATTTACCACTAAAAGAAGAGAGTGGTCGAAAAAATTTTGAAAAATTTTTAAATTTTTTTGTTAATTTGTGTTTTGTTTTAAATTAAAAAACTGGCAATGAAATAATTTTAAAATAAAAGCAACGGCAAATTACATACATAAATAAGTGATTGTTACAACCGATCAGTCTGGATTACGACCTAGCTTCTCACACCACTTATGTTGTGTGCAATAATTTTATACATGAGTGGCGGAACCTACAGTTTAAAGTCGACCCCGAATGATAGATTTTTGAGAAGCTTTTCATACCAATTTTATTTACTCTCAGAGTTGTTGCCAGAAATCTGCTGAGAGGAATTCACCGCAAAAATATTTTCATATTTTCGTATTGAAGTCTGTCCGGGGGCTTAAACTTGGGTCTTATGTCTAATAAGCCAACACACTACCTTCTAGACTACGGCGACTTCAACGGTAATTTATTAATGTTTTTTTTAATGTACATTTTCTTTTGATGCTCATTGTATTCCGGAAATAGTTTTTAACAAATAAATTAAATTTTTTTCGTGGTTTATAGTTAAAAATTTGATTCCAAAAAGATTTCAGACTTCAATTATTACTTGCAATGGTACATAGGGGTCGCCGTGGTCTAGTAGATAGTGTGTTGGCTTATTAGACGTAAAGCCAGGGTTCGAGTCCAAGGCCAGACATCAAAATAAAATATAAAAAAAGTATTTTTTTGGCGATTTCTTCTTAAAAGGTTTCTCAAAAAACTGTCTTTCGGAGTTGAATTTGAATTGTAGGTGCCGCCACTTCTGTATAAAATTAATACACACAACATAAGTGGTGTGAGAAACTGCGGTCTTTTTGGGGACGATTGCTGTAGACTGTCACCAGCAGCAACTCGTTTCCTTACCGTTCGCATCTTCCCCCATTCCACCTTTCCAAAAACCTGCTCAATGCACTGCATGAGTAGGGGTCATCCCCAGAGTGCTGGTTTAATAAAAAAAAGGAATAAAAACACTTTCCCTTAGAGTCCAATGGAAGGCACTAGTTGTTAGCGTTTTTCCACGAGTGAGTAGGGAAATAGCAATATGAACACTGTGAGCCATAAGTGAGTTAACATCCATTATAATTTTAAATTTTATTTTATAAAAAGTTTTTTATTTTTGTTTTAACATTTTATAAGTAATCAATAAACGTTTTTATTTTTGAAAATTCCTTTAACTATTCTCATTTACTTTTCTTGCTATCTTAAGAAAATGCATTATTTCAGTGCTGTTTACTTACTTTTGGCGCTCAGTGTATAACAATGACTTTCATTAGAAAGATGCGATAATTTTTAAGGTTTTTTCAAGAAAACGTTTAAAGAAATTCTTTCCCAAAACTTTATCTATTATAGGCCTAGGCCAATATATCCGTTCCGGTATGTAAATGGTTTCTATTTTACATTTATTTTGATTTACTTTGCTTCTCTTTAATTTTTTCTTACCTTCTTAGTGTAAAAATTTTCGAAAACTCAAACATTTTCATTTGTAATCGTGTTAAATGCTTTCAATTTAAAAAATTATATTCTAGTACCCACTTAATGTCCTCTTTTTAACAAATTTTCTTATTTTCTTTTAACTTTTTTTAAATATTTTTTTTGTATTACTTTTAAAAACTTAACAAATTTTATTCTTTCTTTTCTTGTTTCCTTTTTCTTCTAGAAATCGTTTAAAAAAGTAACGAAAAAAAAGGAGAGAAAACGTATCTGTAAACAGGCAACCACTACCACGAGCAAAAGGTTATAGACTGAAATAAAACGATTGGTTTGCTAAAGTCCAGTGTTTTAATAAAAAAACAAGAGAAAAACAATGGAAAAACAAAGGAAAATTACAAAAAGAAAAAAGGCTGAACTAACGAAACTTAATAGAACTTGAATGTACTACAAGTATTAACACTGCCCTGATGGTTGTGTGCACATGTGGTAACAACATTGTATGGGGGCATGTTAGCTCTTGTACAAGAATAGCAACAACTACAGCACACAGTACAATATCGGCAATCAAAGTTCAAAAGTAAGGCTGGTTAGGGTTTGATGGCTTATAAAATTTAATGGAAACAAAAGAAGAAACGAAAGAAAAAAGTGAAATAAAAAAATGTTGCTTGCAAATCACAAAAGAACAGAAGGTTTAGGTTTAGGGGGTGTTGCAGTCATTAAGCGAATCCTAAGATATGCTATTAAAGGTAAGAAAAATAAAGAGATTCAGAAATGAAGATTTGTTTTTGTTAAATTTGTTTTCCCTAAGGGGTTCTCGAAAGATTATTTCATTGATTTCGGTGTTTAAAATTTCTTGCATCGAATATTTGCCGGACGAATATATATTTGATAATGCAGTGCGCACCATAGTCGATTGTAGGCAATGGCACTGTTATCGATGTAACTTATGTATTCTCTGTCCAGAATATTGTTGAAGCGAAAAATGGAGACGTCTGGACGTCTGTGATGAAATTTTTGTGGAAAACCCATTTTACCACCGAAAATCTCTGAAAGGCGGGACTGACCCTGAAACGTAATTTCCTCATTGGTGCTTAAATGAGATGACTTTATCTTCCGAAAGAGGACTTTTATAGAGGCAGAGCCCATATATATACAGGATTGACCATTACAACCTTTCAGTCTAGATTATTGACATAGTCTCTCACACAACTTATGTTGTGTCCATTAATTTTATGCATGAGTGACGGGTCCTACAGTTTGAAAGTCACTGGAATAAATCTGTCATACATAACAACAATAATCTGATAACAACCTGAAGTTGGTTGCAGTACATATCATGTAAGTGGCGGGACCTACAGTTTTAAAGTCAACTACGACTCCGAGATTTTGTTTGAAAAACTTTTCATGGCAAATTTTTATTTATTACCAGAGTTTTTGCCAGAAATTTGCTGAGAGGAAATCGCCGAAGAAATTCTTTTTGTTTTGATGTCTTACCTGGAACCCGAACCCTGGTTTTACGTCTAATAAGCCAACACGCTACCTACTAGACTACTATGGCAGAGGCAGAGCAAGTTGAACAGAAAAAGATTTGCGAATTAACATTCTCTGGGCATGTAAGCGGTTTCATTGGAACCTCAATTGCTGTATATCTAGTCCATTCTTCTGAAGACTGAGTCTAACTCGGTTTAGTACAGGTTCAGCTGATAAAATATGATGATATGCTTGTAGTGGTGGTCTCCTGGTTTCTCGCACAGTAACGATATATGTTACTTCGTATCTTAAGGTTGTCTAGCATAACTTCTAAAAACCCTATCCTGATTTATTCCTGTTATATTCTTTATCACCAGTATTGAGAAATTTTTGAGTCTATGTCGACTCTATGACAAATATTTTCTCATGTAACGAAATATTTTCTTTGCTTAGTTTTTTTCTCTCTTCATTCTCACGATACTCTAAAAGAATCTAATGATCCAGAGCTTTGAGAATCCTATTCCCTAAAACTCTTAGGTGATAGTATCGAATATGCGCACCCTGTATCTGATTTCTGAGGGCCCAAAAGTCTCTAAGCTTTCTCTGACCAAGTGTTATTTCAATACTGCTTTAGGACTGATTTTCTTATTTTCCTTTTCAGAACTACTCCTGATGAAGCCTAAAGCCCGATTGTATTTTACGAAGGTCGCTACAGTTCTCTTTGAGGATTATTTCAGTTTATTTGCCAAAGAATAGTTTGCTCCCAACCTTTACAGCATTTTATATTCATTCATGTACTGCTGTTATGACTCATCTATGGGACCGAAATTTGGTCCGAAACGCTAGAGGTTAAGAAGCGGGCAAACTCACTGCTATCGGTACAGAGAACAGCTGCACTTCGTATCGCGTCGGCATATCGTACAGTGTCCACCCCAGCTGTACTTGTGATAGCAGGTACAATCCCTGTGGATCTGTTGGCAGTAGAGCGGATGGAGATTTATAAGGGAAATCGGGTCAAAATCACATAACCGGCTACTTCAGGGAAAACACCATCTCAGAATAGTAACGACGATGGAACAATGAAGATAGAGGAAGGTGGACGGCGAGACTTATCCTGCACATAAAGCCATGGATTGGTTGGAAATTTGGAGAGGTAAATTTCTACGTTACGCAGATGCTATCGGGTCGCGGATATTTTAGGAAATATCTGCACAGAATGGGAAAGACCGTCTCCTCTTACTGTCTTTACGAGGAAGGAGAAGTAATTGATGATGCGGAACACACTGTGTTCGAATGTTTATGCTGACAGAGTTATCACTCTGTAATGACGTCAACGATAAGCGCGATAATGACCACATTTTCGGAGTTATGATGGCAAGTAGGGAGAATTGGGCCTAAGCGGCGAATTACGCGGAGCGGATCCTGAGACTGAAGAAGAGACATCTGGAGGCTGTAGAACATGTGGGCACCCCGGTATAGATGACACTAGCTCATGTGTCAAATGAAATTCCAGTTGGGAACCTGGACGAAAAGAATAATGGAGACACTTAGAAGTCTCCTCAACCTTCAATAAGCAATCCGGACGCGGATATGAGCATGAAGGTGGCCAAAAGGCCAAAAGTACTCCAATCCGAAGTAATACCACCGTAGTTCCGAAGTGGGCACAACCGTCCACGGGACGAGGGGCGGGGGGATTTAGTGGGCGATTAATTCTCTCCGTTCTTGCCCTGTGTTAGTAATTAAATATACCTGCGCTATGTGTGTAGGGTGACTAATAACAAAAGTAAAATTTTAGACAAACAACTTAAAGGAATTAACACTAATACCATAATAAATTAACCAATACACACATAGACATACGGTTATACAAATCACCCAAGGAAAAGCACACATTCCTTGCTGTGGTCCTTCATTGTACACACTCATGTGTTTGTGGTGGAATACACTTTCGCGACTTTCTAAGTGTGAGAAAAAAAGAGTGTAAACAGTTAAGAACATGTGGCCTAAAGTACCTGCACTGGTATTAATGATTTTCATTTGATTATTATTAGAAAGGGGAAGAAAAATTTCCAATTAAAAATACAGGAAATGGAACAAGAACTTAAAGGAGAAACTTTCTACAATAAAACATGATTTAAGAATAGTGAAGAGTAAAACAGATAAAATAAGAGAAGAAGTTTCTGTAAAATTATTTAGCGTAACAATGGGAATGTAATACAAAATTGTTTACATTTTTTATTATTTGGATTTCAAAGCCTAAAGTTACGTACGCGGTTGCTGTGATAGCCTTTGTAAAACGTAAATTCAGTTCAATTCCTTTATTTTCTGATTAAGGGACATTCAACACTTTCTTAGTTTAGAATTTGAAACTGATTTTACAATTCCTTTGGTTTATGGCTTGATATGTTCGCCTCGTGTAAACATCCAGGGTTAGCATGCTTTCCTCATTTGTTTTTTATACTCCCACTGTTCATATTTCAGCCTTAAAAAAATGTTTTTAAGGTCTTTGATTAAACGTTATCGCTAAAAAACATTTCCTCTTTCTTTTGGCATCCGTTTTTAATTTTTCTTTTCCATTTGCCAACCAATTTTTATGCACGCATTTTTACACTTCTTGCTGACTGGTTTATTCATTGCTACACTTTATGGTTCTTGATTTTTTCTATTTCTCAATTACACTGTATCACAAAAGTTACCATACACATCATATTCAGTGGACATGTAGGGCAACCATTTTTAAATATTCTGTTTATAAATATTCTGAAATTGAAAAAAATTTCTCGAATTGTGGATTCGTAAGGGATAGTCTTACTTATTTTGTGAGTTCAGATTTTCAATTTTGAAAAAAAATCGATTTTTGGCTACAAATATTTGAAAATTCTCTAGAAGATTAGTGGCCATTTGGGAACAAATAAGAAATAGTACACTGTACAGACTGTATTTAACTGGTAGTCCAGAGAATGCTCTTGTCGACCGTAGTAGTGGGATAGCTTTACTAATTTTGAAAGTTGAAATTTTCAATTTTGAAAAAATCGATTTTTGTCCATAAATATTTGAAAAATTCTCTAGAAGATCAGTTTCCATTTGGGAACATTTAAGAAATAGTACACTGTACAGACCATATGCAAATGGTAGTCCAGAGAATGCCCAACCGTAGTACTACGAGGATATTTCATTTTAATTATGTGATGTGGATGTGGAATTTCTTTTAACATTTAAAGTCTGCTGATCCTGTGAATAAGGGGCTATGCCCCAGTCCGTTATTAGCTCTCAATTTCCTAATTTAGTTCATAAGGTTGTTGCGAGCCTACAGTTCGTTCAGCAGTTTCCTGAACGATTAGTGAATTAATTGAACCTCTCCTCAATAATTCCCAAGACAAAGCCCGAGCTTTCTCCTTTTGTAAATTACAAATCAATTACAAATCTTGCCAGTTCATGTGTAATTTTGCTGACAATAACATCACAATGTGCAGCGACCGATGGGTTTGACCTAAAATTACACCCAAAAAAATTTCTAGGCCCATCTGTTTCCTCTTAAATTTTATATGTTTTCTGACTAGTTTCGTTGACTTAAGAATTTCTAGAATTTCCTCTTGATATTGGTTGCATAAATAAAGACAGCTGGCCTACTGCCTTTCTCCTTTTAGTCTTCTCTATGAACAAAACATATTTTTACACTTGAAGCCTCACAAATGTAAAGCCTTGTGGATATTCTGACAGTCGAATTGACTTGATCAAGTCAGCTTAGTTCCTTCATTAGGACCAAGTGGGTAGGTTTGCAAGAATCCACTAGAATTTAAAAATCTTTTCTTATTTAACTGGTCATTATAACACTTTAGGCTTGGCAACAACCTAGCTGCTCCCAGCACCCATACTGTGTGCGTTAATTTTATCCACAGGAGGTGCCACCTACTGCTTAATGTCGACTTTGAACGGCAGATTTGAGATATTTTTCATGGCTATTTGATTTTGATCCTGAGAAACATTTTTGTTTTCATATGTTCGCGATGTTGGAGCTAGGGTTTGTACCATTGACTTTCAACGTAAAAGCGAAGGCACAATCCAAAGACTTTTTAGATGTCATCTATTTCGGATTATCTTTAAGCCAGTGCTTTTTGAGATACGTTTTTACTGGACCTTATGGTTGAAGTCGCCATAGTCTAGTAGGTAGTGTGTTGGCTTATTAGACGTAAAGCCAGGGTTCGAGGCCCAGGCCAGACATCAAAACAAAATGCAAAAAAAAATTTATTTCTTTGACGATTTTCTCTCAGCAGACTTCGGGAAAAAACTCTGAGAGTAAAAATAATAATTGCTATGAAAAGTTTCTCAAAAATTCTATTGTTCGGAGTCGACTTTAAACTGTAGATCCCACCGCTAATGCATAAAATTAACACACACTGCAATATCATCTGCGTATCCAACCAAAAAGTTCCATCTGGCATATCCTCTCTTAGATTTCCATCGCAATTAACGTTCCAAAGGTTGGGGCCATGGATAGATTCTTGTGTCACTCCTGATGTTATATGTTTCACCCTTGGTCCCGAGCTTGTGTTATACAATAGCTGTCTGTTAGTCAGATAACTACTTATCATGGCCAGGATGTAGTTTGGTACCGAGAAATTGTACTCCAAAGCATTCAATACATCGCTCCATCTTAGGCTGTTAAACGCGTTTCTAATATCAAAAGTCGTAAGCAGTACGCGTTGTAGACCGACCGGGTCGAAAACCATATTGTCTGGCAGACAGTCTGCCACTATTCTCAATAGCCGCAATAAGTCGTGGCATCAAAAGCCTTTCGAGCAGTTTTCCCGTCGTATCCAGCATGCTCAGTGGCTTATACGCGGATGGGTCCTCCGGATCGCCCTTTCCCTTGCTTATTAAGATCAGCCGTTGTTTCTTCCATATTTCGGGGAAAATACACTCCCTTAGGCACGCGTTGTAGATTCTCAGTAGGAGTTCCGATCTTTGACAATCTCTCGTATTACCTCAGGCGGAATGCCGTCGGGCCTTGGTGCCTTACAGGGTTTTAATCCGACCGCTGCTGCTTTCAACTCCTCTGTGGAAAATGGTAAAAATTCCGTATTGAGCATGTTCTGTTGCCGTTCGTTCGCCGGTTCATGTGTACATACATAATTGGCCATTACAACCCTTCAGTCAGGATTACGACATAGCTTCTCACACCACTTATGTTGTGTGCGTTAATTTTATACATGAGTGGCGGGACCTACAGTTTAAAGTCGACTCCGAACGACAGATTTTTGAGAAGCTTTTCATGGCAATCTTTACTCTCAGAGTCTTTGCCAGAAATCTGCTGAGAGGAAGTCGCCGAAGAAATATTTTTTCGTTTTGATGTCTGACCTGGGATCTGGGTCTGACCTGGGATCATTTTGGGTCTGACCGGTTCATGTGTAGGGAACTATATTTCTCATTACTCGCCCGTCCATAATCTCCGTTGGTTTCCTTTTGTTAAGTTTGCCCATTACAATCTTTTAGCCAAGTCCGTAAGGGTTTAAGCTTACGTCTTCGGGTAGTTCTTGGAATGCCTGATTCTTCTTGCGTGTTATAATCTTTTTCAGAGACTTCTTTGCCTTCTTATATGTGGTTGTCCTCCTCTACTCTATTCCTTGAAGCAGAGGTGTACGATATGCAGTGGTGATCACTGCCCGTATATATTTCCAGGACCTTTCAGTCCTCGAATCTGTGATACAAAGCCTATTGGCATGCTTTCTTCTTACAGAGGCTTGTTGGAGCCACAATGGGGCAATGAATGCTCAAGCGATTTAAGAAAAGTAGACTTTCTAATCATCTTCTTATCCATATTAGCATATATCCTTCTGCCTCCCAGTTTAGCTGATTTAAAAGGACCCAAGCATTGTAATATAACAGAGATCATGAGTTCTGTATTAGCCGTGTAGGAGTTTTAAGAATTTCAGAATGCTTCTCCATACTATAGAGTAAGGCCGCCTGTATATTTTTTTTGTAGCCCAGTGTTATTATATTGTTATCCTTCATGTATTGTTTGTAAAAATTCAGAAATGTTCAGAAATTCTTTGGTGTTATTAAATGATTTCCTAGTTTTTTTTCCGCAGTTTGGTTATTTTTTTTTGCTTGCCTTTACTACTCATGTTTCTGCTATTGCCTCAATGTATACTTAATAGTCCACCATAAGCGGCTTTTGACCTTTGTAGTTGGTTGTATTGGTTTTTTCTTCACCTTCTGCTGATTTCTGATTTTTGTTTCGTTTTACTTTCTACCACCTGGTGTAGTTGCTTTCGTGTTCTCTTTTTTCTTGGAGTTTCAATATGATTTTGCGTTGTTTTTTGGTTAAACGTGCCGATGGTACTGATGACTGATTTCGAGTTTCACAGACGACAGAAAGATACGGAAAAAAGGTTTCATTAAAATCAATAAAAAAGGCTGAAAATAATTGAAGTTTGTTTTCTCCAAACTTTAAATCATATTTTCTTAAATTTTCTTTGACCCCTTAATTTAAGAAAATTCTTTCCTTTCTCTGCCTAAAAAGACTTCCATTCTTGTGTCCTCTGTAGGCCTTAAACCACCACTTTTTTTTTCCTTCAAGTCAATTGCATATTTTATAAGATTTGCATGTTATTTAGGCGTTTATTCAAGGTATTTTAGCCAGCAAAGAATTTTTTTGTTTTTCTTACTTTTTCAACTTTTTCTCCATGATTTTTCGAGTGTTTTTGTTTTGCATGCGAATTTACATAATTCAAGCCCTTAAGCGCTTGTTGTACAAAAGAGTCTCAGTGTGGTTTTTTGTTTGCTGTTTACGGGTAATAAAATAATTTTATTATGGCTTGAATAAATAAATCTCTTGCCACCAATAAAAATGAAATTAAATTTTTTGGGTTGAATTACATTATTAGCGAACAGGTTTTATTGAAATTAAAAGGAGAAGGTTGGAGGAGATATTTATTTCTATTAAGAATTGAAAAATTTATTTTTGGTTTCTAATCTGTTTACGCTGTAAATACATCAATGAAACGTATTAAAAATCGTTGCATCGAATGTTTTGTTTAATAAACAAAAGCAACAGGAAGGGCAAAACTAATGGTGGGTTGTGGGCGGGTTATGGCTAATATCTATCTACACAATAGCCATTCTAATGCGGCTAAATCGTATGTTGCTCCAAATTGTTAAAATCATCAAACTAGCTTTCTGGTTTCATAGTATCGTGCGTTGTGTATCTGGTTATCATAAGAATAATTTCAAAATTACCAAATCTCATAAATTTTGAGTGAAAAACTAACAATGTATACATGTTCGCATGTTGACGCATATTAACGCATGTTGACGCACATAAATTCAAATGTGCGTTTTGTACTACCATATGCTTCGAAATCATAGGTTAAAGCGTCCAACGAATTGGTGTCGCATAAAAAAATGAATATATAAAGCCTACTGTAAAAATTCTCAGCAGATTTCTGGCAAAAACTTTGAGAGTAAATAAAATTGCCATGAAAAGTTTTTATAAAATTAACACACACAATATAAGTAGTGTGAGGAATGGTTATAATGATCAATTATGTATGTATAAGCCCTACTGTTTTACATTAAAATTCAATGAAACTATTACAATATTCACCATACAGTGGAGTTTTCTGTTCCAAGCCACCCCAAACTCACTAACATAACCGATAATCTTCATCCTAAATTAACACAGTTCCGTCAGATTCCTGGCAGTGGAATTTCTCTCTAACTTCAGCAACATAAGGCTACACTAATGAGCGGCTACGTCCTGATCCGTTGCCTTTGTAACACAGATTTCAAGTATGCCCTTATCATTTCTGAAACAAATAAGCGACATGCATGGACAATCATTATTGTCGATATGAGATCTGAAAGGGACTTTACGTAAGTATTTGCTCCTTATGCCTATAATGTCCGGTCAAAAGTATCTTTCAATTCTAAGACTACTCTTCGATAGTCCGATGTATGGGTTAAATGTCCTGCTATTGTAATTACCCAAGGAAAATTGAGATTTTCATAAAGTCCTTGTGCTGACCAAATTCTTCCTTTTCCCTGATTTGACGGAACTTGGTTAGTACAGGGACTGCGTTCACCCATGGCATCAGAACGGGTCGCCATGCGTGCTCAAGTGAGCTTTGTGATATCAGAGCTACCAGTACGACCTAAACCTAAACCTAGACAAGAAATTCCACCTTTTTCCATTTTCCCATTCGCTGATTATACCCTTCAAAAGCACGCCTCGTCAATGGTGTGAAAATTCCTTTCCTCGTAAGTTTATCTGCCTGATCAATGGCTCTATTAATCGAACGCTGGCTGAGTTATCGTCATTAAGTAGTCTCATTGCGGAGCATTCTCCAAAACCGTTTACTGGTTTTGTCCAGAAGGCTGTTAAGAAGGTCCTTATCTGTCACTTTATTTTCAGATTACAATGCCTGTTAAAGAATTTTATGTTAAACTTGTCTTCCATTATTCTAATCATTATGTTCGTAGGACAGTTTCTCGCTAGTATATGCTATGGGCTTAAATACAACAGAGTCTCCAGAGCCGCTGTATTACGAGTTCTTATTGCTTTGATAACTAATGGATGTCCGTCTTCGTATTTTTTCTGAGTCCAACTAAAACTTTTTGCCATTTCATTGCGTTTATCTAAGCATGGGGACCCGATAGGATAGAATTGACTATACCACGATAGGCAGGTTTTTCGAAGTTCTGTCGTTCGGAACCGATTTTAAACTGTAGGTCCCGCCATTCATAACTAAAAATTAACACAAACCACGTAAGTGGTGTAAAAAGCTAGTACGTAATCCTACCTAAAGGGTTGTAATGACCAATTATGTACGTATGTATACATACGTGCGATGGGTAATTAGTTTGATTTCTACGTCTAAGTTTTTAATGCATGACTTCTGCATATGCATATCAACCTTCTAGAAGTCGGATACTTTTCCACTTATGAAGTGAAGTCTGGCTTAAAAAAGAAGACGATCATCAAAATATGCTTCCATCGTAAGGAAAATAGTTTCATTTGTGAAGAAACGCTATTTGAAGGTAATAAAATTGTACTATTTTTTAACAGCTTTTAGTCAATTACCCTATATTACACATTTCGGGGCTTAGTAACCTTAGAGTTATTATCCTTACTGTATACTTTGTTCTAGTCATTGTAGAAGAAATAATATTTTCAATTATTTTTCTTATTCTTTTTCCATTTTCATTTTCAATTTCTTTCAACTTCAATAGTTTTCTACTAATGCTCTCCATGCTCTCCATCTCTCCCTCACCCTCTCTCTTTTCCCCTTCTCTCTTTCCCCTCTCTCTTTCTCTAATGGTTTTCATTTAATTGAGCAAACAATCCCACTCATAAAGCGTATGTAAGTTAAGGCAGAGTATGTGTGTGTGTGTGAGTTTGTGTGTGTTTGTGTGTATATTTCTGTGTTAGTTAGAGAGTGCGTTTCCTATTTCGTCCTTTGTTTGTTATTCTGTTGTTTGTGTTTTTTTTGTTTTTGTTTTATTCATACACATTTTTCCATTTCCGTTTGTTATTTGAAATCGATTTCCGGTTATTATTGTTTTTAAATAAAACCGAACGAATGTTTGAATAGTTGAAAGAAGGAAAACTAGAAAATAAAATCCTGATTTAATTTATTGTTTTGTTGTTGTTGTTGTTGTCTCTCTTTTTTTTAATTTATTGTTGTTAAAACCACAAGAGCAATAAAAAAAATGACAAGAAAAAAATAACAAGAAAAACTATAAACAACAACTGCAATTATTATTAACCTTGTTGACATGACCTTGTTTTTTTTTGTCTTCTCTTCTCTTTTTGTATTTTGTTCTTGTCTGTTGAAAGGAGACTCACACAATTGAAATGTTATAAATTACACACATGCTCACACACATGCAAACATATGTATGTGAATATTCATGTGTTATAAAGGGCATGCATGTATGCGTGATGTATACTCAAACCAATTTTATTATGTTTACACAGCAATTTTAACAAATTTTGTATTGGAGTGCATCAACGTACACGTATGTCCGTATGTATAATGGAAACAGTGGTATGAATTGCTTCTGGGTAAGAGAAAATCTGATTTGATTGATACTTGAATTTCTTGTAATAAATTTATTAATTGTAGTTTCCAAGGTTATTTCATTCACTGTATTGTTAGGAGCATAAATATATCCCCATTGAAATTTTAATACTCCTCTCAATCACAGAATATAGTGGTAAGCTGCTAGCGTTCGATCTAAATGATCTTTGGTGATGTAAAAGTCAAACCAAAAATGCATCACAAGATTTTCCCACAATCTTTATGAATTATTTTTGAATCGGGTCATGAATCTAAAATATTTCTTGGGAAATTAATACCCAACCTTTGGAGCTTGCCTACGCTGACGAAATTAGTCAGTGGAATGACTTGCTCTCCCAATAGATTCATCAAAGACTACGGAGTAGGCTAGAGTAGTAGCCCCATAAAAATTAATGTTCACTTTTGTACACATAGCGACCGGTTTTGAAACCAAATGCTACCCAACAGAAAATTAAACCAGAATTGACATTAGCAGCAAGGTTTTACTTTAAAGTATGACTCGCTTAGAGTCAGATTGAAAATCAGCCTGAAAATTTATTGAATCTATTGACGAGTCTGATACCAAAAACCTATTTCATCTCACTCGACCTACAAACTCTACAGAGTCATTTGCAGTTAAGTAAAGTGTCCCCACGGGCCAGTGTGTAGGCCCATGGGAATACATAGATAGATAGGGATAGTTGCTTTATATACATATTATCCTATTTAGGCTACGAAAGTCTGGCAATGAAATCAAGATTCTCTCTCAGTCCTCATCTCCATTTGCCTGTCAATTACACAATGGCCCATAAGAACACATACAGCCCAGTCAAATATTATCCTATTAAAGCCGATGAAGCCTGATAATAAGCAAGAGTAATTCTCAGCACAGGCGGAAGTATTGGCAATTCAAGCAGCGGTGAAAATTGTTGCGGGCAAAAATATTTGCAAGCGAAGGATAATTATACTTTCCGATAGCCAAGCGGCCATCAGGGCGCTGGATTCTAGTGTGATAAACTCTACAGACATCTGCGACAGCGTATCACAGGGGTACCGGAACATAAGGACATTCCCGGCAACTGCAGAGCGGATAATTTGGCCAAAAGGGGCACGACCGTCGAGCTCTCTGCTGAATTGTCTGCATTGAGGAATCCCTTTAAGTACCTGTGGGCTTATGATTGACAATGCAATCGTGGACCTTGTCAACAGTAGGTGGGACAATGCTGGATAAAAAGCGAACGGCGACTCTGCTTAAGCTCCAAAGAAGCAGGCTCAGCGCTGTTATCGTGGTTATTACGGGGGATTGTATTATAGGAACACATGCGAGGCGTATTGGTCTTGGACACCTCGCGAATGATTTCTGCAGAAGCTGTGGAGATGAGGAAGGGGATGAAACTATTCTTCACCTACTGTGCACATGCCCGGTACTTGGTCGAAGGAGAAAGAAACGCCTGGGTGCCTACTACATGGAAGACCTATATTGGCAGATTGAGTCGCTTCATCGGAAGCTCCTAGTGGTTCCTGCAATAGGGGAGAGGATGAGACTGTGGTATCACAATGCGCCTGTATGCGGCCTAAGTGTGTCCGCTCATAGGGTGGACAGTCACTTCTACCTACCTACCTAACTCTCAACTCAGGGATGCCGAATGGTGTCAAGAGATATATGCTTAATATTCGATAGAAATTCATTTGCTGCACTATTACATGGAACTCCCCTCATTAAAATTTATGACAGTAGATTAGGGGTACTGTGCCAGATGACAATCAGTTTATAACTGGAAACTTGTTCATCAGAGAAGGTAGAGACTATTGTAGTTGAAGATCCAATAAGTTTCACAGCTTGATTTGCGATAATTGCCTTGACCTGAAATACATTATTCAAGGAGGCGGAAAGATACCATAAGCCCAAGCTCTTGGAAGAATATTCCATAGCCTAATTTCTTTTCAAAGCATAGAATTGTCAGTGTAGACTTTCATAGAATATTCAGAGCAGGTATATTGTCAGAGAACTGGTCTTCCTTGCTTGGATTTCTTGAGTGAAATTTCTTCTTAAGATGTTCTTAAAGAATGTCCATCGCAAAAAACACCTTTGTGGAGGAAGTGCGAAAGGCAACCATAACCTGTATCATAACAAATTTCCCCATTTTGTCATCAGGTTTTACATTGCAATTTTCACCGAGAGCCGAAGATAATCTCATAAAGTTCAATAACCATCGAACAAATTTTGGGAACATTACAGTGACACAAATTGCATTACTATAGGTGGCGTAAGCTTGTTTTCAAATCATTTTGGCTGGGTTAGCCTCACAGCTAAGAGCACAGCTTAGATATTTATTCGTGGGTCCTAAACTAAGTTCAGATTGATTAAATTCAACAACTAAATTTGCTGCAAAAACCGGATACATTGACCAGGAAAAATTTAAGTTTAAGTTGGATAGTGTTAGCGAATACCTATGCTAAATAGTTTTTGCGACAAAGCCAACATAAGTAAGGTGAAGTAATGGAAGGAGTATTGAAAGCAAGATTTAACAAAAGTCTTAGGAGAATTCCATCGAATGGGGTGATAGAATGCCCTCCGTTTCAAGTTGCCTATGAACGACAAGCTAGCCGTTAACCTAACTTACCATAACCCTATCAAACGTAGTATCCTTACTTACAACCCCCTGGCACTATGTACCTCCAAAGGTGGAAGCAATTAGTGAAGTTTTAAGAAGGAGTTGATAATTTTTGAAAAAATTGTCATGACATTAATTTTTCATATGCAATTAAACCCATTCCAATAATTTTTCTTTATCAATAAATATCGAAAACGTTAAAAGCAATCAATTAACAGCCGGCTTAATCACCATCGTCATTATTTACTCGTGTTTACTGTCAGATTTAAAACACTCATGCGTTTATATGTATGTGTGAGCTTTTTTATTCTTAGTAGTTACAGTATTTCTTCTGTATACATGTGTACGTGTATTTAGTCCTACGGTTGTGTTCACTCATACATGTGTTTATAAATAAAAAATAATTGTTGTGGGTTTTTAGGGGCATTATTTAGGTTATATGCACTATACTACTCGTATGAGTCTTTGCTTATTCGTTTTTTTGATTTAAATTAAATTTTTTTTTTTCAAAAATACCTTTACTTTGTTGCTATTTTTGTTGTTATTGTTATTATTAGTAGAATAATTGTTGTTTTTATTTTGCAAGTAGTTTATTTTGCAGTTGCTTTATAAAAACCATGCGTAATAATAAAAGTTCAAGGCCAATTTAACACATTGTTTATAACGAATTTGTTTGTATACAAACTAGTTTTAAATTAAAAAGCAACAAAAATAGAATGTTTTTGTTTTTTATATTGTTTTGCTTTCATTTTCAGCAAAAAAACAAAAAATAATTGCAAATTGGCATACAATGTTGTATTCTATGGCAGAAAAAATCTTTCTAAAGGTCATAAAAAATTTTTGCTTTTCAACAAAGGCCAAATAATTGTTGTTTTTTTAAATTAAATTTTTATTTTTGTTGTTTTTAATTTCAATTAAAAAAAAAAATACATATTTTTCTTTGCAATCCTGCATTTTTGTTTGTCCGTTTGTTTGTTTATCAATTACCTTTTAAAGTCACTAAAAAATGGCAGCCTTTGCAGGAAACGTGTTAAATTGAAATTCATGTTTTAAATAAAACACAACAAAAATTTTTTTTATTATAATTTTTCCTTGTAATTAATTTAAATGAAATTTATTTTTTATTTTCACTTGATTTTTTTTTATTTTTTTTAATAATAAAATACCATGTATTACGGGTTGTAAATTTTATTGACAACTAATAGTATGCCATGGTTTAACAATTTCTGTAATTTTTTTTCGGTTGATGGTTTTCTTATGCCTGTGACAATAGCAGTAAATAAAGTGTATACATGTGTGTGTGTGTTAGTATATGTGTTTATAATCAATTTAATTTATTATTTATCTTGTTATTTCGTTTTTACCTTTCCTTCCCTTTCCTCTCCCTCTTACTCGCTTTGTGACTTATTTCTTTTGGTTTTGTTTTTGTTTTTGTTTGTGTATTTGTTTTAATATTTAATGTTTTACAATTTTGACACAACATGTTAATCAAACACAAACTCGTTCAATTATTTACTCATTTAAGTCTACTCCTTTTTTCGTGCGTTATTATCGGTCTTTAAATCTTTTCATTACTTAACCGTGATTGTTTAAATTGAAAGAGAATTTTATTTGACATGGGGTTACGACATTGGCTAGAATTTAAATTTCTTTTCAAGTTTATTGACTTTAAATATTAAATTATTTTAAATTTTTAATGATGTTATGAAATATAAATTTTTATTTTATTTTTTATAGGAACAAGGAGAAAATATTACCAAATAAAAATGATTAAATTTTTAGCTGCATAAAGAATGAAAGACTAGCAATAACTGCAAATGAAGGGGCTAAGAAAAATATATCGCTTAATAAATTATATTGCCAATCGAAAATATAACAGGAGTAAAGAAGTTGCGGAATGGGACTCATGCTATAAACACATAAAACTATCAGCGCCACAATATGCTGCACGTTAGGCAATTAAAAATGCATGTATCTGTCACCGCCACAATAGTGATATTGCTGCTACACATTATGGCTCAAAGCTATCTACACAATAGTCAGTCTAATACCTATTGAACTGCAGGCATTTGAGCGAAGAAAATCTTGTAGAACGAAGAGGGAAAATCTTCCCATTAGTAGCGCAGATCTCAGATCTCAAACACTACGGCGATGGCAAAGTAGATGGAACGAGGAAACATGCGGAAGATGGAGTTATAAACTTATTCCATCTATAGAGGCATGGATACGGAGAACCTTTGGGGAAACTAACTATTTTCTGACTCAGTTTCTCTCTGGTCATGGTTATTTCCGAAAATACCTATACCGTATGGGCAAGGTGACTGATCCTGGCTGCATTTATTGCGAGGAAATGAATGACGACGTTGAACACACATTCCTCCATTGCATTAAATGACAAGACGAGAAGAACATGTTGATGGAACAAATTGTGAACACAATGCTCGAAAGAGAGATGAAATGTAACGCTGTGAGAAGATACGTCGAATATGTACTCCGCAGAAAGAAGTTCGACCTTGATACAATACAACGGAATGATACATGAGAAGACGAGCCAATAGCATGAAGCTGGCTTCAAATATGGCGTACCCAGACGTGGGAGAGTAGACAACGGTCCTTAACTGGACGTCGTTTTGGGCCCTTCCCGAAGTAATGCAGATAGCCGTCCCGGGAAGGGAGTATCCCCAGAAGGAGGAGGGATTGTTTTAGTGGCAGCACCACTCGACGCAGCTGATGATGATCAGCTGTAACTGCCGAAGGCATTTTGAACCCTACCTCACACGCCAAAAAAAAAAAAAATAAAAATAGTCAGTCTAATGTGGCTAAATCATAAAAATTGATTTGTTAAAATCACTAAACTTTCTTTCGCTGGTTACATAGTACCACACGCTGTGTAGCTGTATCTTATTATGGTAAGAATAACATCCAAATTGCCAAATCTCTTAAATTTTTAGTGAAAAACTAACACTCTATACATGTTCGCATGTTGACGCACATGAACGCATGTTGACGCTTCATAACGCATAATCGAATTCTTCAATTTTTAGTTAAAATTATGATCAAATAGACACTTATGGTTAGTTATCCAGCTTTAGATCTTTAAAATATCGTATTATTTTAATATTAGTTTCTATAACGTAACTTTTATCAGTTATGTACGTAGTATTGCCTGCTGTGTGGCATTACTTTGTCATTGTAGAAACAAGTATAAAATCCGCACTGTTTAAATCTCTTAAATTTTTGAGTAAATGCCAACATCCTACATGTATTCGCATGTTGACGCATATTGACGCATACTGACGCATATATGTAAAAATCAAATTAGCTGAGAAACTTAAATTTTTAGGTAGAATATAGCTATTTAAGACTCTTAAAGTATCGTATATTGTATTGGCATAGCAATAAATATGTATATAAATGTATACTCTAGATATTTATCAAAAAACTTCCTCGGGAGACTTGCAAGATCTTGAATTTCGGATATTATTGCTGTAATTGACCAAAAATTAATCGATACTGAAGTAAATTAATCGTATAAGATGCAGCATTTTAATTGATTAAATCATAAGGATAGACTGCAGTAGAATTCTGTAGTCTGAGGAAATTGTGGTGGATCCAACACCACTTATAGTAATTTAAGACTTAGGACTTTGTTAGTTTACGTTTAAAGAAGCAAAAACATGGCATAAGATGCACAGACATATTTGTCTTAGCTTGATTAAATTATTGGGATTTTAAGGTTGATTACCTTTTCCTTTGCAAATCATTTCGATTTATTTCCATTTTACTTGCTATAAAATTTTTTATGACCGTAAAAAAAAAAATTGTACAACAACCACAACAATAATTAATTACATTTTAACTATCAATTTATTTGTATTTCATACGCTGATTGGTTTTTAAATGTGTTTGGGTTTCATGCTGGGTTTTCCTCTTTTTTTTCCTCTATTTTTTGCTTTTAAAAATGAAAACCAATTTTTACTTGAAAAGGCTAAAATATACAGGCAAAAAAAAATTCTCAGCGGCAAATAACAGCCGTAAATGGAAATCACAAATAACCACAACAGGCAAAACCACAGCAAAGGTTCTTTTGCGATATAAAATAAAATATTTTTTTTTTTTGTATGGTTTTTACCAAATTTTTCATTTAATTTTTATTATATTTCACAACGTAGCGAATTTATTTTTATTTTTTTTCAACAACAAATACCCCAGAACCAGTTCTGTGCATGAAGTCAAGTCGTTCAAGAGGTTGGCATTAATAAATTTCTGTTAAATGGGAAATACACGTTTTAATGCAATGAACGTATAAAAAGCGAAAGAGGAAGACAAAAAAGTGTTTTTTCCTGTGCATTTCTACAATTTAAGGTAAAATGCTTGCTTAATATTCCCATACACATACAAGGCAGTTTATAATTTTAATTTTTTTTCCTTTGCATTTCTACAATTTGAGGTAAAATGCTTGCTTAATAGTAAAATCGATAGTGACAAGCAAATGATTTTCTTCTCCCCACTTTTTTTTTTTGCGAAATGTTCAATTTTGGTTTGTGACTGTGATTTTCCGTTTTTGTTTTGTTGTTGTTTTTTTTCTTTAGTTTGCATTATAGAAATTATAACGGTAAAGGCTTTTCTTTCGCTCCTTTGAAATTTTTTCTACTTCAACAGTCTTAAAATATGCACCACGAAATGCATGATTTTTTTTGTATGTTTTCTCTTCCTTCACTCTACTTACTGTGTCCCTTTAGGTGTAGAATTTTTCCTAAACTAAACATTTTGCCGTACCATACCAGTGAAAAATAGTGTTCTATTCCCAGTTCTTTTTTCGTTTTATGCAAAATCCAATGCAATTTTTTATTTAGTTTCCTATAAATTGTTATGTACGCCCCTGTAGCTACCTCTGTTGCCTGTTGTCTAACGTTATCAAGATGATTATTAATAATGCCTTAGAGGCATGACTGTCATTATTAGTGTCATAATAATTTTTTTTTTAATATTTTTTATGGAAATTTTTTTTCATTTGACTTAATGGAGCTACTAACGAGTTGGTATAAATTTTTTTATAATAATTTTATGAATTTTAAAACAAAATTTACCAACCACCGGATTTCATACAATAACTCCTTGAAAAGTGAAAAAACTAAAGCAAAACATTTTGGTACATATTTTCAGGAAGCATTGCCTCAAACACATATCCTTCACAAAAGTCTTGCTTCACCCATTAAATGGAAAAGAGTTTAATTTTACCAAAAAGTTAGCCTAGATTTCTGATGAGACAAGGATTTAATAACACGGTGTGACAGTGCAAATATACCCGAGTAACTGCATAGTCCAAGTTATTCAGTTAGTTCAGTAGAATTCAAAAATACCCTTTTTTATTTCTCAAAACCTCCAAACTTGTTTTATTTAACAAAAACTGTATTTCTGGACTTCACTCCCAAAATTCTGCATTACTCAAACATTTTTGACTCGATTTCCAATATTTAAATCTTATTGGAAAGGGGAGATATGGACCTTTAAAACGTTATATATATACATGAACCCAATCATTTTGCTTGTTCACAAACACCTCAATGTGGAATGGCTTCTCATCGGAGAAAACCATATTCGGAAACTGGCCACTTTCGTGCAAGCGAAGTAACTCCTTGGCTCTTTCCAGTCTAACTTTTTTTTTGTCCATCGGTAAGCTCTTACACTTTTTGGAACTGTAATGGCTTTAGTCTAAGCTTATTTTTCAATATGAGTTGCATCCGTTCTCGCGATATGTTCAGCTCACGAGCAATTTTTCTACCCCTACGGCGTGGATTTCGATCAAATCTGGCCTTCACGTTTTCGGATCATTTCTAGCGTTGTTACCGTTTCTTTTCATCCACTTTTTGGACGCGATCCAACACTGCCAGTATCACGGTAACGAGCAATGGTACGAGAAACAAAAGATTTATTCACATTTAAATGCCGGAGGGCTCTAACGATAGCCACCTGTGGTTTTCCAGCCAAATATAAAACAATCACACTATCACGCTTGAATTCCATTACGAATAACTTTTTTTCTGAATGTAATAGATCAAAATGCTTTTGTAAGCTCGTAAATAATAAAATGAACTGTCACTGGAGTAAGTCTGTCAGCTGCCAGATGAGCGGTTTGCAAATGATAACAACCTGAAGTTGGTTGCAATACATATCAGCCACCACCCTGTATAATGTGTCGGGGCATTGAGAAACTTTTCACGGCAACCCCAGTTAAAAGGTTGTGTATGACATGGGTTGTAGAATCCGCCATAGTCTCCAAAAAAGTTTGTATTTCTAAGAGGAGAAGAACAGGTTGTCTGCTTTACTTCCAGCGCTAGTGGTATTAGCTCACTCATTGTATGTTTGTTGGAGAGCATTTTTACGACTTTACGGGAAGAGGTTTTAACTGTGCCACTAATGGTTGAAGGCCATGGGGGAACTCATATTAACACATACGGACGTTCGGTTTGAACAGATGCCTCACAGTCAATGCCTAAGAACATTATAGTCCATACACCAACGTATCAAAAAAAAGACTTTCCAAAGACTAAAACCATGAAAATCATATTCATACTTCGATAAAATCCAAACAAAACTGTGAAGTCTGATGTTATTTGAGTAGCAATAATTATAATAAATGGAGACCCGAGTAAAATGTGGTCAAATGGGTCCTTTCAACCGAATGCCTTATGCCCCTTAGTAAAGAAGACCATTTCTGGATTGACCCAATCATACATACATAATTGGATATTACAACCTTTCAGTCAGGCCTAGCTTCGCATACCACTTATGATGTGTGCGTTAATTTAATACGTGCGTGGCGAAACCTATAGTTTAATGTCGACTCCAAACGACAGCTTTTTTAAGAAAATTTTCATGCCAAGTTTATTTACTTTTAGAGTTTTTATCAGAAATCTGCTGAGAGGAAAACGCCAAAGAAACATCTTTTTTTCATATTTCAGTTTTATGCCTGACCTGGGGTACGAACCCGGGCTTTACGTCTAATAAGTCAACACACTATCTACTAAACTACAGGGGCTTCCGCATTGACCCTCAGACCTTTAATACAAGGCCACGAGTATACATGTGCAATGTCCAACATTTGAGAGAATATCCTATTTACTGATGTTCCCCGGGAAACTGGTTTCCTAGCTCTTGTAACTATAAAGTGTCACAGAAGTGCTATTGCAGTGTAGTTAGTGGTTCACTCATTTATTGTTTCTAAAATAGATTGTCATGAAGTGCAACAAAAGGAATTGCTTACAAAAATAGCATTTTTTAAGGATACTTTTTATATTGTAAGACCCCTTCAGTTCGCGCCTGATTGGCGATGGATCGCACAACGCTTTACAGAGAAAATTTTTTCCTTGGCCTTATACTGTCCGTATTTCAAATATTCTTTTTCTCAACTTTTTTTTTGGTGAAATGTAATACCAAACTTTTAAAATTTTAATCTTCTGAATCCTTACTCCTTATACTCTTTCTGCGTCACGGTATTCGTTGAGCCAACAACACAATACGCTTGATTAACAAAAGTTATGCCCTAGGTGTTGGTCGTATGTATAAGGAAATGAGTTTTTTTTTTATAAAAAGCAACGCTCAGGTGATGGCCCCTATTCATGCAGTGCATTATGCAGGTTTAGGAAAATAGGTTATCGGGAACCAAGCCTCTTATCTCTTGAGAACACCTCCCATTATAGTACCGATAGAACAATGAAACACATGCCACATTGCGACGATGCTCCAACAAATCAAATAGTAAGAAGGTCGGATGGAGTGAAGTATTTTCTGCACCGTTTCAAAAACCAAGGCACTTGAATGCTTCCTTCGGACACTCGAAAATGTGATCGTTCCAACGAGCATCACAACTATTCCCCATGCCCACAACATCAAGAGCAACCGCCTCCCCAATATTTACATTACCCATACATACAGATGACAGAACACCAACTCCAGCATCATGCCGGTGTGTCAGAAACAAAATTGAGTCTTGCGCGTACTGAAATCGACCCTGTTCGCGTAGCCCCACTCAGAGATTGTTATCAGATCACCTGTGAGTGCATCATTCATGTTCGACCTCCTTGCCCCAATCACCAAAGGCTCGGCCTCCGATCAAATGAATATGAATGACAAATGTTGCTGTCATCCGCAAAAGAGTAAATTGGATTCGAAGTAATAGATAGAAGATCATTGAGAAATATAAGAAAAAGAGTAGGAGAAAGCAAGGAAACAGGAATACTTATCAAGCTTCCATGTAAGTCTAAGGATCTTAAGGGCTTAGTGTAGGGATTCGGTTTGCAAACCTTTTCGGGGCACCTGCATCAGCATTTTTGTGGCTTTTTTTCGCATGGCTTATAAGAATAAATAGGTGGATGGATTATTAGGCCAGATATGGTATTTAGTAGGGCCCCTAAACCCCATTATATTGGTGTCTGAAAATGTCCGTTTACGTTACGTGTTTATTGCAAGCTTGTACAGCATTTGAATAGAGCTACAGAGTCATATTGTTTTGGTACATAATTTCACTTTATTTTTCAATGTTTTTCGTCCCCTTTTTTCTAGAAACACTTTTTAAAATCAGACGATTTAATTCCTTTTTCTTTCCCAATACTTTCTCCTTCATTTTCCCCATTGTTTTTAGGTCTGTAAACTTAATTAAGTTCTCTTCATTATTAATGACTTCAATGACGAGAACTTTCGATACAAAAAAAGAAAAAAAACTTGCTTTTGTTGACTTAACAAAATAATTTCACTGTATTAACTGGGCTTATTTACAAACACCAAAGAAAAATGAAAATGAAGTTCCAGCCAAAACAAAAGAGAGAAAACTTTTTTTCGTTTTTTTTTTTTTGAAAACAAAAGAAAAGTTAAAGCAAGTTAAGCCAAGTCTATGAATATTTAAATTGTGAAACAAAAGAGGTCACTTACCGACGTGGTAACAATGGCAAATGATTACCAAACAACCACAAACGTTTCTCGCCAAACCATTTGTCCATAGGAGGACAAATGGTTGAATTTCTTTAAATCAAAATTATTTTTAACAATTTGCCAGAGAAAGTTTTTTTTTCTAAAAAATCCTTTTGTTTTCATTAAGAAAATATTTTTTTTTTAAATTTTTTTTTTGATTTTTATGAAATTTGCTTGTGTTTTATGTTAAAAAACGTTTGTTTTGTAAAACTTTTTTTTTAATTTTAATAAAAATTTATTACGCCATTATTTATGTTATTTATTTACACTCTTTTTTTCTGTTTAAATTTTAATTTTTTTATGTTTTTCGTTTTTTTAATAATTTTTTAAAAATTTTTTTTTGTTTATTTCAAGTACTTGGTACTGAAATTGGAATTCTTTTGATTTGCGAAACTCTAAAACTGAAACACAGCAACACGGAACAACAAAAAAGTTGTATTGAAAATAACAAAAAATATTAGAAAAACAGAACGAAAAAAAACCAGCAAAAAAAATTGTTTTTATGGTTGACATTGGCAACGCGACAGTTAAGGTTTATTTTTGTAAAAAAAAATTTTTTTTTGTCCGACTTTTATTTTGTTTTTGTGCTTAATATTACAATTTTTGTATGGTTTTGATATTTTAATGACTATTGTCTGCCATAGATTTTGTATTACTCTGCACAATGGGCCTAATAATCTTAATTCAATCATTAAATTTCGGTAACAGATAAGAAGCAAAGAAACTCAACGTTAGGTAGTGGAAAATTGAAGGCTTTTGTTTCCACGTTCGGTCTTCAGTATGTGGTGGGCAAAATTTAGGTTTTTAAACCAATCATCCCCTACTGGTTCTAGCGAGTTGTGACAGAGCCACTCTTGTATAGTTTCTTTGAACTCAACGTTAGGTAGTAGAAAACTGAAGGCTTTTATTTCCAAGTTCGATCTTCCGTGTGTATTGGGTAAGATTTGGGTTTTTAAACCAATCGCCCCCTACTAGCCCCTCTTGTATAGTTTCTTTGAACGGTGAGTAAATGCCAATTTTTAAGAGATCATTGAAGACTGAGGTCTTTCTATCAGTTTCAATTAGTTTTCATTAGTAATTACCCATAGCCATTGATCAGTCATCACACTCATCTAACATCATCACACGTATACAACATCATCGCACTCATACAACATCATCACACTCATACAACATCATCACACTCATACAACATCATCAGCGTACATACATACCTACATACATACATAATTGGCCATTACAACTCTTCAGTCAAGATTACGGTCTAGCTTCTCACACCATTCATATAGTGTGCATAAATTTTATACGTGACTGGCGGGATCTATAGTATAACGTCGCATCCGAACGACAAATTTTTGACAAACTTTTTCATGGTATATTTATTTACTCTCAAGAGTTTTTGCCAGAAATCTGTTGATAGGAAATCGCAGAAGAAATATTTCTTTTCCTATTTCGTTTCGATGCCTGACCTGGGATACAAAACTGGGCTTTACGTTTAATAAGCCAACACATTACAAAATAGAGCACGGCGACCTCACATCATCAGCATACTCTCACAATACATCACCTTCACACTCATACAACATCATCACACTCATACAACATCATCACACTCATACAACATCATCATACTCACACATCATCAGCATACTTATACAACATCTTCATACTCATACAATATCAGCACACTCATATAATATCATCACACTCATATAATATCATCACACTCATACCACATCATCATACTCATACTTCATCAGCACACTTATACAACATCTTCACACTCAAACAACATTATCACACTCATACAACATCATCATACTCATACATCATCAGCACGCTCATACAACATCATCACACTCATATAACATCATCACACTTATACAACATTAGCACACTTATACAACATTAGCACACTCTTACATAATCGGCCCGCTCATAGCTCATCAGCACACCCATTCAACATCATCACACTCATACAACATCATCATACTTCATCAGCATACCTATACAACATCTTCACACTCATACAATACCAGCACACTCATACAACAACATCACACTCATACAACATCAGCATACTTATACAACATTTTCACACTCATACAACACACTCACATATCATTATCTATTCTACTCCAATCAAGGCATTATGCGCTACATTCAGTTGGCTTCCCTCTAAACTCGTATTGAACCGGTAAGATGAGTTGGTTTAATACAATTACACTTTAGCTTAACATGGACTCTGGACGCTACATTTTTCTAGAAGCCATAGGCACATCCTGGTTCTTTATAATTTTTTCGCTGGAAGAAGTAATTTCAGCGATTAAACTAAGGGCTTATGGTCTGATGATTTGGATGTTTCTGGTGGAACTGTAATAAAGGGTGTTTTTATAGAGGAATAGAACTTAAAGTTGCAATAAAACAGCGATGGATTATTCGATTGACATGAATTGTATTTATCCGAAATATAATCTTGTGGCATTACATTTTAAATATGATTTTTGGCATATGACTGCCACGGCTGGCGTGGATGTATTCCAATCTGGACGTCCAAATTTCGATGACTTTTCCCAACATTTGTGGCCGTATATCGGCAACAACACGGCGGATGTTGTTTTCCAAATGGTCAAGCGTTTATGGCTTTACCGCACAGATCAATGACTTTACATAGCCCCACAGAAAGTAGCCTAGCGGTGTTAAAGATCTTGGAGGCCAATTTACAGGTCCAAAACGTGAAATTAGGCGGTCACCAAACATGTCTTTCAATAAATCTATTGTGGCACGAGCTGTGTGACATGTTGTACGGTCTTGTTGAAACCATATCCCCTGGACGTCATCAATACACCATCGTTTTTGAAAAAGTACGGACCAATGGATTCCACCAGCCCCTAAAGCGCGCCAAACAGTCAGTTTTTCTAAATGTAACGGTGTTTCCACACACACTTGAGGATTACCTTTACTCCAAATGCGGCAGTTTTGTCTGTTGACGTAGCCATTCAACCAGAAGTGCGCTTTATCGCTAAAGAAAATACGCTTATGAAAATCGGGAACAACGGTATACTCGTTTTGGGCAAATTCGACGACTCTACGCCTTAATTGTTGATCGTTTGGCTTCAATTCTTGCACGAGTTGGATTTTGTAAGCACGCAAACCAAAATCCTTCTGCAAAATCTTACATAAAGTGGATGGACACAGATCCAATTCCTGTGCTCGATGTCGGATGGACGCATTCGGGTCTTCCTCAATGCTACGCTCTACAGCAGCAATAACTTCTTCTGTACGCACCGTACGGCGTCACTGGGGATGCGAGTTATCAATAGGAGTAAACGTGGTGCGAAAACGTTCAATGGTTAATCGAATTAACTACTCTGATGGACGATTTTGTCGACGAAAAAACGGACGTAGTGCGCGATACGTTTTCCGCACAGAACCATTATTTTTTAAATAAAATTGCACTATTTGCAAGCGTTGTACAGGCGTGAGTCCATTCATGATGAGTTGGCAAACCAAACTGAGAATAAATCACTTGACAGCTGTTAAATCGGTCGCCATCTTGAAAAGTAATGCCAACTTAAAGTTCTATATTTCTATAAAAAACAGCCTTCATATATACTGAGAGTCTTAAAACATTGGAAAAAGCGGGCAGGGGTATATATATTAAGGGTTCAAATATTGGCATATTAGACGAGAACTCGAGGTTTAAACCCTAGTCCAGACATCTGGAATAAAATTAAATACGAATAAAAAGAAATACTTTTCGGTGACTAATTCCCAACAGTTTTTTTTTTTTTTTTGGCAAAAAATCGGGAAGCATATAAAGGTTAGGTTAGGTTAGGTAAGGTTAGAGGATGTGTACTTGCCAATTCTGACAAGTACAGTACCCGGTGGTCGAACTGACCCATTGTACTACGTCCTAAGTTCTCACACTACTTATGTTGTGTGCGTTAATTTCAAACATGAGTGGCGGGACCTACAGTTTAAAGTTGACTCAGAAAGACAGATTTTTTGAGAAGCATTTCATGGCAATTTTTACTCTCAGAGTTTTCGCAAGAAATCTGCTGAGAGGAAGTCGCCGAAAAAGTATTTTTATATTTTCGTTTTGATGTCTGACCTAGGATTCGAACTTGGGCCTTTCGTCTAATAAGCCAACACACTACCTACTAGGCCATGGCGACTTCTAAGGAAATAAAATTGCTATGAAAAGTTTCTCAAATGGTCCGGAACCGATGATAAATTATAGATCTTGCTGCTTTTGGATATAATTAACACATATCACAGGGGTGGTTTGAGTATCTGGGTTGTAATGTCCACTAAACCTGTATTCAAAGTAATTTGAGTGATGAGATTTCTTCTAAAAATTTCTTAAATTCTTATATTACCTCATCGTCCGACTTCATCTATGAATGTTAAGTATTCCTAGGAGAAATTTCGGACGATTCAAAAGATATTCTTTAACTAATAGATGAGAATAATGATGGAAATTTGCTGATAACCAAAGACTACTAGATAACTCACAACCTATGCCACGCAGCAAAGCATAGGTGTTCCGGTTGCCTTAGTTAAAGTTGGTTTTCAAAGCTAACTTTATAGGAAAACTTAATTTTTCCGATAGCAGGTGCGTACGAGCAATGTCTGCTGGAGATATAAAGAGCCTAGAGATGAAAAAGAGAAGATGAACTGTAATTTTGAAAGTCACGTTAGTACGCTAGATATTCCCGGGTTTCAAACCATCCGTCAGTGCCTGGTTTTTGCCATGAAGAGAGGAAGGTTTCCTTAGTTTCTAAAGTAAGTATTGATGGAAAGAAGGATTTATTTTGGAATTAGCCTGGTTTTCTATTAAGAATGTTAGAGCCTCGAGTTGTATATTAGCTTGCAGTATTACAATGGTCCTTATTTATGACTTAAGAAGGCTCCTCCACCTAACCCAGTAATGGGCGGACCTATTTTCTGTAGTATACCTAGCAAGGAAATAATTTTAAAACTAGGCTTAATCATAGAAAATGCCTCAATGTGTATTTTTTGGTTTCTAAAATTATTATTTGCTGCACTGGTTTTGTCCTCAGACAGCCCATTGTGCTTACAATTTGTCGATACAGTCTTTATTTGTGCCACTACTGTTACAGACTGCTGGTCTGTCTTTCTGTCTGTGTCTAAATGACGGTAAAATTATTTTGTATGTCTATATTTCCATCCGATTCCCCCCCCCATTATCCTGAGCCCTTCAGTTATCACTGTCTGTACGGCCGGCATATCACTCTACCAGCTCTGACTGGGTTTTGCGGTTTTTGGTTTGTTTATAAAAGAGAGACGTACTGCTCTTGTGTAACTCTACTGTTATCAGTTGATATATATGTTTTATATATTTGTATATACACATACATACATACATATATAACTGTCCAAATTTGATTGTTGTTGTTATTGTTATTGTTTCATATGCGGTTTTTGATTGTTGTTGGATTTATTTTTTGTTTTTTTTTTTTGAAAAATGTGTGACTATAACCATAAAATACAATTACAAAATCCAGGCAGATTTTTATAGGATGAAAGAGAAGAGAGAGAGAGAGAGACAGTGCATCATAGATTTATTTAAGATTTCTAGTGGCATGGATTAATTACACATCCATGGTGGTGGTGGCTTCGAACATAAAGAAAAAGTGGTGGAAAGCAAAAGTTAAATGTGGTTAAAGAAAATTTTGTGTGGCAATATTTTTGGACCATAAAAAGACTCAAGCAAATGAGAATAAAGTGTCGTATGTTGGTAAAGGTTTTTTGAGTGCCTTATGTGATAGAGTTTATGTGATCATTAACGTGTCTGGGTAAATGTGTCGAGAAGTAGAAAATTGTAAATAAAAATTAGAAATAAATTGATTTTATTTTAAGAATTAAATTCATTAGCAGAGGCCGTAGTCTAGTGAGTAGTATGTTGCGGTTCAAACCCCAGGTTAGACATCTCCTGCCAAACGTAATAAGAGAAAATATATCTTCGACGACTTTTTCTCAGCAGATTTCTGTCAAAAAAACTTACTCTCTCTTATCAAGAAATTGATATGAAAAGTTACTCAAAAATCGGTTATTCGAAGTCGACTTTAAATTGTAGGTTCCGCCACTTACGAGTAACACAACATAAGTGGTGGGAAAAGATAGAATGTAATCTTGACTGAAGGGTTCTAATGGATTTGTAGGTATGAAACCAATTAAGCACTGCAAAAAAGTCTTTTATGGAGGTAATGTGCAATGCAACTGTAACCTGTTGCACTTACTCAACGGTTTACACATTGTAATTTTCCAATTCCAGGTCAGACATCTACACAACGCATTCGAAAAAAATATTTCTTCGGCGACTTCCTCTAAGCAGATTCTTGTCAAAAAAACTGAGAAGAAAATAAGAAATTGCCATGAAATCGGTCATTCAAAGTCGACTTTAAACTGTACGTTCCGCCGCTTACGTATAACACAACATAAGTGGTGTGACAAGGTTGGTTGTAATCTTGACCGAAGGATTATAATGATGAATTATGTAGGTACAGCCAGTTATTAGGATTTAACATCTATTTTTGGGTGGATGATGAGAATTGTGAGAAGATTTAAAATACTTCAGTAGGTGTGTTGAACTTTGAGCTGAACGCCATGAAGAAAGGAAAGAACAAATACCAGTTAAAAAACTAAAGTTGGTCTAATTTGTCAGAAGCTATAGAGCAGATCACTTTATACTGGTCATATTATAAATACTTGAAGTGAATACTTTCCTATTCAATATTATAAGAAATCTAAATTTAAGCTACAGTTGTTGTATAATAAAACTTAAAAAAATATGTGTTTTAATATGTAAAGAAAAGAATTTTGAAAATTTATATCCCAAGTTGTGCTTTATGAAGACAAAATACATAATATTCATGGAACAGTCAATATCAGTACACGACATTGTTGCAGAAAATAGGCATGACTCAAGAAGAGTTAATGGCCATAGGCTTGGAGGAGCCATTGTTATTTAAGAAGATGAACGAAACATCTTTTCCATGAAGATGACAATACCGGCACATAACAGTGTAACAGCAGATAGGAATGACAGGAGAAAGGTTAATAGCCATTGGCTTAAAGGTATATATGCTATCGTATGGTTGCAATACTAAGGGTTATTTTCCCCACACAAACAATTTGTCAACAATAAAGCTCCAGAGGTAAGTGGCTTGTCCTCAAACTGTTTAAAGTTGTAGTTTAGTAAAAACATTTATATACATATTTGACTAGCTTTATACTGTTTATCAAAAAGGGAATGTAATTTATAGCGGATAGAATAATTAAGAAATGCTCAAATTATAGGATACCTCAGACCTTTGAACTTCTTTGTTTTCTTGACACTTTAACAAAATTGATGATGTGAAAAGCTAGGTTGTAATCTTGACTAAAGAGTTGTAATCTAACCAATCATGAAAGCAAGGAAAATAATTCCTTATGAGCCATATAATACAACAGTAGAATGCCTTTAATTTCTTAAAACCACACAAAATTTAAACTCCAATATTAGCAACTCTGTTTTTGAAAGTATTTTACGAGTATTTTATGTATTTTTGTTAAATAATTTTACGTTGGCAATAACTTCAGTTATGCTATAGCAATCTCAATAACATACCTTTTAAACTCCTTGCAATAGTCATGGCAACCAAATAAAGGGTAATAATTTTGACAATAAGAAGAAAAACAATACGAATTAAAAACAAACAATAATTTATTTACAAAAATAAACTTAAACACACACACACACAAACACAAAAATATACAAACACTTACAAAAATTATGAAAATTTATTTGCAAAAAAAAAGTTTCTTATTTCCAGCTTAAAAACTCACTTCTTTACAAAAAAATTTTCTTTTTCTTTTAAAATTTCAAAAATATTTGTTCCTTCTTCTTATACACACACACACACATATGTATACATGCGCTTTTGTGCTTATATGTATTGTGCATAAACAATACTTTTGTTATTTTAGTTTTCTCTTAAGAGAAAAACACCATAAAACACTCGCTCGCCTACACTCTTATACTCACACTTACAAATGCAAACTTCGTTATATTTTTACGTTTTAAAAACAAACAAATTTTTTTCTTTCAGTTTTTTTTTGTTCCTAACAACAATAAGCTTTATTTGGAAAAAAAAATTTTTTTTAAAAAATTATTGAAAGTTCTGTTTACATGGTTATTTTTATTTTTATTTTGAAAATAAAAAAATTGTTTAAAAACTTTTCTCTTCTCTTTTATTTTCACAATATTTTTTCTCTCCGTTTTTAGTTTTTCATTTACACCAAAACAATTTTTTTTCTGGTATTAAAATTGCAGGTAGAAAATATTATGCTGCTCACATATACTTGCATAGAAATAAGTTCTCATACAAGTAAACCTCTGTAAAGGGGTTTATGAGCAACAAACTGAGTGTTTGAATGCCGTTTTTATTTTGAACTACAAACAAAAGAGCACAAATAATGAAGAATTTTTTTTTTGTTTTTAAAGAGAGCAGCTTATGTTCTCATAAATATCGTGTGTGTGTGTGTGTGTATGGCTGGCAAACATCCATACATACTTCTTTGCTAGCACATACCATACATAGGCAAGTAGTTTTAAAAAGCTTTGCATACTTTCAGGAAAATGTATTTTAGAACAATTTTGTATATGTGGAAAGGAATGAATCACAAGGCTTGAAAGCTTGAAAGGCCCTATTAAATAAAGACTAGATGACCCGGGCGAATATTTCGCATCGTTGGTTGTCATTTTTGTAACAAAAAATGAAAATAATTAATAGGAATTTTATTAAAATTATAAAAATATTAGAAATCATACATATTTACATACATATATACACACATACATATATATGTTTAAATGCTTTTATAATACTTCTTTGAATACAATGTCAGAGGCAGCGTTATCGTTGAGCGACTAAAGTCGCAATTTGACACTTTTTCAGTGACCTCGTCACTTTTTGTGCCCCCTTACTAAAATGAACTAAATCTGACACTTTTCAAGATTTTTGACCGTTTTTTCCCCTTTTTTTTAAAAAGCATTTTTTTTTGCCTACAGACTAGACTATATGCTTGATTATATACAAGACTATAGACTAGACAATAACTAGACTATATACTATACAATAGACTAGACTTAGGTATGGAATAGACTAGACTATAGACTAGACTGCAGACTAGACTATAGACTAGACTACAGACTAGACTATAGAATAGACTAAAGACTGGACTAAAGACTAGACTAAAGACTAGACTAAAGACTAGACTAAAGACTAGACTAAAGACTAGACTAAAGACTAGACTAAAGACCAGACTACAGACTAGACTAAAAACTAGACTAAAGACTAGACTAAAGACTAGACTACAGACTAGTCTATATACCAGACTATATACTAGGCTATAGACTAGACTAGAGACTAGACTATAGACTAGACTAAAGACTAGACTACTAGCCTACATACTAGACTATATACTAGGCTATAGACTGGACTAGAGACTAGACTAGAGACTAGACTAGAGACTAGACTGTAGACTAGACCATGGACTGAACTAGAGACTATACTATAGATTAGACTAGAGACTGGACTAGAGACTAGACTACAGACTAAATTAGAGACTAGACTAGAGACTAAACTAGAGACTAGCCTAGACTATAGACATTTCCTTTTCTTTTAAAAATGTTTCCCCCTTTTACTGCCAAAATACACTTTTTGTGCGACTTTTTTTTTCAAAAATCCCCTTTTTATGCGACTTCTTAAAAATTTCCAGCGGTAACGCTGGTCAGAGGTAATGACATGACCATTGTTAACTTTTTGCCCGTACGAATCCTTAATACAAACAAAAATATCTTTAAACCTATGCACTCGAGAAAAAACCACGTATAACTGCCCATGTGAAAAGACCGGTTCTGGTAAATACAATCCTACCTTTTGAAGGGTTTGACTTTGTGCTGTGTTTATCGTCATAGCAAAAGCAACTTTCACAGGGAATTGTTTTCGTGTCATTCGGAAAGGCACAGTTGGATCAGAAGGTGTAAGATTGATTCGGGGTATGAGTACAGATTTATCGGTATGAATAATGTTTGCTGATATGATGTGCTCTCCCAAGTTTGTTACGATTAGCCTGGTGCCATTTATTAACCCCTGTTTAGCATTAAGATTTCTGATTAACATTATAATTGCATTTGTCTTTTTAAATGTAGGTTATTTTTATTCTTATTTTTCTTAAAACTTTTTAACTGTTAAATATCAACTGGCACTATATATATGATATATAGAGACCGTATTACTACACTTCATAAAACAAACAATGCCATGACAATAATGACATTACCAAAATGGCTTTTGCAACTTTATATATTATTATGTGGAATAGCATTACAATTAAGCGACCCTGTTTATCGCACTTGATCCAACAACTAATGCAAAGTATTGCCAAAACAGCTTTTTACATATTATATATAATTGACTTAGTAATAAACGGCATTATAGTAAATAGCGGTATTGCCAGAATGGATTTTAATACATACTATTAAGTGACCCTGTATTACCACACTTGAACAAAAGCACATAATCATAATGACAACAGTATTATTATGCAGTTCTGTATAAAATATAATTTTTATCAATGAAAATATTAATTTTTCAATTTCTAATTATTTTTCGCAATTAGTGCTAGATATAAGCTTTAAAATAAGATATCGTTCATTAAATTTGATGCTGTGGTATGGGAGATATTTGCAACCAACAAAAAAGTGCTTTAGAAATACTATATATGAAGATATTTTTCCAAAGACAGAATAAAGTATAGAAACAGAATAAGAAATAAAAGCAATAACGAAATACCAAAAGAATTACGTGGCAATACTAAACTAAAAAACTACGAACAATAGAAGAGAAATGCATTACAATAACAAAGCAACAGTACAGTTCTAGAAGTTGACAAATTGAAAATGAATGAAGTGGAAATGGAAAGAAAGGTAATACCGGTAAAGTGGGGTTCATAAGCGCTGTTCGGAAGTTTGTTTTTCGCAGTAAATGGATCGTGTAGTAAAACTGTAGAACGGTGTGTTGCAAAGCTCAACGATTTTTCTTATTTTAAAAAACCAAAGAAAATATTTGTTTGATAAAGAAAATTCTTCAAATATTTGTAGTTCCTGTGGAAGTATCATTTGTCCTGATAGATCAGTGACATTACATACATAGTATCAACGCGGATGGTTTCAACTTGTATGAAATAATGCTGGGCATGTATCTACAAAAGACAATCTTCACACCTACTGCGGAAGTCATTCGACATATTGCCTAGATCAATAAGTCTGGAATGAGTATCGAGATAGAAATATTCTGTAATAAATCCGATAACTACGTTAGAGGACTTTCTTGGAATTTAAGTAGACTTTCCGTGTGTCCATTTTAAACTTTAAAGGATATGAAGAGCTATATTGTCGGTATCGGAAGACATTCACGTAGTGTTAATGGAAACTATTACTTCATTATTTAGGCGGCTTTTTTGGAATTTAAGTAGACTTTCTGTGTGTCCATCTTAAAGTTTAAAGGGTATGAAGAGCTATATTGTCGGTATCGGGAGTCATTCACGCGATATTTTTAGAAACTATTACTGCATTATCTATTCTGAGCTTATAAATTTTTAATAAGCTTCCCAATGGAGAGAGAGAACTTATCTGTAAGTGCGATGATTGCAACGTCTGGCCAATTCATTCGTTTCTGTAATTTCCCAGACTGTCACTATGTTCTGTAGTCCATGTGATTTGCTCATTGGTCTTGTTATCCCGCCCGTAAAATGTTCTAGAGTTTATTATATTTGAGCCCAGGGTCCTAACAGCCGCCTTGCTGTCAGAAAAATGCAATAACGTTGTAATCCTAGTTTATAATCTTTGTAGCCCATATATTTACCTGGAACTCACTGAAATCACATGGTAATCTTATCGAATGAGCTAAAGCTATTGCAGTTTCATTTCCTTTCTAAGTATTCGTGAATATTTGTGGGGAACGGTTCATGAGATTCGCTACACCACTATGATAGTCCCCTCTATTCGGGATAAGCATGATGTAACTCCCTCCAGAAGCCACAGTGTCGTGCCTTGTAATCATATCCCTGAAGGCTTACTATTCTGTCAGTATTTAACTATTAAGTTAAAGTCGCAGTGGTCTAGTAGGTAGTGTGCTGGCTTATTAGACGTAAAGCCAGGGTTCGAGTCCCTGGCCAGATAGCAAAACAAAATACAAAAAGTATTTCTTCGGCAATTTCTTCTCAGCAGATTTCTGGCAAAAACTCTGGGAGTAAATAAAATTGCCATGAAAAGTTTCTCAAAAAATCTGTCGTTCGGAGTCGACTTTAAACTGTAAGTCCCGCCACTTATGTATAAAATGAACACACATAATATAAGTAGTTTGAGAAACTAGGTCAATAATCCTGACTGAAGGGTTGTAATGACCAATTATGTATGTATGTGTCTATACAGGGGAAACCAGAATAGAGGGATTCTGATGGTTTGAAGATGATGACCGGATTCAAAAACATCTCGATGATGGAAAGAGGCTGAAGTCGAATACACCCTGTGGTCCTTGTAAGACCCAAATATGTACGTTATTATTTCTTTAAAGGCCCCTTTTTATAACACAATATCTTCATATTTTAAAACCCTCTCTTCTTCCATTATTTGTTCAAACTGTGGTAAAAAAAAGTGTTATGCCTGGGTTGTCTAGGTAACCCAGTAAAAGTTATACATTCCATTGTTCCATTATTTCTTCTGTTCCACTGGTTTCAATTCCGTATAATAAGTTTCTAAAGTTTGTTCCTGTTCTTTTCCTCATCATTTTATTTTGTTTTGTGTATTGAATTAAGAAATTTGGTTCGTTTCAATTTTTTTTTTCTTTTTTTTTGGAACAAAAGTAAAATGGTTGCCTAGTTACTGGTATTTGTAAAAAATTAATTGCTAAAGGAATGGGCAGGAAAAAATTTAGGTTCGTATTGTTTCTTTAAAGGAAATTTAATTTATTAGCAAAATTATTTCAAATTTTATTTTAATTATAGAAAACATTTTTGGGTGTGAAGTACGTTTACAAAAAAAGAAATTTTTTCGTGCACATTCCTTAAATTTAAGCATTGTTTTAAAGCAGTTGTGGCTTTCAAACGAGTATGAGTATGAAATAAATTAACATATTTTGGTTTTCTAGCACCTGTAAATAAAAGTTTTGAAGTAATTAAACTAGTTTTAATTTTTAAATTTTTAAACAAAAAGAAAACTTTATTTTAAATAATTTGTAGGTTTCTCGTTTATTAGCCTAGATTTTTATTTCCTTTCGTTCCATTATATAAGAAAAGCATCAATACTAGTTCATAAAATAATTCAAGAAAAATGCCAATCTGGTCTCCTCAATTTAAAGCTTTTCGTAGACCAAATAATTCATAAACTTTAGCTGTAAACTTTCCCTTTTTCATTCAAAGTCTATTTAATCAGGGCTAACAAGGATAGCTTACACCTAAAGCTTTTTTATAAACAAGCTTTTTTATTACCAAAACATAAGGATTCTAAACTAATTCTTAGCCAAGTACGAGTATATGCTTAAAGAAGAAAGAAAGTGAGAGAGAGCGATAAAGAGATTTTAAAGGCCTTATTATGGGTAAATTCTCTTCCTGTTCAAAGTATGCCATTCGAGATGTTTATTTCATGAGCAGCTGAGATGAGTTTCAGAGTTTAAGGTTGACTAAAGGTGATCCTGCTTTTTGAAGTTTTCGTAATTATAAAAGGAAAACATCTTGAAGGTGCACGTATAACAGCAATATCTCATGGTATAGTCACATGGTATATCTTCCGGAAGTGGTCAACCTACTGACAGACATGACTTGTACTTCACCTCATTAATAGCTTGAATTTGTTACTTGTAATACCTCATTTATATCTCAGAATCATGGAGGCTATAAAGCACTGATGCAGCAGCCTTGAGAGCATTCGAGAGAAAAGTAATACGTAAGATCTACGCTTCAGTTCAAGTTGGGGATGATTTCCGCATTCGATTCAAGACATCAAACTGAGACATGAACTGTATGAGCTCCTCAATGATATAGGCGCTGTACTATATTAATATCCAGCGGCTACTTTGGCTCAGTCAAGTCGTTCGAATGGAGGAGAATGCTTCGGCCAGACGGGTATTTGATGCGGGGATCTGCGGAAGTCGGCAAAGAGAAAGACCTCATATCCGTTTTAAGGATCAAATCAAGGAAGCTCTATCATCGATTGGAGTGACCAACTGGTGTAGGCGCGAAAGAAGCTTAGGCGCTTTGGAAGGATGCGTTGGGGCAGGCCGAAATCCCATAATCGGGTTGTTAATGACCAGTTAAATAAGAAAGTTTACCTCATCAGAACCTGATCTGAAGAGGGTACTTCATACTAGAATTCCAAACAGGAAAATTGGCCAACTAAGTTGATCATTTTCTGGAATTTGGTGGGCATATGGTATTGAAAACTTAAGTATACTGTACTCAGTAGTAGAAAAGGGATTGACTTTAGGATACCTCTTGACTGCACAAACTACTAAAATGTATTTCAAGCGGAAGTAATCAAGCTGTGCTGTTAATACGTAGTAAATTATCTCCTTTCTCTGGCAGACAAGCATTTAAGCGTAATCTTCATCTGCTGATCTTGTTTCACGTCTTGACTTTTGTATCTCATCCCATAAAGGTTTCTGGTCACAAAGCCAGAGGCGTACCAGGTAATGGGATGATGTAGGCAGGTACGCTGACTATCAACACAATTCTATCAAATACGTATCCACAAATGATAATCGATGGGAGATAGAAGGTTATCGTTAGGCTATCTTTTAGGCTGCTCTGAGCTAAGGAAGTATTTTGGTTTCTTGCTGGATACACTAATAGAATCCAGAATTGGGTTGGAACGCTGGAAAGCTGCATAAGAAATCTCTGAGCCATAAATCAAATTTGTTCTCATACTTTTTCACCAACAGAGGCCGTTACGCAGAGGTTTCTCTACCCAAAAAAGTTAGCACTTAGGCCGCATAGGCAGCCCTTGCGCTGATCAACTTCTTCCTTTGCCTGATTTGGCGGAACTTGGTTAGTACAGGAACTGCGTTTCACCCGTGGCATCTCAACGGGCCGCCATGCGTTCTCAAGTGAGCTTTGTGATATCAGAGCTACCACTACGACCTAATCTAACCTAACCTAGGCCGCATAGGGCCCATTGTGATACAACAGTTTTTCGTTGCTAGTTCTTTCGTTAGCCTCGTAACTATGCGGAGATTCTAGTGAAGGGACTTAGACTACTGATGTCAGTTTGAGCAACTGGTTTAGGTTAGAGCACGTGTACTTGCCAATTGATACAAGTACTATACCCGGAGGTCCAGTTGTCCCATTGTACAATGTCCTAAAGGGGAGAGGATAATAGGGAAGATAGAAAAAAAGTAGAGGAAGTAGGAAAGGGAGAATAAGGAAGGAAAGGAATTACACAAACTAGCAAAATACACAAGAAAATGCGACTACATTATTAAAGTCCTAGGATTTATGTCGGCTCTCGGCATACGATTCAATAGATTTCAAACCCTTAAAGAAGCTCCTGCCAAGGGTCAATCTACTAAGGACTGGACAGTTACAGAGGAGGTCTTCCTTATCGCAACATACCCTGCAATAATCTGGTTGGGATCTGTTCTTGTCAGCGGTCCAATCTCACGGTACACCGTTAAAAACCCAGCAGCCAACCTGCTCTTACACTGCCTATAGCAGGCTATACCTTTCTACCTCTGGGGCAACTAAGCAACTGGGCAAATTACATTTTGTGAGACTCACACAGAATGCAAACACTGTCTAAAGTACTAGGAGAATCCATATTTCAAAGTCTTTTCTTTTCTTGATGTCTAACTGAAGGTTTAAAAATTATTTTGCAATACGTTTTTGAGACAGATTTCGATGTAGTGAACGACCTATGGCCAAGTCAAGTCAAGTGATGCACTTTGTGTGGTGAAAGCATATCACCAGTGCTAAAATATTTTTATTTCAACCCCTTTCTGTGTAGTTTTAAATTTTAATTTTCAAAAATATTTCTCTAGGCTTCACAACGCATACCATATGTAATGGAATGCTAGAACAACCCTAAGCCTCTTCCTTAAACGTGCTTGTAGAGAAGATGTTGTTGCATTCACTTGGAAACTTATGTTACCTTAGGGACTCTATTAATTTTATAAAATAAACTTACACAAACACACACATACACATACATATACATGAAGAACAATTTATTTTAAAATCGATTCCCTCTTATAAAGAAACTCCCTTTTATTTCCTGCTTGGCGCTGTTGCTGTTGCTGCTTTAATATCTTTTGTAGCTGCCGTTGCAAACAGGCAAATTGAATTTCAGTAACAAAAATAGAAAAAAAAATTGGAAAATTGGAAAATTATTGCAAATGAAAGGGACTATTGAAATGAAATAAATTTTAACGAAAAATTATTGCTAACACAGCAAAAGGGTGTAGGTAGTTGGGGGCTTATAAAATTATAATGTTGCAATAGAACGCAGGAAAATTGCAAAAGTTTTTCGATTTTCATTGCCTTTTTTGCATCATTTTTTGTTTTTAGTAGCGTAAAGGGAATAATTTGTTACGCCAATATCAATTCAATTCCTTTCTTTATACAAGAAATAGAGAGAAATTTAACTTGAACAAAATAAAAAAAAAATATCTTCAAAGTTTTAACATTAAACGCTTAATTTATTTAAACATTCAGTTTTTTATCCCTTTCTTATGCCATAAAATTTTTCAATTTTTTTTGCATCCTTAATAGCAATAAATTATGCCCTCAGATTTCTTTTTAAAAGACATCCTAATAAAGTTTTCATTTCTTTTTGCCATTCAAAATATCTCCATCTTTTCTTTTAATGAATATTCTTTGGCAAATTAAGTCTTAGTCTCTAAGGCTTAAGCAGTAAGGCTTTTGTAATTGAAAAACTATTTTCTTTACATTTGAAAACAGTTGCCAAAAATATATGAAAATGTGATTTAAGTCGTTTGTTAGAGTAACTACACTACAAATATACATACTTAATCTTAATCATTACAATCTTTCAATCAGGATTGCGAGACATTTTTGAGTAAATGACAATATTCTACACATGTTCGCATGTTGACGCATATTAACGCATACTGACGCACTATGACGCATATTTGCATTTCGTCAAATTCGCTGTGAAACTTTAGTTTTGACGTAGAATTTGGCCATTTACCAATTTTAGTGTATTATACAGGGTGGCTGATATGTATTGCAACCAAATTCAGATTGTTATCTATAGTAAACCGCTCATCTGACAGCTGACAGATTTATTCCAGTGACAGTTCATTTATTATTAACAAGCTTACAAAAGCATTTTTATCTATTGCATTCAGTAAAAAAAACTTATTCGTGATTGAATTCAGGCCTGATAGTGTGATTGCTTTATATTTGGCTGGAAAACCACTGGCGGCTATCGTTAGAGGCTTCCAGCATTTAAATGTGAATAAATCTTTTGTTTCTCGTACTATTGCTCGTTATCGTGGTACTGGCAATGTTGCATCGCGCCCGAAAAATGGACGAAAAAAAACGGTAACAACACCAGAAATGATCCGATAAGTGAAGGCCAAATTTGATCGAAATCCAAGCCGCAGTGGTAGAAAAGTTGCTCGTGAGCTGAACATATTCCGAGAACGGATGCAACACATATTGAAAAGTTTCAAAAAGTGCAAGAGCTCACCGATGGAAAAAAAAGTTAGATTGGAAAGAGCCAAGGAGTTACTTCGCTTGCACGAAAGTGGCCAGTTACCGAATTTGGTTTTCTCCGATGAGAAGCCATTCCAAATTGAGCAGTTTGTGAACAAACAAAATGATCGGGTTTACTTGCCAAAGAGGTCAGCTGAAAATTTACATCTGCGATTGGCCACCAGAACTCAAGCGACGCCGATGGTAATGGTGTGGGCCGCCGTACCGGCTGATGGTTGCTCCCCGCTTGTATTCATCGACCGTGAGGTCAAAATAAATGCTGAATATTATCGGGAATATTCCTTAAAGACAGTATTGAAGTCCTGGGCAAACAAACATTTCAGCCGCAGACCATGGACATTCCAATAGGACTCAGCACGCGTCAACCAAGAATGGCTTAAAAAGGAGGTTTCACGCTTCATTTCTACCGCACAATGGCCACAAAAATCTCCGGATCTCAATCCCTTGGACTTTTGCGCCTGGGGCATTTTGGAGAGTAAGGTCCTCACTTAAAAATATCAAAGTGTCGATCATCTCAAGACGGCGCTTCGCCGGGAATGAGCCAAAATACCGCAGAGCCACTTTCGTACAGCCTGTGTCTTTCGTGCAGCCTACACTTTTGTGCAGCCTACAGTCCTTTTCAGGACTAAAGTCCTTGCGTTTAAGAATTAACAAAAATTTCCAAAAAATTTAATCACACCAAAATGCTAATTAAACTAATAGTAACTACAGTAGGGCATTGCTTGTAATAATATATGGAAAACCTTAGTTTTATTACCAAAGGACATACAAACATATGTGGCAAGTATAATTGCAAAGGACTCACATGTACTAGTAAGTGCTTACATCTGTGCTGAAATAATGAAGTGAAATTATTTTTATTACTCCAGAGTGTTAAATTTAAATCATTATTTATTATCAAAGAAATCTTGTGTTGTTTTTTTTTTGTAACAATTGTCATTAAAAATTTATATTCCAGAGAGAGAGAGAGCGACAGAGTAATGGTAATGACTTGAAATAGTTTTTACACATTCACATGGTAAATAGAAAATTTTAAAAATTCTTTTGAAATATTTATTTGGATTTAATTTAATTTAATTTAAATCAATGACGTTAAGCGCTTGATTACTGTTAAGCGGAAAAAAATTATTTTAAACTTCAAATATTATTTCCCTTTCCGTTTAAGTTGAAATTATCAGGAAAACGCCGTAATCTAGTAGACAAAGTGTTGGCTTATTTGTTGTGAGGCTAGGATAGTACGAACCAGAGATCAGACATGTTGAACAGAACGAAATATGACAAAATATTTCTTGGCTTCCTCTCAGCAGATTTTTGGCATAAACTCTGAGGGTAAATAAATTGCCATGAAAAATTGCTCAGAAAATCTCAAATCAATCTCAAATCATGTATAAAATTACCACACACACTACATAAATAGTGTGCGAAGCAATGTCATAGCTACATTCTATCTAGAAATTTGAGTCATGGTGCGTCAGTATACGTTAATATGCGTCAATATATTAAAAAATATTTGGTGTGAGAAGCTACGTCGACATTATATTCTACCTAAAAATTTAAGTTTATCAGCGAATGTAATGTTAAGCAAATATATGTCATGCTGCATCAGTATGCGTAATATGCGTCAATATATTAAAAAATATTTGGTGTGAGAAGCTATGTTGTGGCTATATTCTACCTAAAAATTTAAGTTTATCAGCGAATGTGATGTCAAGCAAATATGCGTCATGCTGCATCAGTATGCGTTAATATGCGTCAATATATTAAAAAATATTTGGTGTGAGAAGCTATGTCGTCGCTATATTCTACCTAAAAATTTAAGTTCATCAGCGAATGTGATGTCAAGCAAATATGCGTCATGGTGCATCAGTATGCGTTAATATGCGTCAATATATGAAAAAATATTTGGTGTGAGAAGCTATGTTGTGGCTATATTCTACCTAAAAATTTAAGTTTATCAGCGAATGTATGTTGTGGCTATATTCTACCTAAAAATTTAAGTTTATCAGCGAATGTGATGTCAAGACAATATGCGTCATGCTGCATCAGTATGCGTTAATATGCGCCAACATACGAAAACAAATGTGTGGTGTGAGATGCTATGTCGTCGTTATATTCTACCTAAAAATTTAAGTTTAAGCGTCATGGTGTGTCAGTGTGCGTTAATAAGCGTCAACATGCGAAAAAAAATATGTGGTATCAGACGCAAGGCCGTAATCTTCACTACAAGATTGCAATATCCAATTATGTATGTATGCATGTAATTAAGTACACTCATTAGACTTTATCTTCTCGATTGCTTAAGTAATTATTAACAATTAAGGCCTAATAAAAATCTTATAAAAATTTCCCTATAAAAACTAAACAAACTACGAAAATAGACAATGGAACGTGAGAAAAAGACTGATGAAGAAGAAGAAAAAATAAATATTAACATCCAGAACAAATGGCATTCAATTTAACAATAACAAACCACTTTAACCACAACAGAACATTTGAAAAATTGTAATTATCAACAAGACACCCACAAAAATTACTCACGCACACATTCTCTCTACTTTCTTCCTCTCTCTCTCTCTCTCGCTCTATCTCTTTTACAAAAATTTTCGTATACATTTAATGGCCATTCTTTTTAGGGCATTTAACACTTACAATAATAGCGACATTAATGGTTGTCATTAGTGGTAGTTTTACTGGCATAATTTCTTCGTAACGATTGGTATTACGAGTGTGTGTGTGTTTTTTAGTACATTTTTGAGGGTACTATTATATTTAGTACTTTTGCCGCACATAGTACTTTTTTTCACATTATTTTTATGTCCATAAAAATGATAATTTTTAAGAGTTTATAAACTATAATGGGAATGCCAAGGTAGTTAACAAAACTATTGTGTGGGAGACATTAAAAGCATATAAAATGGAAGGTAAAATAAATTGCTAGTCAAGAATAAATTGCGGCGTTTTTAGTAGGAAGATAAAGATTTAACATTTTTCTTCTTTTGAGGTAGTATGTTGAGCTTAGATCAAATCCATAAAACGTTTATTTTTTTCTAACTAGTGCTTATTTCGTGAATGGCAACACTTAGCTAATGTCTGATTTGACAGATAATTAGTTTTATACTTCCGCTGAACGAATATGGTTGACCATACGTTTGAAGAATTGATCATCCAATGCGTTTCGCTAGTGGCCCTGCGATCAACTTACACGAGATGCCGATTTTGGCAAAAAAAAAATCATTTTTTCAGATGAAGCACATTTTGATCTTGTCGGCTATGTAAACAAGCAAAATTGTCGCATTTGGGGTACAGAAAACCCGCACGCATACATTGAAAACCCGACGCCCCCAAAACGAGGTACTGTTTGGTGTGGATTTTGTTCCAGAGGCATAGTTTGGCCTTTTTTCTTCGAACATGAGCAAGGAGTGGCCGTTACATTCAATGGCGATCGTTATCGGGCCGTGCTGAACGAATTTTTTTTCACAAAAATTGAAGAGGAGAATATTGGCAACATTTGGTTTCAACAGGATGGCGCTATGTGCCACAAAGCCGAAGCTACACTCGATATTTTGCGCCCTGTTTTTGAAGATCGCATTATCAGCCGTAGATCTAATTTCGTTGGGCCACCTCGAAGCTGCGATTTGACACCGTTGGACTATTATTTGTGGGGTGCCGTCAAAGATAAGTGTTACGCCGACAAGCCAGAGACAATTGACGCTTTAAAGGACAATATCCGTAAAGCCATTGGTGAAATACAGCTGCACACAATCGATAATGGGCTTAAAAATTGAACAGATCGTGTAGGTTACTGTATGGCTAGCCATGTGGCAGCCATTTGAATGAAATTATTTTCCATTTTTTACCGGAAGGATTGTAGTTTCAAATAAAAAAAAGAAATTCGAGAAAATATTCAGTAGTTTCTTTTTAAAGAATTTTCAAAAAGAAAAAAAGTTATTTTGGAGAACCCTTTAGCATAAAAAATGGTAAACATCTAAACAAAAATATACCAACAACACTACAATTATAAACGTAAATCACGATGTTTACATTTAAAGAGATTTTGAGAAGACGAAGTCATAAACATTTGCCTTCAGGAACATTCGTCAGACTGTTTACTTTGCCATATAAAAAAGGCAAAACAAAGCAGGCGAATGGGTTAGTGAAGTTCAGTCAGTCTTGTGTAAAGATGTTGTGCATTTGAGGAGAGTTATCGTGATTTGAATATTTCCGTTACAAAGATCTGTCGAAGAATTGTCTAGTAAATAATTGTTATTATTTATGAGAAGGGTATTATAAACAGATCAATAACAAAGAAAAGCAATTGTTGTCGTTTACATCAAGTTGTGGAAACCAATTATGTATGTAAGTATGTATGTGACCCAATAATTGAGAACAAAATATTGTCACTAAATTAAATACATGGCAGTCAATAGATATTCATTTAACTTGGAGGTTGAAAAGGTTGAAAAGAGGTTGACATTTAAAATAAGATAAATATGGCTTAGAGTGATTTGGCCAATTGACAGTTTAAATTGCGAACTTCTTTCATAAACATTAATCCTGAATGAAGCTATGGGATACAGTTGTGGTGTACTACTTCAACTATTCAAATATTAAGAAAACAGGAATGATTTTGTATTTCAAAAATTCAAATGGTGATAATGTGATAATGAAAACGTTGGTTAAAATAGATTTTATAACACATACTTCCGAAACTTTAACGCATTAGTCTGTGATATATTAAGTCATTCTGCTAGTAGTCAGTTTACTACACCCGTTTGATACTTTAAAGTTTGCTTAACGCATTTATACACGTACACTCACGTATTTATTCGTTCTTTCGCACTTATGGTACCCAATAACGTGTGCAATGCTCATGTAATAATAATAAAAGAAAGAAAACAAAGCCAGATAATAGCATAAAATTCACGCATGTACACATTTGTAGTTACACGTTGGTATTGGCATACAATTTTTAACAAAAACAAAAAGGGAGAGAGAAAAAGAGCGTGTAAAATCAACAACAAATATAAACTAATAGAGACATATTGCAGCTTTAGTTCTCATATGAAACCATGAAATTGTATTGTATAACGGACAACGTCTGTATACCAAATGGTTATAAAATTTACACTCACTCTCACGCTCTCACTATCACTATCACTATCACTCACTATAGATTTTTGTATAGAAAAATACCGTTTGAATACGTGTTGTAGTGTAAATACAATCACGAATATATCAAAGTAAACTACGATGCTTTATAATGCATTAGTATGAGTGCCTTGTCTATGGTTATGAACTCGTGATGAAGTCTCGCATGCTAGACAATAATTTACGCTATTGTGCGTGCCTTTTTTTTTTTTATTATATGGCATGTGATGTAAAAGTACACGATCGTGTGTATGTGTATTTTTATTTTATTTGTATGCTTTTGCTCCTTTTTTTATTTTCCTTTTATCTCGTTAATGGAAAATGTCGCAGCCATATAAAGAGAAGAGAATGCCAGTATAAATGAGAATAAATGAAATGCGTTGAACATTTTCCATTTTTTAATTAATTTATAAGTGGACAACGTATGTTTTCGTTTATTTATTGATTAAAGAGCAGAAAGTATTTTTCGTTGGTAAAGCAAGGGATTCTAAATTTAATTATTAAAGACAGTGGCCTTAATTGCTTGGCAGGATACACTTTTGTTTGTACTTAACCTTGACTTGTATTTGCAATGCAAGGTTTATTCAAAGAAATTTAAAGCCTTTTAATGATACCATGTTTGTTATTAATTTAAATACTCATATAGTACAGATATTTGCTGGACACTGTGTACATACATAATTGGCCATTACAACAATTCAGTTAGGATTACAATCTAGCTTCTCACACCTTCTTGTGTTGTGTGTATTAATTTTAGATACGATTGGCAAGACCTAAAGTTAAATGTCAACTCTGAACGATAAATTTTTAAGACACTTTTCCATGGTAATTTGATTTACTCTTAGGTTTTTGCCGGAAATTTTCTGAGAGGCAGTTGCAAAAGATATATTTTTCGTTTTGTTAGAGATCTCCGGCACACTAACTACGAGACTACGGCAACCGGACAGTTTGGTGGCTATTAAAACCCTAGAGAGTTTGTACACAATACCTTTTTCTGTTCAAGAAAGCCAGTTCTCACTGAAGAAGATAGCCAAAGGGTCCGCTAACTAACTTTTTTTTTTTGAAAAGGCTTTGAAATTACAATCCTTCTGGTTAATAATGGAAAAAATTTCATTCAAATGGGTGCCTCGGCTCGCTATACACTTGCCAACACGATCGGTCCAATTTTTTAGCACATTATCAATTCTGTACAGCTGTATTTCAGCAATGATTTCCCTAATATTGTCCTTTAAATCGTCAATTATCTCAGACTTGTCGGCGTAATACTTATTTTTGACGGCACCCCACAAATAATAGTTCAACGGTGTCAAATCGCAGCTTCAAAGTGGCTAAACGGCATCAGCTCTGCGGCTGATAATGCGATCTTCAAAAACAAAGCGCAAAACAGCGAGTATAGCTTGGGTTGTGTGGCACGTAGGTGGAGGTGGCCAAACGACATCAGTTGTGTGGCCGATAATGCGATCTTCAAAAACAGGGCGCAAAACATCGAGTGTAGCTTCGCCTGTGTGGCACGTAGCGTCTTCCCATTGAAACCAAATGTTGCCAATATTCTCCTTTTCAATTTTTGTGAACAAAAATTCATTCACCACGGCCCAATAACGATATCCATTGACTGTAACGGCCACTCCTGATTCATTTTCGAAGAAAAAAGGCCCCAACTATGCCTCTGGACCAAAATCTGCACCAAACAGTGACTCGTTTTGAGTGCGTTAGCTTTTCAATGTATGCGTGCGGGATTTCTGTTCCCCAAATGCGACAATTTTGCTTGTTTACATACCCGCACTCAATCAGCTGCACACAATCGATAATGTGCTTAAAAATTGGACTGATCGTGTAGGATACTGTATGGCTAGCCGGGGCAGCCATTTGAATGAAATTATTTTGTATTATTAACCGGAAGGATTGTACTTTCAAATAAAAAAAGAAATTTAAGGAAATATTCAGTAGTTTTTTTTAATCTTTTTCAATGTTATTGGATTTAGATTTCCAACGACTGCCCCCGTGTAGCTTCTAGTTACATTAAAGGGATTTTCAAACTTGCAAAGGTTGAAATAAAAGAAAATTCGAAAGAATAACTACGTGAAACTGAAATTCCTCTGCGGACGATCAATCAAAGTATCTCCCAACTGCCTTTCTCATCTGCATATAAAAAAAAAACATAAAAAAGTTAACTCACTTGTATAGAGACTAGGAAAATCTACAATAAATCTGTTATAGACATACGAAGTACAAAATTTTCTTACTTACTTACTGACTTAATTGGCCATTAGCATTCCGATTAATGGATATTGTCCTGCCGCAACACATCCTTCTAGGCGCCTCTGCTTCTTGCGCGCCTGCACCAGTTGGTTACACCAATCGATGACAGGGCTTCTTCGATTTGGTCCTTCCAACGGATACAAGGTCGTCCTCTTCGCCGATATCCGCAGATTCGAATCGAATACCCATCTCGCCGGAGCTAGCTCCTCTAATCGAACGACATGGCCGAGTCAGCGCAGCCGATGGATATTAATACGCTGCACAATGTCTATGTCGTTGAGGAACTTATACAGCTCACTGTTGGATTTGATGCGGAAATCATCACCAAATCGCACTACCCTGAAGATCTTACATAGGACTTTTCTCTCGAATACTCTCAAGGCTGCTGCATCAGTGCTTAATAGGGTCTATGGCTCTGCGCCATAAAGAAGTACGGATAGGCTGAGCGTTTTGTAGAGTATTAGTTTTGTCGCACGAGAGAGGCCTCTGGTACTTAATTGCTTATTGAGGCCATAGTAGCACCAGTTGGCAAGAGTTTTACTGCGTTTGGCCTCCAGACTGATATCATTTTTGGTGGTAACGGTGGCCCCAAGATCAGTAAATTCCTTTACTGTACCAAACGCAGAAGTACAAAATTGTTAACAATTTTATAGTAGTTGTATCGGAAAATTGTCCCCTGGATATATATGCCAAGGGACCTTTTTTTATAAAAACCAGCACTCAGGGTATGTCCCCTACTCATGCAGTGTATTGTGCAGGTTTAGGAAAATAAGTTATAGGAAGGTGGAAAGAGGGAGTAGTGTTTATGGACCTTGGATTTAAACTTATCAATATCGTAATTGATGGGAAAAACCCTCGCAGGGAGATCATTCCACATCATACCACCTACAGTTTCATCAGAAATATTTCTGGGCCAACAAAAGTTTGTTAACATGTACACACCTAGTCATAAATGAATTTGGTAAACCTCAGGAATCCGCAAAATGCAGGTGTGAAATCTAATCTGCATTAGCGTAGTCCTCCAACCATATTATTGCCCTTGATGTCGATCAGCAGCTTTAGTAAAAATTGCGAGATTGATGATGGCTGGTATCATGTAGGACACATACATACAGACATAATTGGTTTTTACAATCTTTCGGTCAGGATTATTGACCTAGTTTCTCACACCACTTATGTTGTGTGTGTTAATTTTATACAGAAGTGACGAGATCTGTGGCATAAAATCGACTGCGAACGATAGCCTTGTTTGAGAACCTTTTTCATGAAAAATTTTTTATTTACTCCCAGAGTTTTTGCCACAAATCTGCTACGAGAAAGTGGCCAAATAAATATTTTTTCCATATAAGATGTCTGACGGACCTATGGTTTGCACCGAGTTCCCATGTCTAATAAACTATCGCTCTGCACTGACATCGGTGACCGGAACGATAACAACCGCTAACATTGTCGGCGTTATGATTGCTAGCAGGGAGAATTAGGCCTCAGTGGCGAATTAGGTGGAGCGCATTCTGAGACTGAACAAGAGAGATCTGTAGGCCGCGGAGCATGTAGGCACGGCGGCATAGATGACACTAGCTCACGTGTCAAACGAGGTCCCAGTCGGGAGCTTGGACGAAAGGAATAGTGGAGAGACTTAGAAGTCTTCTCAACCTTCAATACGCAATCCGGATGCATGAAGGCGGCTAAAGGGCCAAAAGGACTCCACTCCGAAGTAATACCACCGCATTTCTGGAGTGGGCACAACAGTCCACGGTACGAGGGGGGAATTTAGTGGGTGAGGGTCCCACACACGGAGGACGTGACGGCTTCCTCTATGGCGCAGTTAGGTACATTTGCCCCTCCTCGGCGTAAAAAGGAAAATGTCTAATAAACCAATACATTACCTACTAGACTAAGGCTACGAAGAACACAATTCTTAGTGAAAAAATGTGTGAAAATCGTTAGAGGTTCAAGGTTTATACAACCCATAATTGTGTGGAGATTAGAGATTTGTAATATGTTGTGTTCCGCCAATTGCATTTGATACTTTGATTTAGCATGAAGAACTGTTCCAGGAAAGGCTAACTGATCGCTGCAGCCGTTCATTTCATTATAACAACAATGTGCCTCAGTGCCATAGAACTTTGTAATCAGGTACAGGATCGTAAAGCACTAAGCCTGCACCGCCACATAATTCTGAAAGAGACTGAAAACAGTCTTTAGCTAGTAAACCTATTCGAAAATAGTAGTTTTTGTGTAAATTTCCACATAAATAGGTACATATTCGCCGGAATCAGTTTCTATCAGTTTACAGGTATCCGGTGGTAGAAAAATCGTCCTTTCGTCCTTAATTTCTGATTTTATGCCGTAATCTTTTGTTCTTTGCAAGATGAAACTACGAAGTGTCCATCACTGAGGGACTACATACATACATACATTGGTCATTACAACCATTCATCCGAGATTATTGACCTAGTTTCTCACACTACTTATGTTGTGTCTGTTAATTTTATACATAAGTGGCGGTATCTACAGTTTAAAATCGACTCCGAACGACAGATTTTTGTTGAGAAACTTTACATGGCAATAGCCGAAGAAATCCTTTTTATATTTTGTTTTGATGTCTGGCCTGGGACTCGAACCCTGGCTTTACGTCTAATAAATCAACACACTTCGGCGCCTTACAAATGATAGCTAATGCGGTCTAATAACCAAATGAATCTGGGCCTTAAAGGCTTTCTTAAAATCTAGGAAAATCTAAAAACGTCTTCTCATAGGAATAATTTTTTTTCAAATAAATTCGTAATAAATTTGGGTTAAGAAGTCCTTATTGTTGTACTGCTGTTGCCGTTCTTATTGCTTTTACACCTTATAATAGAAGTTAAATTTGTTGCACCTATTCTTCAGTTTTATTTTATTTTCCAAGCATTTTTATTTGACAAGCATCAAGCCAAGCACATAAAAAAAGTCTTGGGTAAGGTTGACTTACCATACAAATACTTGAGAAATTCTTTTTTCGTTTTATTCTAAAAACCAACAAATTATTTACACATGCTTACATATGTGGGTCTTAAAAAGGACTATAAGAACGAAAACAAATACAAACAAACAAACATATTTAGCCCAAGTGTTGTTTAACAAGAATACGAGGATGGTGTCATAACAGAAGTTAGAAAACAAAACTTTAAAGTCAAGTTAGGTTAGGTTAGAGGACGTGTACTTGTCAGTTAAGTCAAGTACAGTAACCGGAGGTCGAAATTGACCCATGTTACAATGTCCTTAGAGAAGTAAGGAAATAGAGGATATAGGATGAAAGGAATGAATGTGGTTAAGGGGGCGGGAGAATGGGAATCGGAGGACTTACACAGAAAGAAACAGACACAAAACACTTATGAAGTCCTAGCACCTCTCAACCAACCCAAGCTGCTAATGAATATGTGGAGAGTCTTGATGTCGGCTCTCGATACAGAACTCAAGCTCTCAAAGAAGGCTCTGCCAAGGGTCCTCAACCTACCAAGGGCTGGGTAGTTACAGAGGAGGTGTTCGACAGTCTTCAATGTAAAGTTCATGATTCAAAAAATAAATGTCCTTTAATGACTATACATTTTTAAGATTTCTCTGACAACCCTCGTTATGTTCTTTTTTGTATGTGTGTAGTTATTTTCATGCATTCATGCAAAACGTATGCCATCTTCTTAAGGCTCACGTTAAATTTTTTCTTTAAATTCTTTTCTTTAAGTGTTACACACTTTGATATAAAAATAGAAAGAAAAATCATAAGAAATATTGCACTTAACCTGGCCAGTGATAAGGAAAAAATAATAGAATTTTAACAATAAAAATGTAAAATTTTTTTAATACAGAAAAAGATTCGTGACATGTTGCAATGGTCAGTAAGGTTTGCCTTTTCACTTAACAGACTAACAAAGCAAACAATGCTTTAAGACATTTAAATCTTGTTAACAAAATTTATGTCATGCAAGAAATATGTTTCTATTGAAAAATTATCTTTAGCGTTTCACTTTTGGGTTTCGTGGACAAGTTAACAAAAAGAATTGAAGAACAGATACATACATACATACATAATTGGTCATTACAAACTCTTCAGTCAGATTTATTGATCTAGTTTCTGACACCACTTATGTTGAGTGTGTTCATTTCATACATAAGTCGAATCCGAATGACAGATTTTTGAGAAACTTTTCATGGCAATTTTATTTACTCTCAGAGTTTCTGCCAGAAATCTGCTGAGAATAAATCGTCGAAGAAATACTTTTTGTATTTGCAGATAAAGGCCGTTCAAAAGCTGCCAGTTAAACCTGAGATAAACACTGTTTTACCCCTCAATATCTTCCAAACATATCTCACTCTTTGGAAAGCTTTTGTTTCAATAACAGGCGTGAAAGGCCTCTTCCCCGCAAGCGTAACTGTCAGCTGGAAGCCTGCAGAGTCACATTTTCTCTACCCTAGTGCTGAATGAACGTTTAAACTCACACTTTTTTGTAGCAGCCTATGGCACATTCTTCCCTTTTCTTTATTAGAAAAACAAAATATGGCAACATTTCGTATTTTCACGGATAAAATATTATTACGTTTTTACCTTTTAAAAACGTTTCGAAATATTAGCTCGTAGATTGCAAATAAAATAAAAATATATTTATGTTTAGTTTTAATTAAAATTCTCTCTTGTTCGCTTAATTATGTGTGCCACTGTTCACAACTTGATGTAAACAACAACAATTACTTGTTTGTTTGTTATTCTTCTTTACACTATTTAGCGTAAACAATAACAATTGTTCGATCTTTAGATCTTTATAACGGAGATCTTCCAACTACAATTATTCTCTTCAAACACTAAGCGTCTTCATACAAGACTGACTGAATTTTTACTAACTGCTTTGTCTGTTTTAATTGCTTTTTATATGGCAGAGTAAACAATCAGATGAATGCTCTTGAATGCGTATAACTTTGCCTTCTCGAAATTTCTATAAATGTAAACCTATTGTTTACATTATTGTTGTTTGTGTATGTGATTCTTTTGCCTGTTTTGTTTGCATTTTATATGGAAGGTTAAAAAATCAAATGAATGCTCTTGAAGACATAGTGGCTTTGCCTTCTCGAAATCTCCATAAATACAAACATAATGTTTACATTATTGTTTTTTGTGTATTTTGTTTACATTTATTCTTGCAGTTTTTATTGTTGCATTTTTGTTTACTTATTATATTTTTTTAACCTAGTGTTTTGTTGTTATATTTTTGTTTACTTATTTATCATGTAAACAAGTTCATTTGTTTTTCTAGTTTGTGTAACTTTTGTTTACAAATTAAACTATCTAAAAACAAAACACTATTTCCACTATCTTAACAATATTGTGTGTGCCTTCTAATCTAATCAAGCTTAAGATGACGCTTTTCAACTAATGTTGCATTTTAGAACCACCAACCAAAGATTTCTAACCTAACTTTTCCCACTACTAAGACTTTTGTGCATGTGTTTATGCATTTTAAAGTTCAGTGAAGTTTTTGACCCGATAAAATAGTTTTCTTTTATCTCTCACTTTTTTTTTATGGTCGCTAAGGATATAACGGTATATCGGGTCCATATATACATACGTATGTGTGCTTGAATTTGCGCGAGAGCTAGTTTCATATTTAAATAAGTTTTTCATTTTTTTTTTTAATGTATGCGTAGAGAAAGTTTATATTTTCTCTTTCATTCTCTCTTTATCACTACATTTCCTTCTGTTCTATTCTGTTCATTTTATTATAATGATTATATTAAAAACGTGTTTAATGGCGGAGTTAAACTTTGCATATGAGCTTTAATGCAACTGTAATGGCACTTTATGACCATTAAGAGAATTTATGCTTCTCTCTCTCTCTCTCTCCTTTCTATTGTTGTTGTGTTTGTATGCGTATGACAACTTTTATGCTTCTTTGGGAAGCCAAACTGCAATTTTATGTCAGCAACTTGGGTACGTGATGGCTTTTTCTTCTTGCGCTTGGCCATTTTGTTGGATGTTAAATTTTTTATAGAAACTGTGGAAATATTTCCTTAGATGCTTTCCTTGAAAGGATAACAAGTGAAAGTATTGGAAGAGAGGACACATACACACACACATACATAATTGGTCATTATAATCCTTCAGTCAGGATTACAACCTAGCATCTCAACATCACTTATGTTTTGTGTGTTAATTTTATACATGAGTGACGAGATCTACAGTTTAAGGCGAACGATAGCCTTTTTTGAGAACCTTTTCCTGATAATTTTTTTATTTACTCTCAGAGTTTTTGCCACAAATCTGCTTAAGAGAAAGTGGCCCTAATAAATATTTTTTCTATATGAGATGTCTGACGGACCTATGGTTTGAACCGAGTTCCCATGTCTAATAAACTATCGCTCTGCACTGGCGTCGATGATGGGAACGATAACGGCCGCTAACATGTAGGGAGAATTGGACCTCAGTGGCGAATTACGTGGAGCACATTCTGAGACTGAAGAAGAGAGATCTGGAGCCTGCGGAGCATGTAGGCACGCCGGCATAGATGACACTAGCACACGTGTCAAACGAGGTCTCAGTCGGGAATCTGGACGTAAGGAATAGTGAAGACACTTAGAAGCCTCCTCAATCTTCAATACGTAATCCGAACGCGGATGTGAGCATGAAGGCGGCCACAGGGCTCCACTCCGAAGTAATACCACCGTAGTTCCTGTGTGGGCACAACAGTCCACGGTACGGGGGGGAAATTTAGTGGGTGAGGGCCCCACCCACGGAGGATGTGACAACTTCCTCTATGGTGCGGTTTGGTACATTTGCCTCTCCACGACGTAAAAAACAATTTCTAATAAACCAACACATTACCTACTAGACTAAGGTTACGAAGAACACAATTCCTAGTGAAAAAATGAATGAAAATCAGTAGAGGTTCAAGGTTTATACAACCCATAATTGTGTAGAGACTAGAGATTTGCAATATGTCGTGTACCGCCAATTGCATTTGATACTTTGATTGTTAAGCACGACGAACTGTTCCGAGAAAGGCTAGCTGACCCCTCCAACCGTCCATATCATTACAATATCAATGTTCTCAGTGCCAAAGAACTCTGTAATCAGGTACAGCACTACCACATGCTTTTAAAAAATAGTGAAGCCTGCCATTAGCTAACCCATGGGCAAACGCAGCTTTCAATATAAATGTCTACATGAACAGCTACTCTATCAAGCGAGACAACCAATTTTTATGCCAACTCCGTCTGGTATGCTTAGTGATCATAAATACCTAAACCTGGACCACCACATACTTCTGAAAGAGACTGAAAACAGTATCTAGCTAGTAAATCTATTCGCAAATATTGGTTTTTGTGTAAATTTCCCCAGAAATAGGTACATCTTTGCCGGAAACAGTTCCTACCAGGAGGGAGGAAAATCGTTTTCGTCCTTAATTTCTGATTTTATGTCGTAGTCTTTTGTTCTTTGAAAACACACGCCACATATATTTGTTATAGAACTTTAATATATGCGAACAGGTACCGAGTTGAGACTGCGAAGTGTCCATTACGGAGAAACTACATACATGAAAACAGAGTGGCTGATATATATTGCAACCAACTTCAGGTTGTTATCATTGACAGATTTATTTTAGTGACAGAGTTCATTTTATTATTTACAACCTTACAAAAGCCTTTTGCTTGCATTCAGAAAAAAAAATTATTCGCGATGGAATTCAAGCGTGATAGTGTGGTTGTTTTATATTTGACTGGAAAACCACAGGTGGCTATCGTTGGAGCCCTCCAGCATTTAAATGTGAATAAATCTTTTGTTTCTCGTACCATTGCTTGTTACCGTAATACTGGCAGTGTTGCATCGCGTCCAAAAAGTCGAGAAAAAAAAAAAACGGTAACAACACCAGAAATGATTCAAAAAGTGAAGGCCAGATTTGATCGAAATTCACGTCGCAGTGATAGAAAAATTGCTCGTGAGCTGAACATACCGAATTTAGTTTTCTCTGATGAGAAGCCATTCCAAATCGAGCAGTTTGGAATGACCAGGTTTGCTTGCCAAAGAGGTCAGCTGAAAATTTACACCTGCGATGGGACACCAGAACTCAAGCGCCACCGATGGTAATCGTTTGGGCCGCCGTAACGGCCGATGGTCGCTTCCCGCTCGTATTCATAAGTCGTGAGGTCAAAATAAATGCCGAATATTTATGGGAAAATAATTTAAAGACAGTATTGAAGCCATAGGCAAACAAACATTTCGGCCGCAGACCATGGACATTCCAACAGGACTCAGCACCACCGCGCTCAGCACGCGTCGACCAAGAATGACTTAAAAAGGAGGTTTCTGGCTTCATTTCTACTGCACAATGACCACCAAAACCTCTGGATCTCAATCCATTGGACTTTTGCGCCTAAGGCATTTTGTAGAGTAAGATTCTCACTTAAAAATACTAAATTGGTGATCATCTCACGACGGCGCTTCACAGGGAATGAGCCAAAATACCGCAGAGTCACTTTCGTGCAGCCTGTGATGGCTTCGGCGGCCGTTAGAAGAACATAATTCGTACCAAACGTGGCCAATTCGAATAAACCTAAACTGATTCTAATATGTGATATTATTTCCAACATTTTTTGCTTTTGAACAATAAAATTAAAAAAGAATTTTTTAAAAATATAGCGCCTTTACTTTGTTGCATTATATATCAGCCACCCGTTCATAACTGGTTATTATAACCCTTCAGTCAGGATTACAATCTAGCTTCTCACGCCACTTATGTTGTGTGCATTAATTTTATACATGAGTGGCGGCCTCTACAGTTTAAATTCGACTTCGGACGACAGATTTTTGAGAAGCTCTTCATGGCAGTTTTATTTACTCTCAGAGTTTTTACCAGGAATTTGTTGAGAGGCAGTCGCCGAAGAAATATTTTTCAGAATTTCGTTTTGATGTCTGACCTGGGGTTTAAACCTAGGGCGTACGTATAGTAAGCGGACACACTATCTACTAGACTACGACGACTTTACTGAGAGATCATACACTAGAATACGTGTGGATTTTGCAAATGCAAAAGCGTAAGAGCTGTTCCTTGGATTCAAAGTTCCTTGTAGTCAAAGTTCCTTTACTAACTTCTTTTTATAAAACTGTCCTCCTTATTGAAATTATTTCACTATATCTATTAAATCCTTTATTGCAAATGCTACTTTATATTCCCTTGAATAAGTTATTAAAACGTACAGTTTTCATATATTCTCCTCTGACGTTTCTGCCTTAATAACATTCTTGTGAACATATTTTCATGAAATGTATTCTGATGCTGCTTCATTTGTGCACATTTTGTCTTGAAATATTTCGTTTTCAAGTTTTCTTTTTATTTTTATGTCAGAAAGAATAGAGAACAAATTTGGTTTGTATTACAATTTGTATTGCATTTTCCTGTTATTGTCGTTCCTGTTATTGTAGCAGTTTTTCTTTTTCCATCTTTTCCATTGAATTCCAACAATGGCTGTTGCAGCCAAAAGGGGTATAAAGAAATAAGAAAAAAAAAAAAAGGAGAACAGAAAACGAAAACGACAAACTGCCATAATTTGCCTTTCGTTTTCACTTTTGTAAACATAATTAATATTTCTGGCGTTTATATAAATGATGTTATTAAACGAGGCAATAATTTTGAAATTAGTTGAATGAGACTTTTCCATGCCCTACACCAAAATAATACGATGACAATATAATTATAATTTTTAATTTTATTGTTCAAAGACAAAAAAATATTGGAAATGACAACAAATTTTAGAATAAGTTTAGATTTGTTCAAATTGGCCACCTTTGGTACGAATTATGGCTTTCAGATGGCTGGCAAAGCCATCACAGGCTGCACGAAAGTGGCTCTGCGGGATTTTGGCCCATTCCCGGCGAAGCGCTGTCTTGAGATGATCGACACTTTAGGTTTTTTTCGTGAGAACCTTACTCTCCAAAATGCCTTAGGCGCAAAAGGCCAACTGATTGAGATCCGGAGATTTTGGTGGCCATTGTCCGGTAGAAATGAAGCGAGGAACCTCCTTTTTAAGCCATTCCTGGTTGACGCATGCAGAGTGCGGTGGTGCTGAATCCTGTTGGAAGGTCCATGGTCTGCGACCGAAATGTTTGTAAATCTTAAATGACAGTAAATCTTCTGTTACTTCTACTACTTCTACCAGGGTCAGGTACCTAATATTTTCCAGCATTTTGCTTTTATTTTTCTGTTCTTTATGAAATTCAAGATTTACCATTTACCCAAGTGTAGGGCATAAATAAGTGTTTGCCAAGAGAGAAATAAAAACTAAAATTAAATGTGACAGTACAATGCAATTTTGCGAATGTCATTTAAAAGAATTCTTTTAATTCCACAATATTGAAATGAAATTAATTTCCAAAGAAAATTAAATTATGGCATGCAATGCTAGCTTTGTTGTCACACGGGAAATGCTGTTACGAGTTAAAAATTAAACGAAAAAAAAACAAACAAAACAACTTAAAGTTGTCTTAACTTCTAGAAATTTTTTTGTAAATAAAAATGTAACTCTTTAGCCTTATAAGAAAATAAAGCCGCAGGATAAGCATTTAAACATTACATTGTCTATACTGTTGTCAACAGCAGTGTTATAATTTCGAAGTACTACCATTTGAATTTTTCTTGTGGGGTGTTCTAAAACTAGCCACAAAGCACTGTGCATTTGAACAATATAACCCATTAACAATCGAACAAATTTAATTTGATTTATTCACCAGAATGATTTTGTATGCCATCCATAATGCCATCAATAGGCCTTTCAAAGGAAACAAAAATTTCGATGATTTTATCCACACACATGGTTTATTTCATTTAAAGATAGCGAGCCCCTAAAACGATGCTATATAAATGACATAAAACGTATGAGTGTTGAGTTTATTATTGCAAAACTGTATGTTAATCATACGCCATGTGTCCCAGCAATTAAGCCAATTTGGAATTTAAATTACTAGACGACCCGTGCGAATATTTCGCATCGTTGGTTGTCATTTTTGTAACAGAAAATTAAAATAATTAATAAAAATTTTATTAAAAGTATAAAAATATAAGAAATCATAATATCATCATACATATTTATTAACATACATACTAGGGATGCCAATCGGGAAATCCCGAATCCCGAAATCCCGAAATTTTTATAATCTTGTCCCGCAATTTTTCGAGATTTGCGGGATTGTGAATTCATACGTATTTTGACCCTACCAAAGGTCCTGAAAAAAAATTCTATATCACTTGACTTCGATAACAGCTTCTTAAATGAGGAAAACCCCACTTCCATTGATAAAAAGTTGTTTGATGGCATCGAAGAATACAAAAGATCTATAAAACGAATTAATAGGGTAACCGATTTAGGTACTCAACTGTCCAAAGGAATAGATTTATTTACATCAGGAGATGGTAGAAGTGAATACTTATAAGCTGCATACAGTTGTCTTGGAACTACTTTACCAACAAATGTTAATTGCGGGAAGTGTTTTTCAATTCAAAAATTCGTTCAAGCCTATCAGATGACATGTTAGATGCTTAAATCTTTTTGTTGGAATCCAAATAGTTTTCTTAAAACTAATGCATTTGCATATGTATGAAAAACTTATATTTTTTGTTAATTTACGCTTTTTTGTTACTTTTTATTTTTAAAGACATATAATTCTGATATATTTGGAATATAAATGATTTTGTTAACAAAATATTTTTATTATTAAGAGAAAATTGCGATTTTTCCCGTGATTTTTCGGGATCTTTGGATCCCGAATTATCCCGAAATATCCCGGGATTTTGAGATCGGGATTTACAAAATCCTGAATCCCGCGATTTTTAAAAATCAATCCCGTTTGGCATCCCTAATTCATACATATGTTTAAATGCTCAATGTCAGAGGTAATGACATTATCATCGTTAACTTTTTGCCTGTACGAATCCTTGATACAAACAAAAATATCTTTAGACGTACGCACTCGAGAAAAAACCACGTATAACCGCCCATGTGAAGGGTTTGATCTTGTGCTTTGTTTATTGTCATAGCAAAAGCAACTTTTACAGGGAATTGTTTTCGTGTCATTCGGAAAGGCACAGTTGGATCAGAAGGTGTAAGGTTGATTCGGGATATGAGTACAGTTTTATCGGTATGAATAATATTTGCTGACATGATGTACCCTCCCAAGATTGTTACGATTAGCCTGGTACCATTTATTAACCCCTCTTTAGTCTTAAGATTTCTGATTAACATTATAATTGCGTTTGTATTTTCAAATGCACGTTATTTATATTCTTACGTTGCACGTTATTTTTATTCTTATTTTTCTTAAAACTTTTTTAACTGTTAAATATCAGCTGATACTATATATATGCATATATTAAAAGACACCGTATTACTATACTTCATAAAACAAACAATGCCATGATAATAACGACATTACCAAAATGGCTTTTACAACTTTATATATTATTATGTGGAATAGCATTATAATTATGCGTCCCTGTTTATCGCACTTGATCTAACAGCTACTGCAAAGTATTGCCAAAACAGCTGTTTATAACTTGATATGGATATTATATATAACTGACTTAGTAATAAACGGCATTACAGTAAATAGCGGTATTGCCAGAATGGATTTTAATACATACTATATTATGTAGAACTGCATTACTATTAAGTGACCCTGTATTAGCACACTTGAACAAAAACATTTAATCATAATGACAACAGTATTATCATGCAGTTCTATATAAAATATAATTTTTATCAATGAAAATATTAATTTTTCAATTTCTAATTATTTTTCGCCATTAGTGTTAGATATAAGCTTTAAAATGAGATATCGTTCATTAAATTTGATGCAGTGGTATGAGAGATATTTGCAACCGACAAAAAAGTGCTTTAGAAATAATATATATGATGATTTTTTTAATATCTTTGGATTTAATTGGATTATTAATGTTACGTATTCATGCCATTTAAACCCATAGACAGGTTTATTAAACTTTAATCCATTTTATCCCCTTTCGTCTAATATTTTAAGTACTTTCAGCGATTTGTTCAATTGTTTTTTTTTAGCATAATTTTTCCTTATTTTTTTTTTGTTTACGTTGTTCATTCGCTCCATATTTCCAGTTTTTTTTTATCACATTGTATCGTGTTACGTGTTTTTGCACAAATCTATCGTAACTATTGGAAATCACGTAATAATCTTCGATTTTTCCTCTGCTAAGCAGTAACTCTTACTCACAATACGTGATCTGGTGTTTCCAATGCAAAACCAATGGTGAGAATACAAAAACGAATGGTAACCATGTGGCATGCCAAATGCGAAGTGATTGAAAACATTTTAGCGTGCGAAAAGTGTTAAATTCAATAAATTGTAAACAATATACAGACATGTCTACATAATAGTATGGGTTTGGTATGGAATGATGGTGATAAATCGGCTTAAATTTAATTTCAGGATGAAATTTGAGGCAAATAAAAATCTGTTCAAATAAACAAATTTTGTGGAAGAGAAAGATTGTAGAAAATTATACAAAGATTAATGGAATTGAAAATAAGACTACATTGTGGTCAACTTGAATAAAAGTGTTGATGTTGAAGAAAAGATGCTCGTGCTCTCAAAATTTTCGTACAGAATATCCAAGTGGCTTGGGCTTGGGTTTTTCGTAACTCCGTCCAGTTAAAATCAAATGTTTGGTGTCTAGATCATCCAATTCAGGCCAAAAAGAGTCGCTAATCATCGATTATCAGGGTAAATAAAAATGCCATGAAAAAGATTCTTAAAAATCAGTCCTTTTAAAACTAACATTCACTACATAAGTAGTGTGAGAAGCTAGGTTATAATCCTGACCAAGCAATTACTTATGTATGTATGTATTTGGCTCTGTATTGGTAGCTTTTGCATTTCATCTAGATTGGTTTGAGTCCACACTAGAATTTTGTTTGTTTCGGTACTTAATTATATCGAATTGGGCCTAATCGCAGAAGACGATTTTCAAGAAAATTATAGTCATTTGCCAATTGCTGCAAAGTCTATTCAGAGAACGTAGGTCTCTTTGGGTTTTTTTTTGCCTGTAGTTTCGAGGTACAAATGAAAATTCATCAAATTTTTTTGTGAGCGACGTGAAATCATTTGTTTTGGATTTCCCCCTCCTACTCTCTCGAATAGGGGTGATTTGTCCGACAGGTCTTGTGTGGACATGGGTGTAAATGAATTTTTGCAACAATTTGAAAATTGCCCTTTAGGTATGGCGATCTTAAATTTCGCAAAACCCGTAGTTGCCTAAATGGATTATCCTTTGGGACTGCCTCGCAGGGGATTTCAGGCAAAAAATTCTGTGAGTAAATAAAAAATCTCCCGTTCGTTGTCGACTGTGAATTTTAGATCCCTAGACCGTCATCCTGAATGTCTAGCGGAAATCTGCTGAAAATAATTCGCTGAAGGAACATTTTTTTTTTATTTTCTTTTGTTTGAGTTATCTGACGTGAATTTTGAGTTATGGATTCAAGTCTACTAAGCCAACATACTACCTATTACACTACCGACGACCTGCAACGAAAGGCCGATAGACACATATACTTATCGCAAATGTGTAAAGTTGGGTTGAAAGAAGACACGGTTATGTTGACTTTTACATGAAACAGTTATTGACAGTTATTGATGCTTCAGGGAATATCTCTGTAAATATGGCCATGACAATGAGGTAAATTGTTCCTTCTGCGGTAATGGAAATGAGAATGCTGAGCATATCATATATATTATTTCTAAAGCATTTTTTTTGTTGGTTGCAAATATCTCCCGTACCACAGCAACAAATTTAATGAACGATATCTGATTTTAAAGCTTATATCTAACACTAATGGCAAAAAATAATTAGAAATTGAAAAATTTATATTTTCATTGATAAAAATTATATTTTATATAGAACTGCATGATAATACTGTTGTCTTTATGATAATATGTTTTTGTTCAAGTGTGGTAATACAGGGTCGCTTAATAGTAATGCAGTTCTACATAATATAGTACGTATTAAAATCCATTCTGGCAATACCGCTATTTACTATAATGCCGTTTATTACTAAGTCAGTTGTATAAAATATACATATTAAGGTGTAAGAAACTGTTTTGGCAATATTTTGCAGTAGTTGTTAGATCAAATGCGATAAACAGAGACGCTTTATTAATTAATTAATTTCTAACTAACGGTGCGAAATATTCGCACGGGTCATCTAGTATACTTTTATTGCAATTGATTTTAATTAGAACGCGAGTTGTTAGAGACGATGATGAATGAAATAGGGACACCAGACAATATAGTTTCGCATATGCTGCGGCCTGTTGAAGTTTGGCATTTGGTATTGTGTCAGGACGCTCTCTGCATATGTGATGCAGGAATTGAGAAGGAGGGAGAGAATTTATAGGATTGAAAGGGATGGAAATCAATAGCAGTAGTCAATAGGCTGGAACTCGTTCTGTGATGAAATACTTAACGGACAAATAGATTCCAATCGTAGGGGTGGTTTTTTAGTGGGTTAAAGTCCCACAGTACTGTTGCAGGCCCACAGTGTCTTTCGATGGTTTTTTCACCACCGGAAAAGTAAACAAAAAAAAGAACTACCGACGACCTTCCCACAAAAAAAAGGAATAAGAAGTAATCGTGTGGATGTATAATTTCTTTGTTAGTTCTTCTATTTTTTATTACAATATTCTCTTGAATTTTCTTAAACACAAAAATTTGTCTCTTCGAAGCTTTTGTTGCCTTAAAAAGAACACTTTATTGTCAGTTTTTTTTTCGTTTTTGTTTGGCAAAACAATTAACGTAATAACACTCCTTATTTTTCTTTTTAGTTTTCAGTTTTTGTTGCGTTATATTTGTCACCTTTAGTGACATTTCCTTAAATACTTTGTGACACTTCCATTTGACATGTTGGCATGTTGTAGCACCATTAATTTCGTTTTCATCCATCCATATATCCTACATACATATGTCACATGCTAACGAAATTTCAACCTAGTTTTTATATTTTTTTTAGAAGATACTTAATGTCCTTTAGAGTACATTAAATAAGACTTACGACAGATAAAGTGTAATAAATAAAAAGGAAAGGAATGAAAGCAAATAGAAAAAATCGAATGTTACCTGATTGAGTGGAAAGTGAAAAAAGAATTCTAAGCTGATTTCAAATACAGAAATTATTGTTAATGAAAATGAATTTCTTTGTATTACAAATTAAAGTCAATGACAAGTTAAAAGCTATTAGGTTTTAAGGGAAGTTTAATGAAGGTTTTCCTTACAAAAATTTCATTATTTTTCATATTTTATTTCTTTTCGGCAAGGGAATCAGTTGTAGTCGTATTTCCTCAAAGGTAAACGATTACTTCTATAATCCTTTTGAATCTCTCATTATGTTGCGAATTATTCATTAATTTTAATTACTTTTTACTTGTTAAATCAATATTAAAAAGAAGTTAAAAAGAGAGACTGTAAAAGTAAATTGCATAGTCAAGTCGAATTGGTGCCGAGCTATAAATGGAGTTTAAAACTGCATTTTGTAATGATTTGGCCATTTAAAAGCTTCAATTTAAAAATTTAATAAAACTGGCCTGGAAATAAGGCAGGCTTTGCAATACCTCTTTCGATCAGTACAATTTTCGTGCACTTTTTCGAGTATGTATATTAGAGCGACTCACCAAAAAAAGTGCTCGATGTACCCTCCTAAAACTGAACCTTGGACTTTTTTAAGACAACATTTCAAATATTTCGGCTCGAGATTCGACCTCTCGTGAGCTGGACCATTTTGAAAAATGATCTATTTTTGAATATTTGTTGTTAATTTGTGGATCTGTTTCTTTATCAACTAATACAATATCTATATCATAAGAAAGGTTTTTTAAGGCGCGTCCAACAGTGTATACAATTTGTCCAAGGACGATCATTCATGTCCGTTTTTTAAGGATATTCTGTAAAAAAAAATGGTTTTTGAATTTTTTGTTCGGGGTTCTTCGTAATAGAAATGCCAAATTAACATATTTTAATCTTTAGACGATTTAATGAAAAACGGGTCTCAGCTTTTTTGAAATTCGCGCAATTTCGTGTTTCGAAAAAAATGCAATGGAGTGGCACACCCTTCCTTGTAAATGGGTCAATTGGGTATCAAATTTTTTCTTTTGCCAGGTACATCATCTTTATATGTAAATAATTTAGATTTTG
>CM025791.1:87138719-87158794 GCA_014635995.1 Sarcophaga peregrina
GGCAACTGGCCAACGAATAAAAGAAAAGTCTCGGCCCCGTTATTGAAGAATAATTTACGCTCAGGTGAGGGATGGTTGAGGTAATCCTGAGGGTAAAGAGGCGCTAACGATGTTTAAGGTGTTAACGCGCTTTGGTGATGTAGCCACCTGGTTGAGGCTAGCCCTATTAAGGGCGTACTCATCAAATCAGGGTACATGCTAAGCACGCAGGCCACTCGATTGCTGGCGACCCTAAATACGGTGATGAAGAGTTTAGTAAGATGATTCGTAACTTAGGCGGTAAACGTTTATTTTTACATGCTTATGCTTTAGCTGTTAGTGGCCGGTTATCTGATTTCCAGCCGATTTCGCCTTATAAATCTCCATCCGCTCTGCTGCCAGCAGGTCCCACAGGGATTGTACCTGCTATCACAAGTACGGCTGGGCGGACACTGTGCGATATGCCGACGTGATACGTAATGCGCCGTTCTCTGATACGTAATAGAAGTAAGTTCGCCACGTTTTTTTAACTTCTAGCTTTCGGCCCAAATTTCGCTTCCATAGAGCATAATGCTGTTTCCAACCTACTTCAGGAGTCTCCAATATTCGCCATTAATCTGCTGAGCTGCCCCAACCATCTTCCGGGCTTTGTCAGCCTAGTACTGAATCTAGTATGAATATGTCAGTCTGGGATCCAGCCTTATTCCCATATATCTTACCGAGCTCTTGGTCCTAATTATCTCGTTTCCAATACTCATGACCACCTGCAAGGGGATACGTCGATCAGTGATCAGCAGTAATTCGTTTTATGCATGGCCAGGTCTAGGCCGTGGTGGAATCCAACCATCTTTTCGTTCTTAGCATGACACTTCTTAGTTTTCGCTGCGCCTCTTCTGTACTCCTGGGCGTGATAACGGATGCAATATCATTTGCGTATTCAACCAAAAAAATTCCAGCCGGATATGCCGGCTTAGAATTCCATCGTAATTAACGTAGATCATTGTGCAGCTAATGATGTTACATGTTTCACCCTGGTCCCGAGCTTGTGTTATACACCATCTCTCTGTTTCTCAGATAACTTGCTTATCATGGCCAGGATGTAGTGTGGTACCGAGAAATTGTCCTCCAAAGCATTCAATACCCTCGCTCCATCTAAGACTGTTGAATGCGTTTTTTAATGTCCAAAATAGCAAGCAGTAGCAAGGGCCTCGTGGGAGCGATTTCTACGCTGCGTGACTATGGCCGTTTCAGTCGCCATTCTCAAGGCGTCAATTGACCGACCGGCTAGAAACCATATTGTCTGGCAAATAGCCCGCCTCTATTCCCAATAGCCGCAGCACAGCCGTGGCTTCAACAGACTTTCGAACTCAGTCAATTGTGGGACTAACTATTCAGAAGTTAGTTTAGTAACGGGAACTGTCTCCCCTCAGGATCGATATTCGCAGTGCATTTTAAAATGCACCGGTAGTGTGTAAAGCCTTCTTGAACTAGAGAATACGAATATTTCTTTGGACGATTACAACGATAAAGACTATGAAATGGCACGACCTGCAAATACTGAAGTATTCCTGCATTTCTCACACACTTTTTGATTCTATAGCACCGTCTCAAGCCTATGCCTGCTTTTACAGAAACAACCCAACAAATTGTTGTCTTCCTTGCGTTACAAAAAAATTTTTTGTTTGCAATTTTAAATTCTATTTTTTTCTGAATTCGGCATACAAGAAACTTTGCAATCGAGATTTTATTGAAAACTATAAATTTTGTAATTCTCTAATGTTTTTCTATGTTGTTGGAGATTTTCCAACATAAAAACGATAAAAAAAAAAGGAGGACAAAAAAAGAGAAATAAATTTTAAAAAGATTTCTTTATTTTCACAACTTAACAATTGTCTGTGCCATACAATAAAAAAGAGTTTTTTAAACGAAATCAGGAAAATCCTTAACAATAAAATCGTATAGGAAAGTTGCACACAGAAAGGACAAAGTTTATCTGGACAGTTTTTTTTTTCTCTCTCTCTAAAGGGAGCTTTAAGTAATGGGAAGGAGAGAAAGAAAAGAGAGAGAAAGAGAGAGATATATTTCGAAAATGATAAATAAGGCAGTATTAAAATAGTTAGAAGGATAGAAAATAATTTTTTAATTATTAATGCTCAGGTGTTTGGCAACAGGATTAAAAGGATTCGTGGTTTTATTTATTAATTTTCAATTCCAGAAACAATTATAATGTAGAGGGTATTCTCACAGGGACTCCCAAGCTTTGACAGTTCTTGATTATTCAGTGTATTTCCCAAATCATTAAGCATGGATATACGTCATGGCCTTGTACGTAGTGTGTTGGCTTATTAGACGTGAGCCCAGGACAGACGGAATTTAAAAAAATATTTCTAGGGTGATTGCCTTTCAGCAATTTTCTGGCAAAAACTCTGGGAGAAAATAAAGAATTTACCCAGAAATAGTTCCTTAGAAATCTGTTCCACTACTTATGGATAAAAATATCGTACACAACCTAAGTGGTGTGAGAAGCTAAGCTGTAATCCTGACTGAAGGATTGTATTGATCAGTTATGTATTTGTGAATATAGCATTGAACAATACGTGCAAATAATAAAATTATTTTCACGTCATAATTGTCTTACCGCGATTACTACTCATAATAAAGTAGATAAATTCGAGTCCACTGGTTCAGTAAACCAAGGAGTGTGCACAAAAAAAAAATGGGCCTACTCTTAACCTTATAACTTTTATCATAATTGAAAAAAATGAATTCCGTTAAATTATTTTTGTTAGTCATCTGTTTCAAAATCCACATGCTAATTGTCATTGCATAAGCAAAATTAGTTTTTTGAAAATGGCCACCCAACAAGAATTTCGTAAACAAATAATTGTAATTTTCAATGAAAAACCGCACCTCTTACAAAAAACGATTCCTAGGTCCGCAGGTGTTAACCAAAAAAAAAACAGTTTCTAAGATAAGAATAAGCCAATATAAGGAGTCTTTGAGTATTGAAAGAAAGCGTGAAGTGGAAGAAAAAAAGCAAGTAAAATAATACATAGTTTTCTAAAACACCCCCTAAAATGTCTGGAAGAAAAGTGGCTCCTAAAGTTGGATACTTTAAGACCTTGGTCAGAAAAAAAATGTTATACACAAAAGAATTCAAATATTATTTACTTTAATTGAAATATAAAACGAAAAAAATCTGCCACTTAGTTTTATTCTATAACGAAAACCTGTAAGTACAGTTTTTTTGTGCGCACTCCTCCGTTATACCAATATCTCTTTGTAGAGGAAACATAAAATCTACCAAAACCATCGACACTGTCCGTGAATGTATAAAGGATGCATCGCTCTCAAGAACTCATCCTTTCGCAAGCCTATACTTGGTAAACTTTAATCTGCAACCAGAGACAACGACTTGTTTTCACTCGGCGTCCAGAACTTGCCAAATTGATTTTTCTTACTTGGTCTGCGTTTACACAAAATTCTTCTGAATCAAGAATTAAGGGTAAACGACATGTAGTTGATGGAAGGGCTCGGAAGCAATTGGAAACTGATCTTTACTTTCATCGAACAAAATGAGTGAGATCCAAAATGGTCAACTACAACCTGAAAACGTCAATATTTGGAATAGATTTTGAGATGGCAGCCTTATTGGTACAAAAGCAAACAAAAGTGTCCTATCTTTTAACTGTAGATCCTAATATTAACACACAGAACATAAGTAGTGCGGGAGGCTAAGTCGTAATCGTAATTTAACCGTTATAGTGTATGTAAATATGTATTATCCACATAAAGTCATTAGATCATTAAGCGTCTAATCCACCCCGTCAAACTTATCGTTTTGTGAAGATTGCGGGCTAGCGGAATTTTTTCTTTTAGGAAGACATTAACCAGCGATCTATTGTCAACGACAACCACTATACGTCGACACTTGATTTCTATAGTCTGTACACCAAATACATGTGGTGTCAACAGGATTGTGCTACGCGCCAAACAGCTCATGTCACAGTAATACAGTAGAAGCTTACAAATTAGAACCTCCGGTAATTAGAAATTTCAGAAATTAGAATCAGTGCTTGCAATACATTATACGCTCTAAAATTCGAATTTAAAATTCTAATTTCTGAGCATTTTTTTGCTATTTTAACACAAGAAATCCCCAAATGCCAGAAGATCAGCAATAAGTATTCAAAACGATGAGTATGTTCGGGTCATACTTATAAGTTCAGTTACTTATACGCATTCATACTTATTTTGATATCATACTCATACTACTCATACTCAAAGTTGGAAGTACTCGTCGTATTCATACTTAACAATACGCATGATGTTATTGACTTCGACACGTCTCTACTTAACATTTACACGAAGCTTAAAATAAGTATGATTCGAGTACAACCACTGCAATACTCACAAGAAGATTGTGTGTATGCTTTGCTTGTTCTCGTTGGCTTTCCTTTCTTTTTGTTTGTATATGCAACAATAACAAAGGCTATAAATTTTAATGAATGATTAGAATCACTCGAATCACTTATAAGTATTATAAGTATTTTTCTAAATTTATGAATCAGAATGAGTAGGCGTATGTAATCAAACACTATTTCGCATGTTGTGAGTTTGATGTCAACGTTATACTCATACTCACTTGCTACTTATACTTATAAATCAATGTTGTAGCGAGTACGAATGAATCATAGTAGTTGTATTTCAATTCTGATTCATTCATTACTCAAAATTGCATGAGTGCTTATGAGTAACATACATATATATACATAATTGGCCATTACAACCCTTCAGTCAGGATTACGACCTAACTTCTCACACCACTTATGTTGTGCGCGTTAATTTTATAGATGAGTGGCGGGACATACAGTTTAAAGTCGACTCCGAACGACAGATTTTCGAGAAGCTTTACATGGCAATTTTTTACTCTCAGAGTCTTTGCCAGAAATCTGCTGAGAGGAAGTCGCCGAAGAAATATTTTTCGTTTTTGATGTCTGACCTGGGATTCGAACCCGGGCCTTTCGTCTAATAAGCCAACACACTACCCACTAGACTTCGGCTTATGAGTAACGGAAAAATTATTTATCGCTGATCTGTCGTGAACAGCTATTTTCTTAGTTATCCAACACTGCAACAGCAAACATTAGTTGCTAGCAAAGAATCGTTTGTATTTTCAGTGAGGATGACAAATATTGATGAGTGTTTACGAGTAGCGGAAAAACGATTCCTTGCTGATCTCTGATACGAACACGGGCTTACTAGACTACGGCGACTGTTGTAATCCTCCTTTTAATTAAAAACCAAAAGATTTCAATAAAAAATTGAAAATTTATTTCCATCAATTGGCATTTAAGTAAGCCAAAACCCCCAATAATTTTATTCATAATCTCCCATGGCTACTATTATACGCGTTCGCAGAAAAATATACGTTTTTTTGGATTTTGTGTTTCTCCAACCATTCCTATAAAAAATAACAACATCCGCAGAGCAGAATAAAAATAAAATTCTGTTGAAAACGTGAAAACTTTTTGGTAAAATATTCGAAAATGGTTCAATAAATTCAATGAAAATTATATTCACAATTATTTCCCTACTTTCTACTTTCAGTTGTTATTTATTCTATAACAACAACAATAACAACCACCACAATAACTAAACAAAAATAGGAAACACAAAATGTAAAGGGAACTCAAGGTAATGTCGGTCGTATTAATAAAACGTGTTTCTGGTTGTTTTGTTCTATTTTTTGAAGTTTTTTTTGTTTTTTTTTTTTGCTCAATAAAACAATTAATTTTGTTTTCTTTTGTGGTGTTCTCCATTTCATTTTAAACGTTCTTTTTTTCTTTCTCTCTCTTTCTGCTCTACCTTTTGAATTTTATGAGTTTAAGTATGTGCAAAATGGAGTTTCTAGCAAATTAGGGTCTATTTTTTATGATTTTCTGGTTTTTATTACTGAAAACGTGAAAGTTGGTGGTTTTTTATGGTTTAAAAATAAATTGGGGAATCATTAGAGTTGAATCGACTGTGATAGGCACTATACAACTACCCTTCAGTTAAGGTTGTGCACCTAGTTTCCCACACCATGTCGCTTATGTTGTATGTATTAATTTTATACATGAGTGGAGGGATCTACAGTTTAAAGTTGATCCAGAATGACTGGTTTTTGAGAAGCCCTTCAATGGCAATTTGGTATTTACTCTCAGGGTTTTTACCAGAAATCTGTTGACAGAATAATGCTGATGCTCGATCTTACGATAGCTGGGCAACGTGTGAATATGGCCTCAGAAAATATCGAATGGAAATGTATTAAACTTCATTGACAGTTTAATGAATAATTTCACATGTGATATTGGTATTTCAGGGCAGAGGAGCAAACAAAATATCTTATTCCATATTGTACCCATTTATACCACGGGGTTAATAAACAAATTGGTCATCCATAATTGGTCATTACAACCCATCAGTCAGGATTATTGACCTAGTTTCTCACACCACTTACATTGTGTGTGTTAATCTACTCCAAACGACAGTTTTTGAGAAGATTTTCATGGTAATTCTATTTACTCTTACAGCTTTTACCAGAAATCTACTGAGAGGACCTGTGGTTTGAAGTCGGGCCTTCAGTATAATAACACTATCTACTAGATTCTGCGACTTCATAACCTTTATCGTAAGGAAGTGATTTTTTTTTCCAAAATCGATATCATCGAGCAGTCTGTCCTTGGCCCAAATTTCCAACAAACGTTGCTCAAGCGTAAATCGAATTCATTACTTTTAGTGGAGATAATATACTGAATTTTATGACAGAATAGAATGGCATACATATTGCCAGATTCGAAATATCTGATGCTTCAAATTAAGACAATCGATGGCGCACCATATACATGTACAGGGTGGCTGACATATAATGCAACAAAGTAAAGCGCTATATCTTTTTAATTTTATTGTTCAAAAGCAAAAAATGTTGGAAATCACATAAAATTTTCGAATCAGTTTAGATTTGTTCGAATTGGCCACCTTTGGTTATGGCCTTCAAACGGCCGACAAAGCTATCACAGGCTGCACGAAAGTGGCTCTACGATATTTTGGCTCTTTCCTGGCGAAGCGCCGTGATGAGATGATCAACACTTTAGTATTTTTTATTGAAAGCCTTACTCTCTCAAAATGTCCCACGCGCAAAAGTCCAACGAATTGAGATCCGGAGATTTTGGTGGAATTGTGCGGTAGAAATGAAGCGATAAACCACCTTTTTAAGCCATTCTTGGTTGACGCGTGCTGAGTACGCTGGTGCTTATTCCAGTTGGAAAATGTTCATAGTCTGCGGCCAAAATGTTTATATACAGGGCTTGAATACTGTCTTTAAACATTTTCCCGATAATATTCGGCATTTATTTTGACCCCAGGGTCAATGAATATGAGTGGGGAGCGACCATCGGCCGTTATGGCACCTCTCACCATTACCATCGGTAGCGCTTGACTTCTATTGGCCAATCGCAAGTGTAAATTTTCAGCTGACCTCTTCGGCAAGTAAACCCGATCATTTTGTTTGTACAAAACAAACTTTTTTTTTTAATAAAATCAACACTCAGGGGATGACGCCTACTCAAGCAGTGCATTGTGCATGTTTTTAGGAAAGGTGGAAAGAGAGAGGCAAGATGCGAACGGTAAGGAAACGAGTTGCTGCTAGGTGACTATACAATGGCCAGTGCTATACCTTCACCATTAGACAGTCTACAGCAATCATCGCCAAGATGCCTGCAATTTCTGACACCACTTATGTTGTGTGTGTTAGTTTTATACAGAAATACTCAATTTGGAATGGCTTCTCATCCAAGAAAACCAAATTCGGTAACTGGCCACTTTCGTGAAAGCGAAGGAGCTTCTTGGCACTTTACAGTCTAACTTTTTTCTAACCATCGGAGAGTTCTTGCAATTTTTTAGAACTTCAATGGCTTTAGTCCAAATTAATTTTTCAATATGTGTTGCATCTGTTCTGGCGATATGTTCAGCTTACGAGCAATTTTTCTACCACTACGGCGTGAGTTTCCATCAAATCTGGCCTTCACTTTTCGGATCATTTCTGGTGTTGTTACCGTTATTTTCGTCGACTTTTTGGACGCGATGCAACACTTTCAGTATCACGGTAACGAGCAATGATACGAGAAACAAAAGATTTATTCACATTTAAATGCTGGAGGGCTTTAACGATAGCCACCTGTGGTTTTCCAGCCAAAAATAAAGCATTCACTCTATCACGCTTGAATTCCATCACGAATAACTTCTTTTTCTGACTGCAATAGATCAAAAGGCTTTTGTAAGCTTGTAAATAATAAAATTAACTGCCTCTGAAATAAATCTGTCAGCTCTCAGACGAGCGATTTACAAATGATAACAACCTGACCTGAACCCATGTCAGACATCAAAACAAAATTTGAAAGTATTTCTTCGGCGACTTCCTCTCAGCAGATTTCTGGCAAAAACTCTGAGAGTAGAAATTGCATGAAAAGCTTCTAAAAAAAATCCATCGTTCGGAGTCGACTTTAAACTGTAGGTCCCGCCACTCATGTATAAAATATTAACGCTCACAACGTAACTAGTGTGAGAAGCTAGATCGTAATCCTGACTGAAGGGTTGTAATGACCAATTATGTACGCATGTAACAACCTGAAGTTGGTTTGCAATACATATCAGCCACCCGTATACAGTAAGATCCTGCTTAATGCTGGTTCAGTATTACGCGGTAGGATTGGGATACCCCTAAATCGCACACTGTATTGATACCTGTTGTATATGTGTACAAATGAAACGGCCATGCATCAACCAAAAATGGTCAACTATATAGCGACGGTGTATTCTACGTATCTTTTTTAAAGCCCTTTTGTTAGTCTGCTTTCGATTCTGCAATAATTTCTCAAGTTTAAGGCATATCTTACATTTTAGTGGCCTATTGTGCACATAGCAATCCTAAGATCATGCAAATTACATACATACATAATTGGCCATTACAACCCTTCAGTTAGGATTACGACCTAGCTTCTCACACCACTTCTGTTGTGTGCGTTAATTTTATACATAAGTGGCGGGACCTACAGTTTAAAGTCGACTCCGAACGACAGATTTTTGAGAAGCTTTTCATGGCAATTTTTACTCTCAGAGTCTTCGCCAGAAATCTGCTGAGAGGAATTCGCCGAAGAAATATTTTTCGTTTTGATGTCTAACCTGGGATTCGAACCCGGGCCTTTTGTCTAATAAGCCAATACACTACCACTAGACCACGGCGACTTCATAAAAATTGCATGCAAATTGCTTACGTTAAATCAGTCTCTGGTGCTAAAAAGTTATCGCCATAATCTGCTTCTAGAATACAACGGCTATTTGCCTATAAAATTTATTATGAAACAAAACTTTTCTTAACTATTCTTATGATGAAATTAAACCACTTTAATCAAACTCTACGATTTGGTGTTAATGATGTTTGTAATGATATTTGGCTCTATTACTTAAAATAGAACAATTCAATATAAATAATGGATTTGCTTGTTGCCAACTCATTTCGTAATGCACTCACTTACTATTTGCACCTCTAATTTGAACATCAAGAACAACAATAACAACAATAAAAAAATCTTATGCTAAAATTCTTTTACAAAAGCCAAATTGAAATGTAATAAAAAGGAAATAAAACAAAACACTTTAACGCCCACAATTTTACTGGCACTTCTCAAGCGCATACGTACGGAATAAATTCAAAGAAACAAGAACAAGTCATTGTACTGTTTAAGGGCGTATATTTCTAAAAGTGCAATGATTTTTGCTTACACGAACATAAAAATGCTGTCTAGCTGTGATTGTAAATGTTTGTTGGGTCTGTGTGTGTGTTTGTGTGTGTGATAAGTTTTCCTGTTTAGATTTCTATCACAATTGCATTGTTCGTTTGCACTCTTTTCTCTCTCACTCTCTGAATTCCATTTTCAAACCATTATGGGCCATGTGGTGACAGTAAAGTTTTCAACAAATACACACAATACACACAAAACTTGAAGAGCAAAAAGAACACACTTTTATTGTTGTTTAAGCACAATGAACGATAAACAAATTGTAAAACATTTTTGCAAATATATTGATGCAGACACACGCGCTCACACTTAAGCAAATGCTCTCTTAAAGCCATGCTTTTATTATAATTTTTTTATTTATTTTTGTTTTTGTGTTGATAAATATTTTATATTTCATTTGGGTTGAATAAAACTTCGTTTTTTTTTTTCCTTAAAATTTGTTTATTGACTGGCATCAATGAGATAAAAAAAATATGCAAGACATACACAAGACAACACGACTGTAAACTGAAAAGTTGCAGTGGCAGATGCTGTTGCTGTTGCAGTTACTTTCTTGGCAACTGTATAAATAGAAGCAAAGTTCAAAGTTTTCCTACAAAAGAAAGAGAGAAATTTTTTTATGGTTTTAGTTGTTTCCTTACGATGAAGAAAAATGTCCTTTGTCGTATATATTATTTCTAAAGCACTTTTTTTTTTGTCGGTTGCAAATATCTCCCATACCACCGCATCAAATTTAATGAATGATATCTCATTTTAAAGCTTATATCTAACACTAATGGCGAAAAATAATTAGAAATTGAAAAATTAATATTTTCATTGATAAAAATTATATTTTATATAGAACTACATGCATACATAATTGGCCATTACAACCCTTCAGTCAGGATTACGACCTAGCTTCTCACACCACTTATGTTGTGTGCGTTAATTTTACACATGAGTGGCGGGACCTACAGTTTAAAATTGACTCCGAACGACAGATTTTTGAGAAGCTTTTCATGGCAATTTTTACTCTCAGAGTCTTTGCCAGAAATCTGCTGAGAGGAAGTCGCCGAAGAAATATTTTTCGTTCTGATGTCTGACATGGGATTCGAACCTGGGCCTTTCGTCTAATAAGCCAACACACTACCCACTAGACCACGGCGACTAGACCATGGCGATTTTATATAAAACTGCATGATAATAATGTTGTCATTATGATTATATGTTTTTGTTTAAGTGTGGTAATACAGAGTAATGTAATACAGAGTAGTTATGCAGTTCCACATAATATAGTATGTATTAAAATCTATTCTGGCAATACCGCTATTTACTATAATGCCGTTTATTACTAAGTCAGTTATATATAATATGCATATTAAGTTGTTAAAAGCTGTTTTGGCAATACTTTCCAGTAGTTGTTAGATCAAGTGCGATAAATAGGGTCCACATAATAATATATAAAGTTGTAAAAACCATTTTGGTAATGTCGTTATTGTCATGGCATTGTTTGTTTTATGAAGTCTAGAAATACGGTCTCTATACATCATATATATAGTGTCAGCTGATATTTAACAGTTAAAAAGGTTTAAAAAAAATAAGAATAAAAATAACGTGCATTTGAAAAGAGAAATGCAATTATAATGTTAATCAGAAATCTTAATGCTAAACAGGGGTTAATAAATGGTACCAGGCTAATCGTAACAAACTTGGGAGAGCACATCATATCAGCAAAAATTATTCATACCGATAAAACTGTACTCCTACCCCGAATCAACCGTATGCCTTCTGATCCAACTGAGCATGTGACACGAAAACAATTCCCTGTGAAACAAAGCACAAAGTCACACCCTTCATAAGGTAGGATTGTATTTACCAGAACCGGTCTTTTCACATGGACTTTTTCTCGAGTGCCTACGTTTAAAGATATTTTTGTTTGTATTAAGGATTCGTACGGGCAAAAAGTTAAAGATGATCATGTCATTACCTCTAACATTTTATTCAAAGAAGCATTATAAAAGCATTTAAACATATGAATGTATGGATGTATGTATGTATGTATGTAAATATGTATGATGATATTATGATTTCTTATATTTTTATACTTTTAATAAAATTTCTATTAATTATTTTAATTTTATGTCATAAAAATGAGAACTAATAGTGCGAAATATTCGCACGAGTCATCTAGTTGTGTTTATATCTCTTTAGTTTAAGATTTTTTTTAATTTAAAAAAAATTTTTTCATAAACTCTCAAAGTATTTTTCAGAAGGCTGCTAATAGAAAGGCTCTAAAAGAAATAATGCCACTGAGGGTTTACTCACTTCATTGGTTCTTCGCACACCGTTCATGTTGTGAATATTAAATTTATGCATAAATGGTAAAACCTTCAGTTTAAATTGTAGTCCGAAAAACATAAACTTTTCTAGGAAAATTTTGTTTTACTCTTAGGCCACAGGAAGACTGAAAAAATATTTTGTTTGTTTCAAAATATCTAAGTCAGTGGTTGAATCATCCATCACTTCTAGTTTCAGCAGATTTCTGACAAAAACTCTTTGTTAAATAAAATTGCCATGAAAAGTTTTTTAAAAATCAATCGTTCGCAGTCGACTTTAACACTAAACCTACCGATACTTCATGTATTCCCATTCCTACCAAAGGGAGTCAATTGACCCCTTGCGATATTTAAGCTAGACTACATATATTTCTCGGTAAAAAAAATTAACAAGAGAGGAGTAAATCTTGGAAAACACATTCGATTTATTTTTAGTAAAAGTCGTAAAGGCAAATTGCGATGTTATAATGTTATTTTCAAGAAATTCTGACAAGAGGTTCAAAATCGGTTATTTGAACCGTTCATCTTAGGTTTAGTGTTAAAGTATAGATCCTGCCGCTTATGAATAAGATTAATGTACACAACATAGGTGGTGTGAGACGCTAGGTTGTAATTTTGACTAAAATATTGTAATGACCAATAAGGTAATTAATTTATATGCGTCTGTTCTGGTGCTACTCTTTAGCCTATAATAGAGCCGTCTCCTGTTCATATCATGGCTATAGTGAACACATAAAACATAAGTAGTCTGAGAAACTAGATCGTAATCCTAATTGAGGGATTTTAATGACGTAATGACAAAAGAAAGAAAGCATGTGTGATAGCAGCTGTTACCTAGGCTTTTAGTATTGGACTTGCGGTTGTATTTGCCCTTTACCTATCCCAATAAAACTTTATTGCTCAACAAATTCACGGTAAGCATTATTTGTTGGAACCAGATGCAAATCAAATCTAATTCTTTAATTTTGGATGAATAAAGAATAAAGTCGCCATAGTCTAGTAAGTAGTGTGTTGGCTTATTAGACATCAAAACGAAAATATGAAAATATTTCTTTAATGACTTCCTCTCAGCAAATTTCTGGCAAAAAGTCTGAGCGTAAATAAAATCGGTCGTTCGGAGTCCACTTTAAACTGTAGGTTCCGCCACTTATGTATAACAATTAACGTCCACATCATAAATGGTGTAAGAAGCAGAGATCAGCGATAAGTATTCAAAACGATTCAAATCATACTTATAATTGCAGATAGTTATACGCATTCATATTTATTTTAATATCATATTCATACTACTCATACTCAAAGAAGTACTCATCGTATTCATATTTAACAATACTCATGATGTTATTGACTTCGACTCGTCTCTACTTAACATTTGCAAGAATCACAAAATAAGTATGATTCGCATATGTACACTATTATGCTCACAGGAAGATTGTGTGTATGCTTTGCTTGTTGTCTTTGTCTTTCCTTTCTTCTTTGTTTGTATATGCAACAACAACAACAAATTCTGTAAATTTTAATGAATGATTCGTACCACTCGAATCACTTATAAGTTTTATAAGTATTTTTATAAATTTATGAATCAGAATGAGTAGGCGTATGAATCAAACACATTTCGAATGTTGTGAGTTTGATGTCAACGTTGTACTCATACTCACTTGCTATTTATACTTATAAATCAATGTTGTAGAGAGTAGGAAGGAATCAGAGTAGTTGAATTTCAATTCTGTTGATTCACTCATACTCAAAATTGCATAAGTGCTTATGAGTAGCAGAAAAACGATTCATTTCTGATCTGGTGGATGAATTAGAGAAGATGAATTTCAATTCTGTTGATTCACTCATACTCAAATTGCATGAGTGTTTATGAGTAGCGGAAAAACGATTCATTGCTGATCTCTGGTGAGAAGCTAGGTCATAATCCTAACTGAATGGTTGTAATGATAAAATGGAACAAATAATTTGTTTTTATGAATATTCTCACTCTGGTTTTCGAAATCAATCTGCGTTACTAAATGGAATTTTTTAATAGAACCACATTTCGTTTATTTTTGCTTTTTCATAGTGAAATATTAAGTAATCTATTTTTTTGTGAATAAATCTTCTTTATACTCAAGAATTATTTGGCGGCAGATACTTGCCGGAAATGTAAATGTCGAATTTACTACTTGAACAATTAGTTTGAAATTGTTTTAGGTTTTAATTTTGTGGAGTTTCTGTGACCATATTGATACAAATTTTTTGGAAAAAGCGTACATTATGTACATAAATAATGTAAAACCAAGAGTATCTTTATTGAAAAACTCACTACGCTTCTAATATCCTTTTCCTTTTGCCTGTTCAGGCACTTGTCTAAATGCCATTTGCTCCATTCGTTACTCATTTAAGATTATCTGCCTGTTAAGTAAGTACGAAATGTTAATGTTTTTCATGAGAATATGGTTGCCTATTTGTATTATGGAAAGAAAATTCCTATTTAAGCTTTGGCCTAAGATACCAGCTTCCGTCTTTTGCTTTTATTTTAAGGAAACAGTCGACACATCTCTGAATTACGCATTTGCTACGTGTGATTACATGGATACTTAACGCAAGACACGTGGTCTTGGTTTCAGGCTTAAATGTATACAAAACTTTTTACTTTTTTTCTCCCACCAACTTGTTGTACGTTTCCTTTTTTCTCTCCCTTTTGTTCGGTTTCCTTCTACTACGTTTGTTTTGAAATTATTTCCAAAAGTATTTAAAAGCTTCATGTTAAACGTAAATGGAGACTCAGGCAAAATAAATATTTCAAGTATCATTTAATACTTTATTAAATTGTTTAAATCCTTTATAAAAGTAAATAAAGTTTAAAGGAAAGTTTATATACAGCGTGAGTCAAAAAAACTGTACAGAAAATTAAAATTCTAAATACTACCAAACTTCACTTTTACCATTTAAGGAGAGTGCCCGAAAAACTTTAATAATGTTTCGATTTTTTTTTGATTAAATTTTAAAAAGTGTTAATGAAACAATTTTAAATAAAAATTACTGTAATTTCTTAATGTATATATTTTTTTAATGTACATTTTCTTTTGACGCTCACTGTATTTTTTTTTAAATTTTTTTTTAACAACATTTTGTTCATAAATTGCTTTAATTTGCAGTTGCTTTAAAAATTTTGTATAAAATTTAAATATTTTTGTTTATGTTTTCGTAATTCCAATAAAAAAAATAAAACAAATCAATGCAATTGAATACTTATGCCCTTAGGAAGTATTTTAATTTCCATGAACATTTAAGCAGGAAGTCAACTAGACATGCAGTAGACAATGCAAAATTATGTATTGATTTTGTAATATACGAGGTAAGTTTCAAAAGAAAAAACATTGAGCAGGTTTTTTTTTACCTAATCGTCACATCCTCCGTGTGTGGTCCCCTCATCTACTACATCTCCCCTTTCCTCGTGGACTTGTTGTGCCAATTCCGGAACTACGTTGGTATTACTTCGGAGTGGAGTCCCTTTTGCCCCTGTGTGCATGATTTCGCGTCCGGATTGCGTATCGAAAGATGAGGAGACATTTAAGTGTCTCGACTATTACTTTCGTCCAGGTCCCTCTTTTGAATTTCGTTAGCTATGTGTGCCAGTATTATCTATGCCAGCATGCCTATGTGTTCCGGATTCTCAAGATCTCTCTTCTTCAATCTTAGAATACGCTCCACCGTAATTTGCCACTGAGGCACAATTTTCCCCACCCGCAATCATAACCTAGACAATGTTAATGGCTGTGATCGTTCCTGTTATTAACGCCAGTACAGAACGATTCATTAGACATCTAAGTATCTCCACTATTCCTTTCGTCCAGGTCCCTATTTTGAATTTCGTTTGCTACGTGTGTCAGTATCATATATGACGGCATGCCTACATGTTCCACACCCTCAAGATCTCTCCTCTTTAATCTTAGAATACGCTCCACTGTAATTCGCCACTGAAGCACAATTTTCCCCTCCCGCAATCTTAACCCCGACAATGTTAGCACCCATGGTCATTCCTTTTATTGACGCCAATATAGAGCCGTTCATTAGACATCTAAGGATCTCCATTATTCCTTTTGTCTAGGTCCCTATTTTGAATTTAGTTTGCTAAGTGTGCCAGTAGAATCTATGTCTTCTGTAATATTAGAATGCGACCCATCTAATTCGGCACTGAAGGGCAATTTTTCTTGCTTGGAATCATAAACCAGACAATGTTAATGGCCGAGATCATTACAATTATTGACGCCAAAACAAATCGATTTATTAGACATCTAAGTAACTCCTCTACTCCTTTTGTCCAGGTCCCTGTTTCGAATTTCGTTTGGTACGTGTGCCAGTATAATCTATGCCGGCATGCCTAATTACTCCGCAGCCTCAAGATCTCCCTTCTTCAATCTTAGAATGCGTTCCACCTGATTTGCCACTGAGGGCCAATTATCCCTACTCGCAATCATAACCCAGACAATGTTAATGGCCGTGATGGTATCAATTATTGACGCCAGTACAGAGATACAGTTCCGCCAGCGTGCATATTCGAAAACAATGTGCTCTGCCTCCCCTTCCTCGTAAAGACAGTAAAGGGAGGCGGCCTTAACCATTCTGTGCAAATATTTCCTAAAATATCTGTTATAGCACCTGTGTAATGTAGTAATTTACCTCTCCAAATTTCCGACCAATCCATGGCCTTATGTCCAGGATAAGTCTCGCCGTCCACCTTTCTCCCTTTGATTAGTATAGCCATAAAGGATTTAACAAACGAAGTTAATTTTCCAAATTATTTGAAATTTTAGAAAGATGCGGTCTTAGTAATTATTTTGCTGTAGTCCTAATCAATGTGCCGCTGTTATCTTTCTACATATCCATGCATACATAATTGGTCGTTAGAACCCATCAGTCAGGATTACGACCTCGCTTCTCATACCATTTATGCTGTGTGTGTTAGTTTTCTACATGAGCGGCGGGACCTATAGTTGAAAGTCTTCTTCGGACTACATATTTTTTAACAAACTTTTCAGGACACTTTTATTTGACAGAAATCTGCTGAATGAAGCAGAGATCAACAATGAATCGTTTTTCCGCTACTCATAAGTACTCATGCAAGTTTGAGTATGAATGAATCAATATTAAACTACTCTGATTCATTCGTACTCGCTACAATATTGATTTATAAATATAAGTAGCAACTCACAACAGGGGAAATATGTTTGATTCCTACGCCTACTCATTCTGATTCATAAATTTAAAAAATACTTATAATACTTATAAGTGATTCAAGTGTTTCGAATCATTCATTAAAATTTACAACCTTTGTTGTTGTTGCATATACAAACAAAGAATAAAGGAAAGACAAAGACATCAAGCAAAGTATACACACAATCTTCTTATGAGTATTGCAGTGCTCGTACACGAATCATAGTTATTTTGTTCTTCGTGCAAATGTTAAGTAGAGACGAGTCGAAGTCAATAACATCATGCGTATTGTTAAGTATGAATAAGACGAGTACTTCCAACTTTGAGTATGAGTAGTATGATTATGATATCAAAATATGTATGAATGCTTATAAGTATCTGAAATTTTAAGTATGATTCGAACTTACTCATCGTTTTGAATACTTATTGCTTGGACCTTTTCATCATACATGTTTCCAATAATTTTTTTTTTCTGTTGAACAAATCTTAATACACTCATGCCTTCAGCAGTCTTTACTGGCAATTCCCAATACACGAACAAATTTTTCATGCCATATTTTCTCATTTCACATCATTTACTTAAACACTCAGATACTTGGGTACTCGATCATAAAGCCGTTTATATATGTATGTAAGTATGTATTTAAATACGAGAAGCATAATTAAAATGAAGTGCAATAAATGCAAAGAAACTTATTTACGCACCGGATATACGTAATAAATACTCACGCGTAGATTTAAATATCCGGTAAAGTAAACGATGCACTTTCAAAAGTACAGACACACAAGGATGCTCAAAATGTATTGGATACTGCTTAACAATATTGTTGCATTATAAATGCAAGTGCATAAGTGTGTGTGTGTGTATCTGAGGAAGCTTTCGTTTACGCGTACGTGTGTACATACGCATATTAATAGTGAGATTTTCTTCTTAATTTTTTCGTACATTATGAGCATAAATGTTCACACAAAGAGCAGCATAATTAAGTTAGCGATACGTTAATGCAATAAGAAGTAATACGATATTGAATGAATTGATAAAGAATATGGTTTACAGTGAATGCAAAAGAATGTAATGCAGTGTTCAACTTATTAAGTACGCTTCTTAATGTCGCAAAAACATGGGTCCTATTAAGCACTGATCCCGGAGCTTTAAGGGTATTCGAGAGAAACGTTGTACGTAAGATTTTCCTGCGAGTTAGCGATGATTTCCGCATCTGATCCAACAGTAGGCTGTATGAGCTCCTCAATGACATAGACGTTGTGCAACGTATTAATATCCATGGGTCCTATTAAGCACTGATGCCGCAGCCTTGAGAGTATTCGAGAGAAAAGTTCTACGTAAGATTTTCCTGCGAGTTGGTGATGATTTCCGCATCTGATCCAACAGTAGACTGTATGAGCTCCTCAACGATATAGACGTTGAGCAGCGTATTAATATCCATGGGTCCTGTTAAGCACTGATGCCACAGCCTTGAGAGTATTCGAGAGGAAAGTTGTACGTAAGATATTCCTGCAAAATGGTGATGATTTTCGCATCTGATCCAACTGTAGTCTGCATGAACTCCTCAACGACATAGACGTTGTGCAACGTATTAATATCCAGCGGATGTGCTGGCTCGACTATGTCGTTCGAACGGTGGACGAAGCTCTGGCAAAACAGGGATTTGATGCGAGGATCTGCAGAAATCGGCAAAGAGGACGACCATTGGAAGGAGCAAATCGAAGAAGCCCTGTCGTCGATGGATATGACCAACTGGAGTAGGCGCGTAAGAAGCAAAGGCGCCTGGGAAGATGTGTTGCGGCTGGCCGAAATCCGTTAATCGGGTTGTTAATGGCCAATTAAATTCAGTAAAGTAACGATGAATTGTTAGTCGCCGGGGTCTAGTTGGTAGTGTGTTGTCTTATTAGACGAAAGACCCGGGTTCGAATCCATCTAAACGGAAAATATTTCTTCGGCGACTTCCTCTCAGCAGATTTCTGGCACAGACTCTGAGAGCAAAAATTGCCATGAAAAGCTTCTCAAAAATCTGTCGTTCGGAGTCGACTTTTTAACTGTAGGTCCCGCCAATTATATATAAAAATTAACGCACACAACATAAGTGGTGTGAGAAGCTAGGTCGTAATCCTGACTGAAAGGTTGTAATGGCCAATCATGTATGTGTAACAATGAATTGTTAAGAGAAAAAAGATTGACAATTTACTGGTTTTCAACCACAAACTGTTCTTTAAAAACAATTTTCCTTAATTTGAAGAACGTTTTGCTTATATCGGGTGGGCCATCATTCGGTTATTTCGAATCTGGCAATACTTATGCCCTTCTATTCTGTCACAAAATTCAATATTTTACCTCCACTAAACGTAAGGAATCGATTTACGCTTGAGCAACGTTAGAATTTATTGGAAATTTATTTCTAAAACAAAAGACACTAATGGGAATTGCAAGAAAATTTCGCACAAAATTTGGTTGCAAAATAAGGGAGCAACAGTACCCGGTATATGCAAATTTATTGCTAAAGTTCATGAAATTGGTTTCATTGTAGATACGTCAAGATATGATCGTGCTCATACAGTAAGCATTCCAAAAATATCAATGCCGTGTGTGCTGAGAGTATGCGTGAGAGAATCAATCAACATCAACTCATGAGTGTTCTCAAGCTTTTAACATTTCATATATCAGTTTACGTCGAATTTAACGAAAAGATATCTTTACAAAGTTCAAATGATCCAAGAGTTTCAT
>CM025791.1:87159294-87175956 GCA_014635995.1 Sarcophaga peregrina
GTGGAAATCTATCGGCAACATCATGTGTCTGTACTTTTGAAAGTGCATCGTTTACTTTACCGGATATTTAAATGTACGCGTGAGTATTTATTACGTATATCCGGTGCGTAAATAAGTTTCTTTGCATTTATTGCACTTCATTTTAATTATGCTTCTCGTATTTAAATACATACTTACATACATATGTATATAAACGGCTTTATGATCGAGTACCTACGTATCTAAGTGTTTAAGTAAATGATGTGGAATGAGAAAATATGGCATTAAATATTTGTTCATGTATTGGGAATTGCCAGTACAGACTGCTGAAGGCACGAATGTATTGAGATTTGTTCAACAGAAAAAAAAAAAATTATTGGAAACGTCTATGACGAAAAGGTCCAAGCAATAAGTATTCAAAACGATAAGTAGGGTCGAGCCATACTTATAATTTCAGATACTTATACGCTTTCATACTTATTTTGATATCATACTCATATTACTCATACTCAAAGTTGGAACTACTCGTTGTATTCATACTTAACAATACGCATGATCATATTGACTTCGACTCGTTTCTACTTAACATTTACACGAAACACAAAATAAGTATGATTCGCGTACGAGCACTGCAATACTCACAAGAAGATTGTGTGTATGCTTTGCTTGTTGTCTTTGTCTTTCCTTTCTTCTTTGGTTGTATATGCAACAACAACAAAGGCTGTAAATTTCATTGAATGATTCGAGTCACTCGAATCACTTAAAAGTATTATAAGTATTTTTCGAAATTTATGAATATGAATGAGTAGGCGTATGAATCGAACATATTTCGAATGTTGTGAGTTAAATGTCAACGTTATACGAATCACTTAAAAGTATTATAAGTATTTTTCGAAATTTATGAATATGAATGAGTAGGTGTATGAATCGAACATATTTCGAATGTTGTGAGTTAAATGTCAACGTTATACTCACACTCATTGCTACTTATACTTATAAATCAATGTTGTAGCGAGTACAAATGAATCGGAGTAGTTTAATGTTTATTCATTCATACTCAAACTTGCATGAGTACTTATGAGTAGCGGAAAAACGATTCATTGCTTGTCTTTGCTTCGCTTCAGCAGATTCCTGCCAAAAACTCTGAGAGCAATTAAAAGTGTCCTGAAAAGATTCTCAAAAAATATGTAGCCCGGAGAAGACTTTCAACTATAGGTCCCGCCGCTCATGTATAAAACTAACACACACACAGGATAAATGGTATGAGAAGCTAGGTTGTAATCCTAACTGAAGGGTTCTAATGACCAATTATGTATGTACATACATATGCATGGATATTTAGCCAGATAACAGCGGCAAATTGATTAGGACTACAGCGAAATAATCACTAAGACCGAGCCTTTCTAAAATTTCAAATAATTTAGGAAACTAACTTCTTTTGTTAAATCCTTTATGGTTATACTAATCAACGGGAGGAAGGCGGACGGGGAGACTTATCTCGGACATAAGACCATGGATTGATCGGAAATTTGGATAGGTAAATTACTACGTTACAAAGATGCTTTCGGGTCACAGATAGTTTATGGAATATCTGCACAGAATGGGCAAGACCGCATACCTTTACTGTCTTTACTAAGAAGGGGAGGTAATTGATGATGCAGAGCACACTGTTGTACGCTGCGGAGCTATCGCTTTGTACTGGCGTCAATAATTGAAACGATCACGGCCATTAACATTGTCAGAGTTATGGTTCCGAGTAGAAAAATTGGGCCTCAGAGGCGAATTACGTAGAGCGCATTCTAAGATTGAAGAAGAGAGATCTTGAGGGTGCGGAACATGTAGGCATGCCCGCATAAACGTGTCAAACGAAATTTGAAACAGGGACTTGGACGAAAGGAATAGTGGAGATACTTAGATGTCTAATGAATCGCTTTGTTTTGGCGTCAATAATTGTAACGATCTCGGCCATTAACATTGTCTGGTTTATGATTCCGGGTAAGAAAAATTGCCCTTTAGTAACGAATTACATGGAGCGCATTCTAATATTGAAGAAGAGAGATCTTGAGGCTGCGGAACATGTAGGCACGTCTGCATAGATTATACTGGCACACTTAGCAAACTAAATTCAAAATAGGGACCTAGACGAAAGGAATAATGGAGATCCTTAGATGTCTAATAAACGGCTCTATATTGGCATCAATAAATGGAATGACCATGGGTGCTAACATTGTCGGGTTTATGATTGCGAGTAGGAAAAATTCGGCCTTAGTGACGAATTAGTTGGAGACGCATTCTAAGATTGAAGAAGAGAGATCTTGAGGGTGCGGAACATGTAGGCATGACGGTATAGATTATACTGGCACACGTAGCAAACGAAATTCAAACAGGGACCTGGATGATAGGAATAGTGGAGTTACTTAGATGTCTAATGAATGGCTCTGTATTGGCGTCAATTAATGGAATGACACCGGCCGCTAATACTGTCTGGATTATGATTCCGGGTAAGAAAAATTGCCCTTTAGTGGCGATTTACATGGAGCGCATTCTAATATTGAAGAAGAGAGATCTTGAGGCTGCGGAACATTTAGGCACGCCGGCATAGATTATACTGGCAAACGTAGCAAACGAAATTCGAAACAGGAACCTAGATGAAAGGAATAGTGGAGATACTTAGATGTCTAATGAGCGGCTCTATTTTGGCGACACTAAATGGAATGACCATGGGCGCTAACATTGTCGGGGTTATGATTGCGGGTGGGGAAAATTGTGCCTCAGTGGCGAATTACGGTGGAGCGCATTCTAAGATTGAAGAAGAGAGATCTTGAGAATCCGGAACACGTAGGCATGCCGTCATAGATGATACTGGCACACGTAGCAAACGAAATTCAGAACATCGACCTGGATAAAAGGAATAGTGGAGACACTTAAATGTCTCCTCAACTTTCGATACGCAATCCGGACGTGAATTCATGCACACAGGGGCAAAAAGGACTCCACTCCGAAGTAATACCAACGTTGTTCCGGAGTTGGCACAACAAGTCCACGAGGAAAGGGGAGATGTAGTAGATGAGGGGACCACACACGGAGGATGTGACGATTAGGTAAACAAAATCCTGCTTGTTCTCCTGTTTTCTTTTGAAACTTACCTCGTATATTACAAAATCAATACATAATTTTGCATTGTCTACAGCATGTCTAGTTGACTTCCTGTTTAAATGTTCATGGAAATTAAAATACTTCCTAAGGGCAGAAGTATTCAATTTCATTGATTTGTTTTGTTTTTTTTTATTGGAATTACGAAAACATAAACAAAAATATTTAAATTTTAAATAAATTTTTAAAGCAACTGCAAATTAAAGCAATTTATGAACAAAATGTTGTTAAAAAAAAATTTAAAAAAAAAATACAGTGAGCGTTAAAAGAAAATGTACATTAAAAAAATGTATATATTAAGAAATTACCGTTATTTTTATTTTAAAATTGTTTCATTAACACATTAACAAAAAAATTTCGAAACACTGTCAAAGTTTTTCGGGCACTCTCCTTAAATGGTAAAAGTGAAGTTTGGTAATATTTAGAATATTATTTCACTGTACAGTTTTTTTTGACTCACACTGTATATAAACTTTCCTTTAAACTTTATTTATTTTTACATAGGATTTAAACAATTTAATAAAGCATTAAATGATACTTGAAATATTTACTTTGCCTGAGTCCTCTATTTACGTTTAACATGAAGCTTTTAAATACTTTTGGAAATAATTTCAAAACAAACGTAGTAGAAGGAAACCAACAAAAGGGAGAGAAAAAAGGAAACGTACAACAAGTTGGTGGGGAAAAAAAGTAAAAAGTTTTGTACAAATTTAAGCCTGAAACCAAGACCACGTGTCTTGCGTTAAGTATCCATGTAATCACACGTAGTAAATGCGTAATTCAGAGATGTGTCAAGTGTTTCCTTAAAATAAAAGCAACGACGGAAGCTGGTATCTTAGGCCAAAGCTTAAATAGGAATTTTCTTTCCATAATACAAATAGGCAACCATATTCTCATGAAAAACATTATCATTTTGAACTTACTTAACAGGCAGATAATCTTAAATGAGTAACGAATGGAGCAAATGGCTTTTTGAGAAGTGTGAATGGGCAAAAGAAAAAGGATATTAAAAGCGTAGTGAGTTTTTCAATAAATATTCACTTGGTTTTACATTATTTATGTACATAATTTATGATTTTTCCAAAAGATTTGTATCAATAGTAGGTGGTCACATAAACCCCACAAAATTAAAACCTAAAACAATTTCAAACTGATTGTTCAAGTTGTAAATTCGACATTTACATTTCCGTCAAGTGTCTGCCGCCGATCAATTCTTGAGTACAAGGAAGATTTATTCACAAAAAAATAGATTTACTTAATATTTCACTATGAAAAGGCAAAAATAAACGTGAAACGCTTGAAACTCACTGAGTATGAGAAAATACGTGCTGTATAGGAAATGTGGTTCTATTGAAAATTCCCATTTAGTAACGCAGATTGGTTTTGAAAACCAGAGTGAGAATATTCATAAAAATAAATTATTTTTTCCATTTTGTTGGCCGATGGCAAACACAATGCATGCATAACATGCATAATTGGTAATTACAACCCTTCAGTTAGGATTATGACCTAGCTTCTCACCAGAGATCAGCAATGAATCGTTTTTCCGCTACTCATAAACACTCATGCAATTTTGAGTATGAGTGAATCAACAGAATTGAAATTTATCTATTTGTTCCAAATTCAACAATTTTGTTTTCGTACATACCAGAAATCAGCGATGAATCGTTTTTCAGCTACTCATAAACACTCATGCAATTTGAGTATAAATGAATTAACAGAATTGAAATTCATCTACTCTAATTCATTCGTTCTCGCTACAACTTTGATTTATAAGTATAAGTAGCAAGTGAGTATGAGTACAACATCGACATCAAACTCACAACATTCGAAATGTGTTTGATTCATACGCCTACTCATTCTGATTCATAAATTTATAAAAATAATTATAATACTTATAAGTGATTCGAGTGTTTCGAATCATTCATTAAAATTAACTTTAAATCGTTGTTGTTGCACATGCAAACAAATAAGAAAGGAAAGACAAAGACAACAAGCAAAGCATACACACAATCTTCTTGTGAGTATTGCAGTGTTCGTATGCGAATCATACTTATCTTGTGCTTCGTGTAAGTGTTAAGTAGAGACGAATCGAAGTCAATAACTTCTTGCGTATTGTTAAGTATGAATACGACAAGTACTTCCACCTTTAAGTATGAGTAATATGAGTATCATATCAAAATAATTATGAATGCGTATAAGTATCTGAAATTATAAGTATGACTCGAATCTACTCATCGTTTTGAATACTTATCGCTGATCTCTGCTTCTCACGCCACTTATGATGTGGACGTTAATTGTTATACATAAATGGCGGAACCTACAGTTTAGACGATAGATTTTTGAGAAACTTTTCATAGCAATTTTATTTACGCTCAGACTTTTTGCGAAAAATATGCTGAGAGGAAGTCATTAAAGAAGTATTTTCATATTTTCGTTTTGATGTATAATAAGCCAACACACTACTTACTAGATTATGGCGACTTTTTTCTTTATTGCATCTTTATCTTTTTGCATCTGGTTCCAACAAATTCTTACATATGCAAATAATACTTACCACGATTTTGTTGAGCAATAAAGTGTTATTGGGAAACGTAAAGGAAAAATCCAATCGCAAGTCCAACTCTGAAAGACTAGATAATACCTGCTATTACACCTACTTACTTACTTTCGTCATTACAATCCTTTAGTCAGGATTGCGATCTAGTTTCTCACACTTCTTGTGTTTTGTGTGTTCACTATATCCATGGTATGAAGAGGAGACGGCTCTATTATAGGCTAAATAGTAGGAGCAGGACAAACAGACATAACTTAATTAATTTATTGTTCATTAAAACATTTTAGTCAAGGTTAGAACCTAGTTTCTCACACCACCCATGTTATGTACATTAATCTTATTCATGAGAGGCAGGAGCTATACTTTAACACTAAACCTACCATGGACGGGTCAAATGACCCATTTTGAACTTTTTGAAAGAGTTTTTTGAAAATAACATTATCACATCGCCATTTGCCTTTACGAATTTTACTAAGAAATACATCGAATGTGTTTTCCAAGATTTCCGAGAAATATATGTAGTCTAGCTTAAATATCGCAAGGGGTCAATTGACTCCCTTTGGTAGGAATAGGAATATATGAAGTATCGATAGGTTTAGGGTTAAAGTCGACTACGAATGATTGATTTTTGAAAAACTTTTCATGGCAATTTTATTTAACAAAGAGTTTTTGCCAGAAATCTGCTGAAACTAGAGGTGATGGATGGTTCAACTACTGACTTAGATATTTTGAAATAAACAAAATATTTTTTCAGTCTTCCTGTGGCCTGAGAGTAAAACAAAATTTTCCTAGCGAAGTTTCTGTTATTCGGATTCGAATTTAAGCTGGAGGCTCTACCATTTATGCATAAATTTAACACGCACAACATGAATGGTGTGCAGAGAATCAATGAAGTGAGTAAACCCTCAGTGGCATTATTTCTTTTAGAGTCTTTCTATCAGCAGACTTCTGAAAAATACTTTGAGAGTTTATGAAATAATTTTTTTTGTTAAATTAAAAAAAATCTTAAACTAAAGAAATATAAACACAACTAGATGACCTGTGCGAATATTTCGCACCGTTGGTTGTCATTTTTGTAACATAAAATGAAAATAATTAATAGAAATTTTATTAAAAGTTTAAAAATATTAGAAATCATAATATCATCATACATATTTACATCCATACATACATATGTCAAATGCTTTTATAATACTTCTATGAATACAATGTTAGAGGTAATGACATGATCATCGTCAATTTTTTGCCCTTATGAATCCTTAATACAAACAAAAATATCTTTAAACGTACGCACTCGAGAAAAAGCCACGTATAACTGCCCATGTGAAAAGACCGGTTCTGGTAAATACAATTCTACCTTTTGAAGGGTTTGACCTTGTGCTTTGTTTATTGTCATAGCAAAAGCAACTTTCAGAGGCAATTGTTTTCGTGTCATTCAAAAAGGCACATTTGGATCAGAAGGTGTAAAGTTAATTCGGGTTATGAGTACAGTTTTATCGTTATGAATAATTTTTGCTGATATGATGTGCTCTCCCAAGATTGTTACGATTAGCCTGGTACCATTTATTAACCCCTGTTTAGCATTACGATTTCTAATTAACATTATAATTGCATTTGTCTTTTTAAATGCACGTTATTCATATTCTTACATTACGCGTTATTTTTATTCTTATTTTTCTTAAAACCTTTTTAACTGTTAAATATCAGCTGACACTATATATATGATATATAGAGACCGTATTACTACTCTTAATAAAACAAACAATGCCATGACAATAACGACATTACCAAAATGGATTTTACAACTTTATATATTATTATGTGGAATAGCAATACAATTAAGCGACTCTGTTTATCGCACTTGATCTAACAACTGCTGGAAAGTATTGCCAAAACAGCTTTTAACAACTTAATATGCATATTATATATAACTGACTTAGTAATAAACGGCATTATAGTAAATAGCGGTATTGCCAGAATAGATTTTAATACATACTATATTATGTAGAACTGTATTACTATTACGCGACTCTGTATTACCACACTTGAACAAAAACATATAATCATAATGACAACAGTATTATCTTGCAGTTCTATATATAATATAATTTTTATCAATGAAAATATTAATTTTTCAATTTTTAATTATTTTTCGCAATTAGTGTTAGATATAAGCTTTAAAATGAGATATCGTTCATTAAATTTGATGCGGTGTTACGGGAAATATTTTTAACCGACAAAAAAAAAGTGCTTTAGAAATAATATATATGACAAAGGACATTTTTCTTTATCGTAAGGAAACAACTAAAACCATAAAAAAATCTCTCCTCTCTCTCTCTCTTTCTTTTCTAGGATAACTTTGAACTTTGCTTCTATTTATACAGTTGCCAAGAAAGTAACTGCAATAGGAACAGCAACTGCCTCTCCAACTTTTCAGTTTACAGTCGTGTTGTCTTGTGTACGTCTTGCATATTTTTTTATCTCATTGATGCCAGTCAATAAACAAATTTTAAGGAAAAAAAAAAACGAAGTTTTATTCAACCCAAATGAAATATAAAATATTTATCAACACAAAAACAAAAAAAACGAAAATAAATAAAAAAATTATAATAGAAGCATGGCTTAAGTGTGTGTGTGTGTGTGCATCAATATATTTGCAAAAATGTTTTACGATTTGTTTATCGTTCATTGTGCTTAAACAACAATAAAAGTGTGTTCTTTTTGCTTTTCAAAATTTGTGTGTATTTGTGTGTATTTGTTGAAAACTTTACTGTCACCACATGGCCCATAATGGTTTAAAAATAGAATTCAGAGAGTGAGAGAGAAAAGAGTGCAAACGAACAATGCAATTGTGATAGAAATCTAAACAGGAAAACTTATCACACACACATACACACACACTCAGACCCAACAAACATTTACAATCAAATCTAGACAGCATTTTTATGTTCGTGTAAGCAAAAATCATTGCACTTTTAGAAAATACGCCCTTAAACAGTACAATGACTTGTTCTTGTTTCTTTGAATTTATTCCATCCGTATGCGCTTGAGAAGTGCCAGTAAAATTGTGGGCGTTAAAGTTTTTGTTTTATTTCCTTTTTATTACATTTCAATTTAGCTTTTGTAAAAGAATTTTAGCATAAGATTTTTTTTATTGTTGTTCTTGATGTTCTTGATGTTCAAATTAGAGGTGCAAATAGTAAGTGAGTGCATTACGAAATGAGTTGGCAACAAGCAAATCCATTATTTATATTGAATTGTTCTATTTTAAGTAATAAAGCCAAACATCATTACAAACATCATTAACACCAAATCGTAGAGTTTCCTTAAAGTGGTTTAATTTCATCAAAACAATAGTTAAGAAAAGTTTTGCTTCATAATAAATTTTATAGGCAAATAGCCGTTGTATTCTAGAAGCAGATTATAGCTATAACTTTTTAGCACCGGAGACTAATTTAACTTAAGCAATTTGCATGATTTAAATCTTAGGATGTAGTGGCCTATGTACACAATAGGCCACTTAAATGTAAGATATGCCTTAAACTTGAGAAATTATTGCAGAATCGAAAGCAGACTAACAAAAGGGCTTTAAAAAAGATACGTAGAATACACCGTCGCTATATAGTTCACCACTTTTGGTTGATGCATGGCCATTTCATTTGTACACATATACAACAGATATCAATACAGTCTGCGTTTTAGGGGAATCCCTAATAATAATACTACCGCATAATACTAAACCAGCGCTAAGCGGGGTCATACTGTATACGGGTGGCTGATATGTATTGCAACCAACTTCAGGTTGTTATCATTTGTAAACCGCTCGTCTGACAGCTGACAGATTTATTCCGGTGACAGTTCATTTTATGATTTACAAGCTTACAAAAGCATTTTGATCTATTGCGTTCAGATACATATTCGTAATAGAATTCAAGCGTGATAGTGTGATTGCTTTATATTTGGCTGGAAAACCACAGGCGGCTATCGTTAGAGCCCTCCAGCATTTAAATGTGAATAAATCTTTTGCTTCTCGTACCACTGCTTATTACCGTGATAACTGCCATCGCGTTGGATCGCGTCCAAAAAATGGCCGAAAAAAACGGTAACAACACCAGAAGTGATTCGAAAAATGAAGGCCAGATTTGATGGAAATTCACGCCGTAGTGGTAGAAAAATTGCTCGTGAGCTGAACATATCGCCCGAACAGATGCAACACATATTGAAAAATGTGCTTGGACTAAAGCCATTGAAGTTCTAAAAAATTGCAAGAGCTCACCGATGGATAGAAAAAAGTTAGACTGGAAAGAGCCAAGAAGCTACTTCGCTTTCACGAAGGTGGCCAGTTAGCGAATTTGGTTTTCTTCGATGAGAAGCCATTCCAAATTAAGCATTTCTGTATAAAATTAACACACACAACATAAGTGGTGTCAGAAAGTGCAGGCACCTTGGGGATGATTGCTGTAGACTGTCTAATGGTGAAGATATATCACTGGCCATTCTATAGTCACCAGCAGCAACTCGTTTCCTTACCGTTCGCATCTTCCCTCTCTCTTTCCACCTTTCCTAAAAACCTGCACAATGCACTGCATGAGTAGGCGTCATCCCCTGAGTGCTGGTTTTATTAAAAAAAAAAAAAATTTTGTTTTGAACAAACAAAATGATCGGGTTTACTTGCCAAAGAGGTCAGCTGAAAATTTGCGGTTGGCCAACAGACGTCAAGCGCCGCCGATGGTAATGGTGAGAGCTGCCATAACGGCCGATGATCGCTGCCCACTCATATTCATCGACCCTGGGATCAAAATAAATGCCAAATATTATCGGAAAAATGTTTTAAAGACAGTATTGAAGCCCTGGGCAGACAAACATTTCGGCCGCAGACCATGGACATTTTCCAACTGGAATAAGCACCAGCGTACTCAGCACTCGTCAACCAAGAATGGTTTAAAAATGAGATTCCTCTCTTCATTTCTACCGCACAATGGCCACCAAAATCTCCGAATCTCAATCCGTTGGATTTTTGCGCCTGGGGCATTTTGGAGAGTATGGTTCTCACTAAAAAACACCAAAGTGTCGATCATCTCAAGACGACGCTTCGCACGGAATGGGCCAAAAATACCGCTGGCACCACTTTCGTGCAGCCTGTGATAGCTATGTCGGCCATAATTTGTACCAAAGGTGGCCAATTCGAACAAATCTAAACTGATTCTAAAATTTCATGTTATTTCCAACATTTTTTGCTTTTGAATAATAAAATTAAAAAAAAAAAAATAAAAGATCGATTAAGATCGAGTATCATACTCTCAGCAGATTTCTGGTAAAAACCCTGAGAGTAAATATCAAATTGCAATGAAAGGGTTTCTCAAAAACCAGTTATTCCGGATCGACACCACTCATGTATAATATTAACACATACAACGTAAGCGACATGGTGTGAGAAGCTAGGTTCTCAATCCTAACTGAAGGGTAGTTGTACAGTGCCTATCATAGTCGATTCAACTCTAATGATTCTCCAATTAATTTTTAAAACCATAAAAAACCACCAACTTTCGCGTTTTCAGTAATAAAAACCAGAAAATCATAAAAAATAGACCCCAATTTGCTGGAACTCCATTTTGCACATACTTAAACTCATAAAATTAAAAAGGTAGAGCAGAAAGAGAAGGGAAGAACAGCACAAAAGAAAACAAAATTAATTGTTTTATTGGGGAAAACAAAAATAACAAAAAGAAAAACCCCCAAAAAAGTAGAACAAAACAACCAGAAACACGTTTTATTAATACGACCGACATTACCTTGAGTTCCCTTTACATTTTGTGTTTCCTATTTTTGTTTTAGTTATTGTGGTTGTTGTTGCTGTTGTTATAGAATAAATAACTACTGAAAGTAGAAAGTAGGGAAATAATTGTGAATATAATTTTCATCGAATTTATTGAACCATTTTCGAATATTTTACCAAAAAGTTTTCATGTTTTCAACAGAATTTTATTTTTATTCTGCTCTGCGGATGTTGTTTATTTTTTAAAGGAATGGATGGAGGAAAACAAAATCCAAAAACGCGTTTATTTTTCTGCGAACGCGTATAATAGTAGCCATGGGAGATTATGAATAAAATTATTGGGGGTTTTGGCTTATTTAAATGCCAAATGATGGGAATAAATTTTCAATTTTTTATTGAAATCTTTTGGTTTTTAATTAAAAGGAGGATTATAACAGTCGCCATAGTCTAATAAGCCCCCGGATGTCCTGGATATATATGTTGACGGCTCTAAACTCGAGGTTGGGGTTGGAAGTGGTGTCTATTCTAGGAAACTGGACCTGAATATTTCTCTCCGTCTGCCAGACTACTGCAGTGTGTTTCAGGCGGAGGTGATGGCAATTTACCGGGCCGCTCAATGAATCCTCGTTAACGATGCTCCTTTCAGTCGGGTCTCGATCTTTTCAGACAGTCAGGCTGCGATAAGATCTCTGTCAGGTTTCTTGATCAACTCTAGGATCGTTAGGGAATGGCGCCGCTGTCTCGACCTAGTCTCGGGGCGCTTCACCGGTGTCTCTCTGGTGTGGGTCCCCGGGCACAGTGATATTCCGGGAAACTGTAGGGCCGACGAGCTCGCCAGAGCTGGTGCACTCCTTAAGGAATCCTCTTCTGTAGAATTGGGTATGCCACTTGCCTCGGTCATGTTGACCATTGCGCGGAGGTTCCTTCGGAACGCCAACCTATCCTGGGTCAATGGGGAGTACTGCTCCACCGCTAGATTTAAATGGCTTAGGATGGATGGAAGTCGTACCAACCGATTACTTGGCCTCGATCGTGATGTCATCTCGACTGTAGTGGCCGAGCTTAAAGGTCATTGTATAATGGGTAGGCACGCCGAGAGAATGAGGCTCCCTTTTAACGACTTCTGCCGTGGATGCAGATCCACTGAGGAAGAGGAAAGCGTTATTCACTTTCTTTGCCAGTGCCCGTCTCTTTCTAGGTGTAGATATAGGTTATTTGGCTCCCCATTCCTTGTTAGCTTAACGGAGCTATCATGGAAGTCCCTATGGGAATACCCTCTACATTATAATTGTTTCTGGAATTGAAAATTAATAAATAAAACCGAATACGAATATTTTTAATTCTGTTGCCAAACACCTGAGCATTAATAATTAAAAAATTTTTTTCCATTCCTCTAACTATTTTAATTCTGCCTTATTTATCATTTTTGAAATATCTCTCTCTCTCTCTATCTCTTTCCTACTCTAGATTAAACATTACTTTAAGCTCCCTTTCGAGAGAAAAAAAAAAACTGTCCAGATAAACTTTGTCCTTTCCGTGTGCAACTTTCCTATACGATTTTATTGTTAAGGATTTTCCTGATTTCGTTTAAAAAACTCTTTTTTATTGTATGGCACAGACAATTGTTAAGTTGTGAAAATAAAGAAATCTTTTTAAAATTTATTTCTCTTTTTTCTGTTCTCCTTTTTTTTTTATCGTTTTTATGTTGGAAAATCTCCAACAACATAGAAAAACATTAGAGAATTACAAAATTTTATAGTTTTCAATAAAATCTCGATTGCAAAGTTTCTTGTATGCCGAATTCAGAAAAAAAAAGAATTTAAAATTGCAAACAAAAAATTTTTTTGTAACGCATGGAAGACAACAATTTGTTGGATTGTTTCTGTAAAAGCAGGCATAGACTTGAGACGGTGCTATAGAATCAAAAAGTATGTGAGAAATGCAGGAATACCTCAGTATTTTCAGGTCGTGACGTTTTATAGTCTTTATCGTTCTAATCGTCCAAAGAAAATATTCGTATTCTCTAGTTTAAGAAGGCCCTCACCTATAGAGACACTAGCGGTGCAATTTTAAAATGCGAATAATCGATCCTGAGGAAGAGACAGTTCCCGTTACCAAACTAACTTCTGAATAGTTAATCCCACAATCGATTGAGTTCGAGAGGCTTTTGAAGCCACGGCTTGCTGCGGCTATTAAGAATAGAGGCGGACTGTCTGCCAGACAATATGGTTTTCTACCCGGTCGGCCTTGAGAGAGGTCACATAGACACACAGCGTAGAAATCGCTCTACGAGGCCCGTGCTACTGCTTGCGATTTTGGACATTAAAAACGCATTCAACAGTCTTAGATGAGACGATGTATTAAATGCTTTGAAGTACCATTTCTCGGTACCACACTGCATCTTGGCCATTAAAGTAGTTGTCTGAGAAACCGAGAGATGGTGTATAACACAATCTCGGGACCAAGGGTGAAACATGTAACATCAGGAGCTGCACAAGGGTCTACGTTAATTGCGATTGAATTCTAAGTCGGCATATCCGGCTGAAATTTTTTTGGTTGAATACGCAGATGATATTGCAGCCGTTATCACGGCCATGAATACGGAAGAAGAGCAGCGAAAACTGAGACGTGTCATGCTAAGAACGAAAAGATGGTTAGATTCCCACGGCCATGCATAAAACGGAATTACTGCTGATCACTGGTCGCCGTATCCCCTTGCAGATGGTCATGAGTATTGGAAACGAGATAATTAAAACCAAGAGCTCGGTAAGATATCTGGGAATAAGGCTGGATCCCAGACTGACATTTTCATACCAGATTCAGTACTCGGCAGACAAAGCCCGGAAGATCGTAGGTCAGCTCAGCAGATTAATGGCGAATATTAGAGGCTCCTGATGGAGGTTGCAAGCAGCATTATGTGCTCTATGGAAGCGAAATTAGGGGCGAAACGCTAGAAGCTAAAAAACGTGCGAACTTACTTCTATCGGTACAGAGAACGGCTGCACTACGTATCACGTCGGCATATCGTACAGTGTCCGCTCCAGCCGTACTTGTGATAGCAGATACAATCCCTAAGGATCTGCTGGCAGCAGATCGAATGTAGATTTTTAAGGCGAAATCGACTGGAAATCAGATAATCGGCCACTTTAGGGAAAACACCATTTCAGAATGCCAACGACGATGGAACGATGAAGATAGAGGAAGGTGGACGACGAGACTTATTCCGGACATAAAGCTATGGATTGGTTGGAAATTTGGAGAAGTAAATTTCTACGTCACGCAGATGCTAGCGGATCACGGATATTTTAGGAAATATCTGCACAGAATGGGCAAGACCGTCTGCCCTTACTGCCTTTAGGAGGAAGGGGAAGTAATTGATGATGCAGAACACATTGTTTTTGAATGTGTGTTCGCTCTGTAGTGACGTCAACGATTGGTACGATCAAGGCCGCTGACATTGTGGGAGTTATGATTGAGAATTAGGCCTCAATGGCAAATAACGTGAAGCGTGAGACTGAAGAAGAGAGATCTGGAGGCTGCAGAACATGTAGGCATACCGGTAGAGATGACACTAGCTCACGTGTATAATGAAATTCCAGTCGGGAACCTGGACGAAGGGAATAGTGGAGACACTTGGAAGTCTCCTCAATCTTTAATACGCAATCAGGACGCGGATATGTGTATAAAGGTGGGCAAAAGGCCAAAAGGACTCCACTCCGAAGTAATACCACCGCAGTTTCGGAGTGGGCACAATAATCCTCGAGACGAAAGGGGGATTTTTTTTTGGTTTTATCGCAGATCTCTGACACGGGGAATTAAGCATTCCCCAAAGCGAAAACGAAACCAAATGCGAAATAAACGTCTGGCTATTGCTATAATCACTGGACGATATAAGAAAGTGATAGAGGTCAATAATGATGGAAGTAAATCCTCCTATTAATACGTGTTGCGCGGAGTCTAGCAATATTGCATCTATCTTCCTGCAACCAGATTGAGTCTCCCCCTTGGAAGGATGTAACTGATGCATATGGAATACTTGTGTCTTGTGGCATGTAGAAAATTCCAAGCTTAGTAGCGGCAGCCTAGTAGGTAGTGTGAATATGAAAATATTTCTTCGACAACTTCCTCTCAGCAGATTTCTGGTAACAACTCTAAGTCCACTTTAAACTTTAGGTCCAGCCACTCATGTATAGAAATTAACACACACAACACAAGTGGTGTGAGAAGCTTGGCCGTAATCCTGACTGAAGGGCTGTAATGACCATTTATGTAGTAGCGGCAGCCTCTTTGTAAAACGAGTGGGTAATATCCAATTTTACTCAGGTATAGCCTATAGCCTGTGAAATGTGGCCGAGCTTCGTACAGGCCCTGGCTATCTCATCACTAATTGTTTAAGAAAATATCTCACTTATCTTTTAGTACGTTTATCTGAGGATATATTGACATTGAATAATGTTCACTTGAAGCATACTCAGTATGAATATCCTTGTATTACCTGTTCCTACAGCTGTATTAGGCTGTTGGCCTATTCGAAAGCTATTTTGCTGATTACCAAAAAAGTTTTTAAAACACAAATAGTACAATTATCTGTCGAAAGCAAATTTTAATCGATTCTAATACCGCACGATGCAGAATGCTCATAAGACCAAAGTCGCTAAGATTCGAATTCCATATCCTCTAAAAGCATTACCCACATCATATTTTTAATGAAGTTATGGAGAGGGAGCACAAGCCCATTTATAGGCTCAATATTAGCAGTAGGATAGACGATTTTAACTTAACTATTTAAGCCATTTAGTTAGTATTAGGTATGAGAACACCCATGCTAAGTGCATTAATCTTAACCATGAGTATCAGGATCTACAGTTTAAAGTCGATTTTGAACGATAGATTATTGAGAAAAATTTTCATGGAAATTTTATTTACTTGCACGGTTTTTTTCTCCGAAAAACGGCTTCCGGGAAGCAGTTACATGTCCTTCCTACAACTTAAAATAACACTAAAATTATTTCCTTAACTTACCAACTTTTATGTGTAGCGGACGACATATAAGGACACTCGTATACACATTCTCAATGTTGCACTAGTAGGATTTGCAACAGCAATTGCTTCAACTATTGGTCTTGGCTGTAATGCAATCGACAAAACAGGAGAAGGATACGAGTTACTGTAACTGTAACCGAAAAAAACACACACA
>CM025791.1:87176456-87197631 GCA_014635995.1 Sarcophaga peregrina
CCTTGGGGACGATTGCTGTAGACTGTCTAATGGTGAAGGTATGGCACTTGCCATTTTATAGTCTCCTAGCAGCAAATCGTTTCCTTGCCGTTCGCATCTTCCCTCTTTCCTAAAAACCTGCACAATGCACTGGATGAGTAGGGGCCATCCCCTGAGTGCTGGTTAAAAAAAACATACTGTGCAGTAGCACAAAATCTTAAAAAAGGCAGCAAAATATTGGCCTTTGTCGACCATGAAGAAATTTTTCCATTTTTGCTGTTTGGGCTTATTTATTAGAATTGTGTTTCAGTAATGAATCCTATTTTTGGTTAAATTCCTACTTCAATAAGCAGGCAATCCCCCATTTAAATCCAACAAGCTTGAATGTTTAGTGTGGCTTACATGATGTCGATTACGATTATGTCGGGTTCGAATTTCTTTCGAAATGAGCAGGAATTTACAATTGCAGGCGAATGGCAAACTTGCCATACTGCGTGTGGCTATTGATTTATTGCCAAATCAATTTGATGATAATTTTACGCTAAGTAGTGGCTCTAATTCCTCGTTAATTTATTGATACGATTTAATACCTTTGGATTGCTGTTTATGGGACAACGCTCAGTCATTACTTTATGCCAACGCGGCAATAAGTCTTGAAGCAATTGAACATAGCTGCCAGATAAATGAAACATCAAATCGTCAAATATTTGAGAAAAAATCGTCAAAATCGTAAAAATCGTCAAAATTGTCAAAATCGACAAAATCGTCAAAATGGACAAAATCGTCAAAATCGACAAAATCGTCAAAAGCCTTCATGAAATCATCAAAAAAAAAATCGTAAGAAAAAATAAAAAATAAATTGAAAAGTTTTTAATAACAAAAACCTATAAAGTCAATGTTAAATAGCGGTAATACTGCATAATCTATACCCATGTGAGGTGTAAATATTAGGGAGTCAGAATATTTTGACGTTAGGGGCATGAAAATTCAGTGATCGCTTGGTTTCTTAAAACGTGGCAATAAATGCTTCACTTCATCTCATCTACTTACAAATTACACCATTTATAACCGACCGAAAATGTAATACAACTCCCATGTATGAATAGGCCCTATTTTGAGGCTTCTCGACTGTGCACAGGTGAGATCGTAGTAGGTCGTTAATCACGATAGTGTTCCAACTCAATTGATTCATTGGAGCATGGTTGCAATGTGGCTTGTGTCACTGTTCTATCGCTACTACAATGGATATTGCTCGAGCGAAATAAATACGTAACACTCGTCTTTCTCGGCCAGCACATCCGTATGTGGTCGATTGGCCAGTGTATCGCATACTGCATTACAGACATAGTTCGTTTGTTAGAAGAACTGGAACTTCCTTCCTAAAGAGATATTTCCTGTTTCTTTTGGTATAAAAATATCCAAACCTAGTCCTCCATAAACACTGCTCCCTCTTTCCTCACTCCTATAATATATTTTACTAGTTCTAAAAACAATTCCTGAGTGTTGTTCGTATGAAAAAAAAAATAATGGCACTTGCCTTTGTTCTTCCGATGGTAATATTAGAGGCTATAATTGAATTTTTAAAATTGTCTGCAAAGGCATATGATAACTTACGCTCAATTTGAATGTTGTTTACTAGTTGAAATTTTTTTGGCTTTTAAGGGATTCGTCTACTGGTATCAAGGATATAGCTTCATTCATCAAATTTTCTGGCTGGTTTTCCAGTGCTTTTGTTGTGCAGCCCTTGCGCTGATCAACTTCTTCCTTTTCCCAGATTTGGCGGAACTTGGTTAGTACAGGTACTGTGTTCACCCGTGGCAGCAGAACGGGCCGCCATGCGTGCTCAAGTGGTTCGTAGGTTCGTACCAATACGACCTATGAACTTACCTCCTTAAGGGATTAAAACGGTATAAAATACTGAAAATCGTTGCAGATATTCGAAAATACAAAGCTTAAGAAAGCCTTTAATGTACTAAAGTAAAGAAATGATGTAAATTTTTAATTGGTAAAAATCGTCAAAATAAGGGCATTAATCGTCAAATCGTCAAAATGACATTAAAAATCGTCAAAATGACGATAAATCGTCAAATCTGGCGGCTATGTCCACCACTTATATATAAAAATTAACGCACACACAACATATGCACATAAGTGGTGTGACAAGTTAGGTCGCAATCCTAAATAAAGGGTTGTAACGTCCATTTTTTATGTATTTAAGCCAATTTGTCGCCAAAGTGACATTCTTGCAGCTCAAAATCGTCAAAATGACGATAAATCGTCAAATCTGGCAGCTATGCAATTGAAGCTTGATGCCATACGGTCAATGGAATTCTTAGCTGCAGCGGACTTACTAGCTTACTTGGTCTTTACAACCCTTTAGTTAAGATTTCAACGTAGCTTTTCACGCCACTCATATTGTGTGTGTTAATTTTATGCATGATTGGAGGCAGCTACAGTTTCATGTCATGACAGATTTGAGAAACTTTTCAAGGCAAATTTATTTCACTTTCAGAGTTATTGTTAGAGGACTGCCAAGGGGAAGTTGCCGAGAGAAATATTTCTTTTCATATTTCATTTTGTTTTAGGCATCTAAGCCAAGAGTTGATCCATTGGCTCTTGTTAAATACTAGATTAAGTCAACTTCAGCGGCCATATGCCAGATTTGTTGCCTTTTGTTAACATTTCCAAAAATTTCAATCAAATTCCATTAAACCAAAAAAAAAAATCGCTCATCAATAATGCAACAACAATTTGCAAACATTTCCCAAAAACATTTTTATTTCCTTCTTTTTAAACAAACAAAAAGTCACCGAAATTTTAAAACTCTATGCATAATGCAATGGTTTTGAGACCAAATAATAGTCAAGTGGTGTATGAAACCAATATAATAACAACTACTAACACATAAACATACACATACACATACAATTATTGAGGCACACACACATAAACTTTAAATGCACCAAGCAATATGTTGCTTGAAATACTTGAAACTTTAAGAGAAATTGTTGTGTGTGCATACGAGTATAACGGGTGTTTCATTAAGCGTTTTCTATTTTTAAATTTAAAGTTAACAAAGTGTGTGCGTATAAGATATAATCGAGCCATTAGGTATGGCAGACAGGATCGTTAAAGTGTCCATCACGGCTTCTTTGGGTGGAACACATTCGAAGTGCCCAATTGTCCCAGGCTATGTTGCATAAATCAGACTGAATCTGAGCGATAGCATGGGCTATGCTGATCGTAAGAACCATAGTTGTTTATCGTTTATTTGCATATAAGTTCGTGTGACTTACGGAATGCTTTTACAAGAAAACATCAATTCGGAATCTATCGCACGATCTAGGTCACCTACATGTTAGATGACCATGCCCTTAAATCGCTTGTAAAGAATATCGTAAGTGACATGAGCTGTGTGGCACATAATGGCCCCCTACTGAAGCCTTGGGTCTTTGGTGTCCAGGTCATGCAATTCAGACCAAAGCTGGTAGCGACGTTGTCCTGCTGTTACTGCTCAGATCATTTAATTCTTGTTAAAAGGAGTGCTCGCCCTTGATAGTGAATACTAAGTCAATGATATACTCGAACAAATATGAAAGCACTGAGGCCTAAAACTACTTCAATTAGTACGTCTTTCAGGTTAGACGGTTTTAAATTACATACGTATTGGTACGTGTTCATCTAGAAATACTTTTCATCGCTGGCAATGATTTTTGCATCAAAGTTAAGGTCACAAAGTTGACTAAAGCTCCAGAGTTCATTTATCGAACACACGTAGATTACTATGGTCGTCTATGACGATTTGACAAAACATAATGAATATTTGGTAACTCACTAGCAGTCAGATCCAGAGAGGTAGCATTCAGTAATTGGCGTAACGACAAGTGTGCGCATACTGATTTGCAGGCGAGGTCTTCGTGTGCCGAACATGAATGACGCACTCACAGGTGACCTGATAACAATCTCTGAGTGGGGCCGCGCGAACAGGGTCGATTTTAATGTGCGCTAGACCCAATGTTGTTTTTTGACACACCCGCGCGTTATGCTGGTGTTCTGTCTTCTGTATCCAAGGGTAATGTAAATATTGAGGAGGCGGATGCTTTTGATCTTCTAGGCATGAGGATTAGTTGCGATGCTCGTTGGAACGATTACATTTTTCGACAATCGAAGGAAGCATTCAAGTGCCTTGGTTTTTTTAAACGGTGCAGAAAACACATCACTCCATCCGACCTTCTTACTATTTACAGGACCTTTATCCAACCTCGAATTGAGTACAACTCTCATGTATGGGCCGGTGCTTCAAAATCTTTTTTGAAGCTTCTCGACCGCGTACTAGATAGGGTAAAGGTGTTTATTAATGACAGTAGGGTATCCAACTCTATTAATTCGTTGGAACATCGTCGTAAGGTGACGTGTGTTGTTCTATCGGTATTATAATGGGAGGTGTTCTCGAGAGATAAGGGGCTTGGTTAACGATAATCACATATTTTTACGTGGTACTCGTACTTCTCGCAGAGCACATCCTTTTGTCGTTGATTGTCCAATGCATTACAGGGAAAATTCATTTTTTACCCGCCCTGCTCTCTTGAGGAACGATCTTCCTGCGGAAGTTTTTCCCGTCTATTACAAACACTACTCCCTCTTTTCACCTTCCTCAACCTGCACAATGCACTGCATGAGTAGCCATACCCTGAGGGCTCGTTTTATAAATAAAAAAAAAATTTGATAACTTATTTGACGGATGTAGCTTCCATAAAAAGGTCGTTATCAACTATGAAATTTCGAAAGTCCCTGTTAAAAGAACCTATACAATCATAGTAATCATACTCACGTATTCGGACATTAGTGTTTGGACAAGCGGATATGCAAACAATTAATACTTGTGCGCTCTTCCTCTCCATATATGCATACGAGTGCTGCATACTCATACACTTGTAAGCAAATTTTCACTTTATACTGCACACACAATCAAATGAATGTTTTCGTGTGTGTGTATGTGTGTGCGTGTGCATCATATAAACACACAGGATTTAACCAATAATTGAACATTAATGTTCGTACAATTGAAAATAATTTGCAACAAAAATTCTGTTGCAGGACACACTCAAAAAAAAAAATTCATACACACAGCAACCTAAATCTAAGCCAAATACTAGTAGCTGTTGTTGTTGTTGTATGCCTAGCTATTCATATTTTTGGTTGTATTGATGGGGCCATTTAGTTGAGAGTGTAGCCAAGTATGGCGTTTACAAGCTCATGCAATAATGTGTTGCATTGTTGATGGCTGGCTTATGGGTTGTTTGGCATGACCTTGTTATTATTATTGTTTGTTATTGGTTTTGTTGTTGCCATATTGCCATATTGCCAGTTGGCAAACTCAACCCCTAACACTGGACTTAATTTGTTGCTTTCAATTACCCCTCTCGTTCATACCAACGTACATATTTAAAATGGTTAAGAGCCACAGCCACAGCCACAGCCACATAATATGTTAAAACAACACTGGCGTAATAAAGATTTGCTTTTTTGATTCTTCTTCCTAAGATTTATCGTCATCATTAAAGGCTACAATGGCTTAGCATAAGAGTCCATGGAAAATAGAGTGTCCTTGGTAGGTGCTTTAACCATTTAAGGTCGTTTTGTTTAGTTTTTATTTGAAGTTGTTTAATGATGTTTTGAGAGCAAAAATTAAGTAGGATTTCGAAAGATTTTAAATCCAAACTAAACAGAGGGTCAACATTGTAATTAAAATGCTTCTCTTGGGTAATTGTTTGGCTGTAGGAGGGATAGGAGAAAGGAAATTTAAAGTTAAAAAGTCAATGAATAATTATGGGTGCTTTGGCATACTATTAGAGAGAAGATAGGTTACCACCAGATCTGTTATGAATGTAACTCCAATGCCAGTCTAGTGTTAACAAAATACAGAAGGGTAATGCACACGGTCTTTTAATGAAATATTTAGAAGCTTTAATCGTTAGTCCTACCCCAGACTGTACAGATGATTACCAGCCCTATTCTTTGGTGTAAGTATACACCAGAAGAAGGGTAGTTTGTTGACTTCTGACTCTGAATGCCAGATTTTTTTTAGAAACTCTTCTCGGCAGATTTCTGGCAAAAACTTTAAGTGCGAATAAACTTAAGTCTGGCATTTAGAGTCAGAGGTCACGAAGCTACCCTTCTTCTGATGTATTCTTAAACCAAATAATAGGGCTGATAATCATTTGTACAATCTGCCGAGAAAAAGCAGCCGAAGAAATATAACAGTAAGGCTGACATGGGGTTTGAACCGTGGTCTCATATCTAATATTCCAACGACAACTTCGAACGTCATTACCAACATTCAACTGCAAATACTAACCAAAGAAATAACATTTGAGGTCAGTGTATGAAGGCGAAAATCTTTATGACTTTAATTGATTGGAATCCTCAGAGCAACTCACTAGGGAAAGTACCTAACAATACCAGCCATCGACAGATGGAAGTAAAGATAGTACAGATTTGTTCATCGCTTTAAATGATTTAAAAATTTTACTTTGACTAGTCGAACGTCACCTTATCATATCTGGTGATCGCACTAGAAACCTAACTATTGTTGAAAATATCTTTAACTGGGATCATGCAGGCTTTACTTTGGATTTACAGGCTGCTAAGGGTTAGATTTGTTAGTAAATGTTTAGCCACCATTGGTCGGTTGGACATGACAATGAAGATAAAAAGCTTTGGAGACTATGGTTAGAATAATTTAAAAATGTTACTTTGGCCAGTCGAACGTCACATTATCATATTTGATGATACCACCGGAAACCTAGCTATTATTGAGAATATCTTTAACTGGAAGCATGCAGGCTTTACTTCGGATTTACGAGCAGCTAAGGGCTAGATTTGTTTGCCATTATTTATTCTTTGTAAATGTTTGGCCACCTTTAGTCGGTCAGACATGCCAATAAAGACAAAAGGCTTTGGAGACTATGGTTAGGTAGATAAACAAGAAATCTAACATGAAATTCGAATCGATTTGCTGATAGTAGCTCCTTCCTGTCTCCTTTACAGAATCCGTACATTCTGGGATATGCCTCATAAAAAGACTCTTTTAGAAGAAAAACTATTTGGTGGTATCCAGATAGCTCAAGAACATAACATGGAACAGCAGCAGAAGTCTTTAGGCTTACAGGATTATTTATCTAATTTCTCATACCTGCAGTTCAAAGTCGACGCCGAACAACATATTTTTGTGAAACTTTTCATGGCAATTTTATTTACTCTCAGAGTCTTTGCCAGAAGTCTGCTGAGAGGAAATCGCCTGAGAAATGCTTTCTGTATTTTGTTTTGATGGTTGGTCTGGGGCTTTAACCCTGACTTTACGTCTAATAAGCCAACACACTATATACTAGACTACAGCGACTTCAACAATCGGTGAACGCTAGGATAAATTGATGTCCTAGGTTGATGTCTGCCAACATCGCAGGAGAATTTTCTAAAAAAATTTGTATATAAAGTACCAATGGAACTGGTTCACATTTATAATTGCAGTTGCAATATGGACAACATTGTTCTGGATAGTTTGCAACACTTGTCGATGTGACAATCGGCATTGCATAGTCGAAGAGAGAGTGCTACCAAGAACTCCTTATCCATTACCCATGAGGTTTGTGTAAGAGCTTAAAAGGTCAACACACTACTTACTAAACTAAGGGGACTTCACTTTAGGCTTAGAATGAAGTATATCGTGTCGATGGAGAAACTTGAAGGCATCTTGCTAGCGGAAGATAGAGGGAAGACAAAAACTTGAGAGAAGTAGGAAGATTAAAACAAGAGGAGATCTGAGGCATGCATCATATTATCCAGGCACAACATGAGTTTCGTAACTAGCAGGAACAAACTTGAGAGAAGTAGAAAGTTAAAACAAGAAATGATCTGGAACATCCATCAGATCATCTAGACATAACTTGAAACTAGCAGGCAAAAACGAGAGAGAACTAGGAGGATTAAAACAAGAAGGGATCTGAGACATGCATCATATTATCCAGGCATAACGTGAGTTTCATAACAAGCCGTTTTGACAGGACACTGTAAGTGTACTTTACAGACTTATGCAGAATGTTTTTTCTCTATACCTTATTACATTTAGATTTTGCTGTAATGAGCAATAAATCCGGAACCTTAATCCATGATAGAAAAAAGCACACATGAGCTAAGCATGGCATAGTCACTACAGATAACAAATAACATCCTCTTGTTTGTTAGGGAATTAGGCTTAAAGTAAACATTACAGGGATATCCTTTAGCAACACACTACTATCATAATAATGACTCCCTTAACTAAGAATTCCTAAAGATCTAAGAAGCACTCTCACTACCCATAAGACTCTAGGATAGAAACTTACGATAGAGCTTTCGATCCATTCCACTTTAAAGTACTTGTATAGGAAGTCGCCGTGGTCTAGTAGGTAGTGTGATGGCTTATTAGACGTAAAGCCAGGGTTGGAGTCCCAGGCCAGACATCAAAAATTAAAAAATACAAAAAGTATTTTTTTCGGCGATTTTTTCCCTTTCTCTTCTTGTTTCTCAAAAATCTGTCGTTCGGAGTCGACTTTAAACTGTAGGTCCCGTCACTTCTGTCTAAAATTAACACACACAACATAAGTGGTGTAAGAAACTGGGGGCTTCTTGGGGACGATTGCTGTAGACTGTCTAATGGTGAAGGTATAGCACTGGCCATTTTATAGTCACCAGCAGCAACTCGTTTCCTTACCTTTCGCACCTTCCCTCTTTCCAGCTTTCCTACAAAAAACCTTCTCAACGCACTGCATGAGTAGGGACCATCCCCTGGGTGCTGGTTTTATAAGAAAAAAAAATATACAATAAGTAAAGAAAGGGTGTTGGCTCTTAATATTGCTAACAATTTTCTTCCAAATGATTTTTAATTCTATGGACAGCATGATCATCTTGCATAAAACATATATAGCCTATAATATTATTGCAACAAATTTTCTTTCTAATAAATTATTCAAATATTCATATTACTTCTACCACCAGCATATACATATGTATGTACAGTCAACCATCCTATAAAGCGGTACTTTCAGAAAGCGGTTTCCATATAACGCGGGGCTGAAATTGTGACAGCCCTCCTATAACGCAGTACACTTATAGAGCAGTTGGCGTTCAACTTCATCCCATAAGTTCCTTACGCAGAGCCTATGAATGAATAGTAACCAGATATTGTAAGAGGGTTTAATATAAGTCCTATTTTCGACTCCAAAGCTCAGCTGGGATACAGTACCGTGCAAAACAATAGCAGTTGGTTTTTCTGTTTAAAGAAACAATGAATGAAGATGAGCCAAGTAAGGATAAATATTAAAAAATCTACATTATTTTACAAGTCTTTCTTAATTTTGTTGGAAACCAAACTTTTAGTTTCGTTTTTATTTCATTTTTTGTTTATCAATCCTTATATGAACCTTTGAATTCAATAAAAATAATTTATAATTTAACTTGCCTTTAGTATTTCTTGGTCCTCATATAACGCGGTACGAATGATGTGATTTGTACTAATTCTGTGTTTCTTATAGTGCGGTTTCCATAGAACGCACTACGAATTAGTCTGGTTTGTATCTGAAATCTGAGTTTCTTATAGCGCGGTGAGTGCGTACCGCGTTATAGGAGGGTTGACTGTACATATATCGTATGATTATATTTATTGTACTTGAGGTTACAACCTCCCATACGTATAATTATTAATTAATTAAATATTACTCATACGACCAAGATATACTTCCACTCTAGGCAATGGATTAATTTAATAAATTTCTTTCTATAAACTTTTACTCTTGCTTGCCTTACAACACAATATATTTAATTGAATTTATTTATTATGTAATCATGTACGTATGTATGTTGAAGTATAATCCATTTTATATGGAGTATAAATAATTTTTATTCACATGCCTTTCTATTGTAATCTGGCATATTACACTAATTGAATAACAAATTTTTATTTTCTTCTCATGAAACTCTCTTAATTGCCAAATGATGTATGAAGTAAGTATGTGATGTTAAATGCCTACCAACTCTATAATACCTTCTACTAAATGATGCAGAAAACAAAAAAGAGAGAGACTAAAGATGGTAGAGATTAAAAAAGAACAAACAAAAGAGTTGAAGGTAACAACGTACATTTACAGTGGAGGAGAAAATATTTAGTAAGAGTTGGTAGAAAAAAGAAAAATACCTTCCAAGTCTCTGGCACCTCATACTAAATGATGGAGAAGAAAGGAAAGGGAATTAGAACAAAAGAAGTTGATGGCACAAAATCATTACAACCCTTCAGACAGGACTACGACTGATCTTTTACACCCACTTATGTTGAGTGTGTTTTAATTTTATTCTTGACGCCGAACCTCAGACTTTTGGCAAACTATCCATGGAAATTTTATTTGCTACTAAGAGGAAGTTGCCGAACAAATTATTTTCTTCATATTTCGTTTTGTTGGAGTTGCCTGGCCTCACAACAAGCACACGACCCCCTAGACTACAGCGACTTCAGTGTTATATATCTCGAATAAGGCTAATTTCAAACGATATTACATAGTACAGGAACCCATATACATTCATAATTGGCCATTACAACTCTTCAGTCAGGCCTAGCTTTTCACACCAATCATTTGAATGGCGGGTCATACAGTTTAACGTCGAGTTAGAACAACAGATTTTTGAGAAATTTTTCATGGCCGGTTTATTTACTCTTTTGCCAGAAATCTGCTGAGAGGAAATCACCAAAGAAATGCTTTTTACTTCATATTTCGTTTTGATGCTTGACTAGGTCAGACATCAAAACGAAAAATATTTCTTCGGAGACTTCCTCTCAGCAGATTTCTGGCTAAGACTCTGAGAGTAAAAATTGCCATGAAAAGCTTCTCAAAAATCTGTCGTTCGGAGTCGACTTTAAACTGTAGGTCCCGCCACTCATGTATAAAATTAACGCACACAACATAAATGGTGTGAGAAGCTAGGTCGTAATCCTGACTGAAGGGTTGTAATGGCCAATTATGTATGTATGCATGCTTGACTAGGGATACGAACCCGAACTTTACATCTAATAAGCCAACACACTATCTACTAAACTATAGCGACTTCTCTTCAGGAACCAATAACGACGCCTCCGTTCTAAAAAATTCTAAGTCAAAAAAGTGTGTTTTGTGTTATAAGCTCTCAAAATTTTCATGCGCCATGAGACTTTATGTGAATTCTAAGTAGATTTTTCCCCATAACTTCGTTACGGATCGGCGCATCTTAACCACATTTTTACAGTATTTAAGTTAGAGAAATTAAATACCTTCTAAGTCCACTTAGAACGTTATAGAATGGAGACGTCGATATAAGTATTACTCAAGAATGATAAACTAAAGATTACGCCTTGTGCATGATTTCCCATTAGATAACGTAGTTGTGCTATTTTAAAGGTTTCCTAGTCTTTTTCATACGTGAAAATTAACATTTCTTCTGAAAAATGTATGCACTACGTGAAAGTAGTTGGCAGCCCTGCAATATAGCTCACATTATCATTAGCCAATAGAAACACAATTTGCTTGACGTCATTGTTTCAACATGCGCAGAAAGTTTAGATTTTCTGTGCGTGATGGCGTAATCTTTAGTTTATCATTCTTGAGTGTTACTTTTATATGATGGAAAATTGTCCGCAGAAATTTTTGGACATTCATGACCAAGAATCTATATTGCAAACACGTTCGTTACGGCCTTAATCACAGCAGGGATACCCAAATAAATTGTCAGATATGCAAGGAAAATCCTGCCAAGCCCAAAGCAACAAGCAATAAAACACTGCAATGAATAGCCTGCTTAATAAAGTCATGATGGATGACTATGTATGTCCGGCAATACCGATATTTGAAACTTCCGGTGATGGGATTTTACCTTACGTTTTGGAATCTTCCCGCTACAAACCTTGCAGTCTATTACAACAACCTAACGACGACCTAATCTGTATTCCGCCTATTACTATAAAATTGCCACATCATACTCGGATTACTTATAAAGACATACGCTTCCTATAAGGATTGCTTACCAATCTAATGTTAGATTTTGCTCTATGCGATGTATTAAAAAATTTTTTTTTTTAGAAATACTGAACCAGATAATGGGTTATCCATTTCGTGGCTTCAAAAGTAAATTTAAATAAAACCCAGATAAAATATTTTTTTCGTGATACTTCTTTTTTTTAATGTAAAGTTCGAACGTTGACATTATGTGTGAACCACTACATCATTGTAATGACCTCCAAGCGAAGTGTTGCAAGCATTGATTCTTTTGAGGTAATTTTCGACCACTTTTTGACACATATTGTGTCATAACTTGGCGAATGTTGGTTTTTAAATGCTCAAGAGTTGAAGGTTTATCTGGATAAACACGGTCTTTCGCTTAGCTCCACAAAAAAGAGTATAATGGTGTCAAATCGCATGATCTTGGTGGCCAGTTGATATCGCCACGACGACCAGGAAATCTCTCTTGCAATAAAGCCATATTCGCTCGAGTTGTGTGGCATGTGGTATCATTTTGTTGAAACTATATATTCTTCAATAGCAGGCAGAAAAAAAGTCGGTTAACATATGACCATAGTGTTCCGAATTGACGGTAACAATCGTTTTATCGTTGTTTTCGAAGAAGTAAGGTCCAATCACATCTTCGGACCAAAGAGCGTACCAAACAGTGACTTTTTCTGGATGTAATGGCCTCTCTTTAATTACCTAAGGATTCTCAGGACTCCAAACATGACAATTTTGTTTACTTACATACCTACCGAGTGTAAAATGTGCTTTATCACTGAAGAAAATTTTGTTCGAAAAATTACCGTCCACCGCCTGTTGTTCAAGCACCCAATCCGTGTATCTACGACGTAGTGAATGGTCAGCTGGCTTCAGTTATTAATTGAGTGATTTGGACTTTATATCGCTCTAGGCGTAGACATAAATGCAAAATACGCCATAACGTGCCGTTTAGACAGTCCTAATTCCTGAGAACGACGAGGACACACATTCCGACACATTCCGGCCTTCAGCAATACTTTTACTTATAATAGCCATATTTTCAGCGGAACGAGGGAAATGATGATGCACAGGCCTTTAAATATTTATAACCACTCCAGTCTCTTTAAATTTCTTCACAATTTTGCCAATTGCTTGCGCAGTTGGGCGATAGTTAAGCGGTTCATTTTTGTCAAAATTAGACTTTCAACTGAAAAGAAAAAAAATTGGTTTCACAATTTAGTTTAACAGATGTTGAACTCCAGTCCCAGTACTTTTGAAACCACAAAATGGTTAGCCCTTTACTTACGCCTATAGACCTTATCTTATAAATTAAAAAAAAAAATTTTTAAAGACAAAGTTGATTTTGTATCTTAAAAAAAAAGTATGCAAATAAATTCTAGAACACAAGCTTATAAATATTCTGCAGCATAGAAAGAGAGTCTTAAATAAATGCATGACACTTACAATTTAGCAGAAATAATTCTTAGCAAACAACCGAAATGGATACACCACACTTACTTACCATAAATGATGATGAAGAATTTTCTAAAAAAAAAATAGAAGAAAAAACAATTTAAACTGCTTGTTAACAGTAAAAAAAAACACACACACACACACAAAACTCTGTGGAATATGCTTAAAGGAATACTTTCCTACTGACAGACATTCTCTCTAACGGCTATTTACTGTTCACTCTCGTAAACATACAACAGATACTGTGTGAGATATTTGACATACAAAACATTCTTTATTTACACCTTAAGTACTTTAGCCTCAACTCTTTCAAACACATTTAAACAAACACACACACATACATCATACATACCCTCGAACACCATAAACAGGTTTTTTTTCTTCCTTAAGCTTGAGTCAAAAAGAATTTGCATGAGAAAGTGCTCACATGTACTCGTACTTACATTATGGGTGTGTAAGTTTGCTTGTGTAAAAGATGATTTTCTAAAGTAAAGAGCAAATGTTTGTTTAAATATTGTATGGGTGTGTGTGTGTGTGTTGATTATTTAAGTAAATTTACAAACATAAGTAATACTTGACATGGACACCCGCACACATATATACACATAAACAGAAACAGGCATGTGTTTATAACACAAATATTTTAGAGTAGCATTTACTTATGGATGCAAATAAAGGGCTATCCATTTAGTGGTTTCAAAAGTATTGCAGTGGAATTAGACATCTAACAAACTAAGTTGTAAAACCAATCTTCTTTCTTTTTAGATTGACTTTGACGAAAATGGATCCCTGTACTATCCTACTACGCATAAAAATGATCAAAACCTACTACCAAAATGGTGATTCTGCCACAGCCACGTATCGTGCTTTAAGATGAGATTAGGGTTTACATAATCGTCCAACTACGCAAGCAATTGGCAAAATTGTGAAGAAATTTTAAGAGACTGGAGTGGTTACAAATATTGAAAGGCCTGTGCATTATCGTTCCACTCGTTCCACTGAAAATATCGCTATTGTAAGTAAAAGTATTGCCGTAAAAGTATAGGACTGTCTTACAGCACATTATGGCGTATTTTGCATTTAGATCTGCACCTACATCCATATAAAGTCCAGCTCATGCAGCAACTCAAGCCAGCTGACCATTCAGAACGTAGTAGATACGTGAAATGGCGGTGGACGGTAATTTTTGGAACAAAATTTTCTTCAGCGGTGAAGCACATTTTACACTCGATGGGTATGTTAATAAACAAAATTGTTGTATTTGGGGTTCTGAGAATCCTCAAGTAATTGAAGAGAGGCCATTACATACATACATAATTGGCCATTACAACCCTTCAGTCAGGATTACGACCTAGCTTCTCACACCACTTATGTTGTGTGCGTTAATTTTATACATGAGTGGCGGGAACTACAGTTTAAAGTCGATTCCGAACGACAGATTTTTGAGAAGCTTTCCATGGCAATTTTTACTCTCAGAGTCTTTGCCAGAAATCTGCTGAGAGGAAGTCGCCGAAGAAATATTTTTCGTTTTGATGTCTGACCTGGGATACGAACCCGGGCCTTTTGTCTAATAAGCCAACACACTGCCCACTAGACCACGGCGACTTCAAGAAGAGAGGCCATTACATCCAGAAAAAGTCACTATTTGGTGCGCTCTTTAGTCCGAAGTCGTGATTGGATTTTACGTCTTCGAAAACAATGATCAAACGACTGTCCCCATCAATTCGGAGCGTTATGGTCATATGATAACCGATTTTTTTTTTTGCCTGCTATTGAAGAATACGACTTGGAGAATATGTATGTGGTTTCAAGACAAGACGGTGCGACATATCACACAACTCGAGCGAATATGGCTTTATTGCAAGAGACATTTCCTGGCCGCGTAATTTCTCGTTGTGGCGATATCAACTGGCCACCAAGATTATGCGCTTTGATAGCACTAAACTTTTTTTTTGAGGGCCTACGTGAAAGACCATGTTTATGCTGATAAACCTTCAACTCTTAAGCACTTAAAAACCAACATTAGTCAAGTTATGGCTGAGATATCGCCCAATATGTGTCAAAAAGTGATTGAAAATAACCTCAAAAGAATCAATGCTTGCAACACTTCGCTTGGAGGTCATTTAAATGATGTAGGGTTTCACGCATAATTTCAAACTTGTTTCAAAATTTACAATAAAAAAAGAAATTTCATGAAAAAAATATTTTATATGGGTTTTATTTACATTTACTTTTGAAACCACGAAATGGATAACCCGGTATAATTTTATTTGCTAGTTTTCGAGTATAGTGTTGCAGAAAAGTGAAACACAGGGTTTTTTTCTATAGTCCCTTAATTATTTAACTAACCATTATCTTCTCACGCCACCCATGTTGCCTGTGTTAATTTCATTCATGATTGCCAAGGCTAATGTTATTTTACTCCCAGAAGGCTACTAAGAAAAAGTCGCCGAAAGATTTTTTTTATTATTATCTCATCTAATCTAGACACCGATGTAGAGAATACAGCATCTTTTATATGTCCACCAAGGCTGTCCTGCGTATAGAGCATTTGCATTTGTCCAGTTTTCTAGGTCAATCACACATAACTAACTCAAATTGTATTTGACCGATGTCATATGTTGGCTTAAAGAATCGTTGTGGTTTGTGGCTTAGTCGCATATACCTACATACATACATAATTGGCCATTACAACCCTTCAGTCAGGATTACGACCTAGCTTCTCACACCACTTATGTTGTGTGCGTTAATTTTATACATGAGTGGCGGGACCTACAGTTTAAAGTCGACTCCGAACGACAGATTTTTGAGAAGCTTTTCATGGCAATTTTTACTCTCAGAGTCTTTGCCAGAAATCTGCTGAGAGGAAGTCGCCGAAGAAATATTTTTCGTTTTTGTTGTCTGACCTGGGATACGAACCCGGGCCTTTTGTCTAATAAGCCAACACACTACCCACTATACCACGGTCCAAATACGTCATCTAACGGGAAATCATGCGCAAGACGTATCATCATTAGTTTATCATTCTTGCGCTGTGCGACATATTCAAATCAGGATCGTTAAATGATCGTTGTGGCTTGTGTCTTAGTCGCATACACCTATTACACTTAGGAAGAGTCCACAATAAGAGTCTCACGTATCATCACGTATGATTTTACATCACCTTTATGTGAGAAGACCATGCCCTCATATACTCGAGGACAATATTCAATAAGGCATGAGATTTATAGCACGTTTCACCATCCTGTCGAAATCATGTGTCATTGGTATCCAGATTATCCAATTCAGTACAAAACATGGGTAATTCAACTTCTTTCTTAAAGACATAAGAGCCAGCCTAGTGGCATATTGAGAATGCTCGCTTTTTGGATCATTTCTGTATTGGAATAAGAAACTTTTATTGTTTTTTCCCAAAATAATTGCAAGCGACACCTAATTTAGCACATCACGCCCATCGTCACTATGTGTTGCTTATCTTATACTTCGTCCTTTTAAATCTTAGGACTGTTTCAGTTATCAAGTTTTTCTAGTAAAGCAATTGTGGTTCTACATTAGTAGCTTCTAGAATGGCAGGGTTACCATTTTTCGTAATCGTCAAAGATAATTATTGAGCATAGCGATGAATCATGTTTGGTAGGGGATTCTGCCAGACATAATATTAATAGTGTCCTCTCTGGTGGGTAGGAATGAGGAGAATTGTTATGCAAATTATTTGGATGTAATTGATTGTAGCAATGCATCGTTTTTGTTAGGGGACTCTACCAGATATAATGTTAATAGTGTGGGTAGGGATCAGGAGGATTCTTAGGCGGATTATTTGGATGTATAAAGTTAAAGCCACTGAATTGATCAATACGCTAACTATTACGAAAATATTTCAGATATCTTTGGAGTTTAAATTGCGATGAAATTTTCTCTTTTCTCATGCGAAGTATAAACTAATATGCTTCAGTTATAGTGGAATACTTTATGAATATCCATTATTTTTTGTTACCCACTGTATCGACATTTATCTCTAATGCTGCTTTAGCCTGTATGAGCGTACTTATTTCTGTTTTTATTTTTCTTTCTTAAACAATTCTGATCTAGAATGAGTTGCTTATGGATATGAGTAGAAATAAAAATGTTTGAAAAAAGGAAACAAAAGTATGTTGAGTGTTGTAAAGTGTTAAAATTTTAAGGTTCTTTTCTTTTTAAGTGTTGCCAAGTGTTGCAGTTGATATGATTATGAATGATAGCGATGATAATGATAATATTGCAGGATATTATTGTTAACTGCTGTTTAGTACATACAACATTAGGCAAATATCGTGGGATTAATCATGAAATAATAAAAGAAAAATCAAATTTTTATAAAAAATTAAAATGGGTTGAATATGAATTAATTTACAAAATTTTTTTTAATGCAAGCCATGTGCCGATTCAAAGAAAAAATTGTATTAGTTAGCTTGGCATGAGTATATATAAATTTCTATATTTTTTATATCCCGTTTAGAACTCCATTTGTTTTCATTTCCAGTTAACCTACAGGGTGGCTGATGTATAATGCAACAAAGTAAAGCGCTATATTTTTTTAATTTTTTTTTTTTTAATTTTATTGTTCAAAAGCAAAAAATTTTGGAAATAACATTAAATTTTAGAATCAGTTTAGATTTGTTCGAATTGGCCACCTTTTGTAGCAATTATGGCATTCAAACGGCCGGCAAAGCCATCACAGGCAGCACGAAAGTGGTTCTGCGGTATTTTGTCACATTCTTTCGTATTTTTAGGGAGAAACTTACTCTCCAAAATGCCCCAGACGCACAAGTCCAACGGATTGAGATCCGGAGATTTTGGAAACCATTGTGCGGTAGAAATGAAGCGAGGAACCTCCTTTTTAAGCCATTCTTGGTTGACGCGAGCTGAGAGCGGTGGTGTTGTGTCCTGTTGGTATGTCCATGGTCTGCGGCCAAAATGTTTGTCTGCCCAGGGTTTCAATACTGTCTTTAAGACATTTTCCTGATAATATTAGGCATTTATTTTGACCCCACGGTCGATGAATACGAGAGTAGAGCGACCACCAGCCGTTACGGTGGCCCACATCATTACCATTGGCAGCGTTTGAGTTTTGCTGGCCAATCGCAGGTGTAAATTTTCAGCTGACCTCTTTGGCAAGTAAACCCGACCATTTTGTTTGTACACAAACTGCTCAATTTGGAATGACTTCTAATCGGACAAAACCAAATTCGGCAACTGGCCACTTTCGTGGAAGCAACGTAACTCCTTGGCTCTTTCCAGCCTAACCTGTTTTTGTTCATCGGTGAGCTCTTGCACTTTTTGGAACTTCAATGGCTTTAATCCAAGCTCATTTTTCAATATGTGTTGCATCCATTCTCTCGATATGTTCAGCTCACGAGCAATTTTTCAAATCTGGCCTACACTTTTTGGATCATTTCTGGTGTTGTTACCGTTTTTTTACGTTCACATTTTTGACGCTATGCAACACTGCCAGTATCACGGTAACGAGCAATGTTACGAGAAACAAAAGATTTATTCACACTTAAATGCTGGAGAGCTCTATCGATATCCACCAGTGGTTTTCCAGCCAAATATAAAGCAATCACACTATCACGCTTGAATTCCATCACGAATAACTTTTTTTTTCTGATTGCAATAGATCAAAATGCTTTTGTAAGCATGTAAATAATAAAATAAACTGTCACTGGAATAAATCTGTCAGCTGTTAGACGAGCGGTTTACAAATGATAACAACCTGAAGTTGGTTGCAATACATATCAGCCACCCTGTATACTGTGATGCAATTGTTAACCACCGTCATCAATTTTTTAAAAAAAATACAAAAAAAAAATAAAAAAGGAATAAAACTTTTTATTTGTAAAGAAACAACAACAATATTTGAAATTTATTTCCCACTGAAATTCGATTAAAAAAGTATTGTATTGTGTTGCATAATATTTCTTTCAATACTTTTTGTTTTCGTCTTCTGTTTTTGTCAGTTTCTCAGACTTCAAATGCTTTAAGGGGTTCTACATGCTCAGCTGTTACCACATTAAGTTTCTATTGATGCTTTATGTTCTTGGAATTTTCTTTTTTAACCTTTGGTTTCTGGGTTTTTAGTGGAAACGGAAATACATTTTCAGTCGTTCGTTATTAATGGCATCCCCCAGGTAACATTAGTTACAGTTACACCAGTGTTATACACTTACATACTTATATATAGTATGTATGTATGCGTATAAAAATATCGTTGATATGTATGTATGGTTAAACGGCGGAAACAGGAAATGCGATTTATATGAGGTTAAATAAAGTTGAAAATGTAAGATTAAAAAAAAAAAAAATAGAAACTAGAGTGTTTAAGCAAACATTTCGATTTGAAAAAAACTAAACTTAATAGTAAAATCGCTTTAATATTTATTTATATTGTAGAAAATTTAGTTAAAGTTCAAACCAAATAAAGAATTGTAACAATTATTCTATTAGTAGGCCTTCATTGTTTATTAACGAATATGAAATATCTGGATACTGGTGTTTCGCTTTTACATCGTTTAACATTAAAATTATAAACAAAACAATGCAGTAAACAAATCTGTTTACAAATTATCGTACAGCATAAAGAAAATGATAATCAAGTAAACAAAAATACACCAACAACACTGCAATAATAAACGTAAACAATGTTCAAGAACATTCGTCAGACTGTTTACTTTGTTATATAAAAAAGGTTAGACAAAACGGGCGACTGAGTTAGTAAAGTTCAGTCAGTCTTGGGTGAAGATGCGGTGTGTTTGAAGACAGCAATCGTGGCCTGAAGATCTCCTTTACAAAGATCTATTGAATAATCGTTCAGTGATTGTTATTGTTATTGAAAAGGGTACAAACAGAGGAATAACAAAGAAAATCAATTGTTGTTGTCAGCAACAAGTTGTAAACAGTGGCAGACAGAAATGTGCGAATAACACATACATAATTGGTTAATTCAACCCTTCAGTCAGGATTATTAACCTAGTTTCTCACACTACTTATGTTGTGTGTGTTAATTTTATACATGAGTACCGGGACCTACAGTTTAAAGTCGACTCCGAACGACAGATTTTTGAGAAACTTTTTATGGCAATTTTATTTAGAGTTTTTGCCAGAAATCTGCTGATCAGAAATCGCCGAAAAAAATACTTTTTGTATTTTATTTTGATATCTGGCCTGGGACTCGAACCATGGCTTTACGTCTAATAAGCCAGCACACTACCTACTAGATCACGGCGACTTCTAATGATGGCGTCCGATGACTATGGTATGCTCAAATCACTAATGCAAAATATCCAATGGATTCTCTTGTATATAGTCCCCTTCTGTGTGAAGCCACATGCCATTGCTGCCACATGCAATTGCCGCCACATCATACGTATTCAGGTTAAAAGATCCTGCAAATTACGGTCTACGTAATTTTTTAAGAAATCTGTACTGATGATGATCTCAACCCTAAAGTTCCGCCACATAATGACTTTTTGGTATCTATTATTGTACAATCTTGGATCTCATGCATATTGGCATAGTTTAAAATTCAACAATTTTATTTATTCACGTAGCCATTCATCGAGGATAATGGTTTTTTTTATAACAAATTAAGTCAGTTCACGCCATTTATTTTCAATTCACGAGTTAGGCGAATTTTTTATGAT
>CM025791.1:87198131-87242485 GCA_014635995.1 Sarcophaga peregrina
AATATATCAGTGTGGATGATATGTATTGCAACTAACTTCAGGTCGCTATCATTTGTAAACCGCTCGTCTGACAGCTGACAGATTTATTCCAGTGACAGAGTTCATTTTACTGTTTACAAGCTTACAAAAGCATTTTGATCTATTGCATTCAGCAAAAAAAGTTGTTCGTGATGGAATTCAACCGTGATAGTGTGATTGCTTTATATTTGGCTGGAATACCAGAACCCTCCAGCATTTGAATATGAGAATAAATCTTTTGTTTCTCGTACCATTGCTCGTTACCGTGATACTGGCAGTGTTGCGTCGCATTCAAATAGTGTACGAAAAAAAACGGTAACAACACCAGAAATGATCTGAAAACTGAAGGCCAGATTTGATCGAAATCTACGCTGCAGTGGTAGAAAAATTGCTCGTGAGCTGAACATATAGCGAGAAGGGATGCAACACATACTGAAAAATGAGCTTGGACTAAAGCCATTGAAGTTCCAAAAAGTGCAGAAGCTTACCAATGGACAAAAAAGAAGTTAGACTGGAAATAACCAAAGTGTTGCTTTGCTTACACGACAGTGGCCAGTTACCGAATTTGGTTTTCTCCGATGGGAAGCCATTCCAAATTGAGCGGTTTGTGCACAATAAAATGACCGGATTTACTTGCCAAAGAGGTCAGTTGAAAATTTACACCTGGGATTTGCCACCAGAACACAAGTGACGCCGATAGTAATGGTATGGGCCGCCGTAACGGCCGATGGTCGCTTCCCGCTCGTATTCATCGACCATGGGGTCATTATAAATGCCGAATATTATCGGGAAAATGTGTTAAAGACAGTATTGAAGCCCTGGGCAGACAAACATCTCGGCCGCAGATCAATGACATTCCAATAGGACTCAGCAACACCGCACTCAGCATGCGTCAACCAAGAATGGCTTAAAAAGGAGGTTTCTCACTTCATTTCTACCGAACAATGGCCAGAAAAATCTCCGGATCTAAATCCCTTGGACTTTTGTGCCTGGAGCATTTTGGAGAGTAACGTTCTCACTAAAAAATACCAGTGTCGATCATCTCAAGACGGCGCTTCGCCGGGAATGGGCCAAAGTACCGCTGAGCCATTTTCGTGCAGCTTGTGATGGCTTTGTTGGCCGTTTGAAGGCCATAATTCGTACCAAAGGTGGCCAATTCGAACAAATCTAAACTGATTCTAAAATTTTATGTTATTTTCAACATTTTTTTGTTTTTGAACAATAAAATTAAAAAAGAAAATTAAAAAAATATACCGCTTTACTTTGTTGCATTATATATCAGCCACCCTGTAGACGCTTATATGAACCATCGGGCAAGAATGCATCACATAGGGAAATACCCGAAATTAATACTGTAGGCATCGAGCACCATAACGAAGTTTATTGGTTTCAGTTAGGAGATTAGATTGAAAATAAGAGAATTGTTCGCATGATCCCAGTACTAATGCCACTCTTCATGACGATAATAAAACAACATCGTATACAGATCGGCTATTAATCGAAAAGAATTCGTTGCAGAAACTTTTCCATGTAACTTGACTAAATGGGATACAATGGCAAGGAATTGACCAGTAACTACCATCATGCGTGATTGGCTGCAATACTCACAACAGTGGAATACAAGCCAATTGTTCCACTCTCATAAGAGTCGAAGTGCTACAGCTACTTGTTACTCTGTTAAAGCAACTGTTGCATTATAATGTTTGGTTACATATTTAAATACTTCATGCCCAGAGAATGGATGGACTTCATGCAGTATATTGAAGAGTCTTAGTTAAATAATGTTGTTACGTTTTTACCTTTTTAAAAACGCTTAAATATGTGTTCGTTAATTGTAAACAATATAAAAACAAATTAATTTCAGTTAAACTCTTTATTGTCCGCACTATCTTATGTGTCACTGTTTCCAACTTATACAACAGTAACCATTTGTTCGTTATATTTCTTTGCTTACAACCTTTTCGTAAGCAACAACACACTTGTGCGTTAGATCTGTATAGCGGAGATCTTTAAATCACTACTGTTCTCTTCACACGCAACTTCACACAAGACTAACTGAATTGCTACTGGCTTTGTTTGCTTCGTCTGACCTTTTATATATGCGCGTGCGCGAATCAGTCTGATCAGTCTGAAGGTTTTTGAAGTGGAATGTTTCGGGTTTCGTCTTCTCCAGAATTCTACTTCGATACATTGTTTGTTGTTGCGTTTGCTTACTTGTCCTATCCCTTTTTCTCTCATACTGATGTTGTTGTTGGTTTATTTATAATATGTTCGATGCATGTATGTGTTGTAATTTAAGTCAAATAACTATAATTGCCTTAAGCAACTTAAATAAATTTGCGTAAGTATACTGGTAAACATATTTCATAATTAAAATTTATCCGATTTAAAGCCCGTGTATGACTTCTTATGCTCATTAAGTCCATACTGCCGTCAGTTTGCATATGTGTTTGCATTTCATTTAACATTTCATTTAAGTTTCATTCTCTCAATTTTTATTTCATTTTCATATTGTGCGTATGTGCAGTGTAGGATTTACTTGAAAAAATTTTGTTTGCCTCTGACATTTAATTAACATTTGCTGTCATATCTCGCCAACCCCAAAATGAAATGAAACGAAACGAATAATGCCAGTTTATGTCTTTGTTAAGTCTAACCAAAGTTTTTTTTCTTTTTTTTCAACAACAAAATCCGGCAACAACAACATTATTGTCGTCATCAGTAGCAATAGCAACAGCAACATCAACAGCATATGTCATATCAGAATATTGCATTTTGATGATGCTTTAAGCAGAAGTCGTATAATGAAGACTTTTGCTGGATAATTTGGCTTTTTGCTCTTACTACGGAAGCCAAATGAATATGTTGACAATGAGATTAACATAATAAGTGTTATTGCAGATGATAAATATGATTTTTGGATAATCTTTTTAATAATTTTTAAACTAAAGTTCATAAATAAACAAAATTTTTCATTAATTGTGCATTTAGTACAGACGCAAACCTGTATTCAATTGCTTTGTAAATTGTTTTTCTTTCTTACTTCACTGCGGAAGTAAGTATTTATGCCCCTTGCAAAGGTATTGAGGTCTACTGCTATGCCAGCTATGATTAGAATAAAAGTACACAAGTCAGATACGACATACACCAGCAATTATCATGATCTAGTAAATCGAGTGACTGAGAGTATCCTCCTTAACTGTTTTCTGAACAGAACTTGCACAGACTCTATGATTATAAGAATTACTTCCCAATGATAGTTTGTGACAAGCGTGTTTAAATTCATTTGGAAACTTGAAAATGTTTGCAGAAAAAAACGAACTACTAAATAGTTATGGGATGGTTCTGGGACAGATATTAGGTAAACATCGAGAATTTTTAGTCCCAAAGTGGAACCATCATGTCAGACTGTGGTGGAAATCATTAGTAACGTCGTAGCAGAAGTCTATGCCATTGAATGAGGCACTCTATTGGACAAGGAGCATAAGAGAAGGGAAATAAAAATACTTTAAGGACGCTGAACCTGTCAGACAAGGAAATAAGGCCACATTCTACAGGGTGGCTGATATATAAAGCAACAAAATAAAGCGCTATATTTTTTTAATTTTTTTTTAATTTTATTGTTCAAAAGAAAAAAATGTTGGAAATCACATCAAATTTTAGAATCAGTGCCACATTTGGTACGAATTATGGCCTTCAAAGGGCCGACAAGGACATCAGAGGCTGCACGAAAGTGGCTCAGCGGTACTTTGGCCCATTCTTGGCAAAGCGCCGTCTTGAGATGATCGACACTTTGGTATTTTTTTAGTGAGAACCTTACTCTACAAAATGCCCCAGGGGCAAAAGTTCAACGGATTGAGATCCGGAGATTTTGGTGGCCATTGTGCAGTAGAAATGAAGCGAGAAACCTCCTTTTTAAGCCATTCTTAGTTGAAGCGTACTGAATACGGTGGTACTGAGTCCTGTTGGAATGTCCATGGTCTGCGGCCGAAATGTTTGTCTGCCCAGGACTTCAATATTGTCTTTAAAACATTTTCCCCATAATATTAGGCATTTATTTTGACCCCACCGTCCGCTTTTTGGACGCGATCCAACTCTGCCAGTATCACGGTAACGAGCAATGGTACGAGAAACAAAAGCATTTTCAAAAAAAAGTTATTTGGTGGACCCTTTTTAAAGCGAAAGAGACAGAAAGAGGTAGACAGCAATGGATTTTAAATTAAATGTTTGGTGGGTAATTATAACCACGGAAATTTAAGTAATTTATCAAACAATCCAAAAGTAAACTGAGATTAGTAAACGACCTGTTGACAGAGTATTATTGACTTAAGTACTCCTTATTTAGAATGGTGATCATCTGACATAAAATATATGGATTCTGTAATGATTACAATGAATTATCAGAACTGTTCTTGGCACCTAAAAGATATTACGACATCCCTGAAAGCATTAGATCAGATGCTGTAAGTGATTCTAGGTACACGCCGAAAAGTTCACCTGAAATTCGTTTGGCTAATAAGTATAGAAGGAGCATTATTGGTGTGCCCAAAACTGATGGAGAACTGTGCAACAGATCGTATGCTTGATCGAAAATCTTTTAATTATTGTTTCTCTGCTCTGTTAGTTCTTTTCATTGGCGAGTATTCAATTTTATTTTTGCGTAACCTTATAGCAAAACACATAATTTTGTCTTATGATATTATACTCCCTTTGTTTCCCTCCTTTTTTTTTGATAATTTCTTTATGTAAAGGGAGATTTTTTAAGAGCTATAGGAAATTTTTTTAAAATAAAAAACATAGAATTCAAAAAAATGCATGAAATCTTTATTTGAATCGATAGCACGGTCCATATAATTTAATGTTTGAAGATTATTTCATGAAAATACTGACCGCAACTGCTTTTAAAATAGTTCATCCGCTTAATCTAATTTTGATTTACTCTTTCCAACATTTCGGGCGGTATCTCACCAATAAATTTTTCAATGTAGTCTTCCAATGTGTCAATTGAAGCTGGCTTGTCTGTATTGACATGAGCTTTAACATAGTCCAACAAAAAATAGTCTAAAGGCAATAAATCGAATGATCTATGCGGCCATTTGACCGTTGTCGGACGTGAAATAAAATGTTCACCGAACTTGCCTCTCAATAAGTCCATTGTTGCGCATGCTGTGTGGCATGTGGCAACGTCTTGTTAATACCACATGTCATGCAAGGCAAGCTCTTGCATTTTGGGCAAAACAAATTGAATATCATCTCACGATAGCGCTCACTATTCCCAATTACGTTACGATTCGCAACATCTTTGTAGAAGTACGGTCCAATGATGCCACCAGCCCACAAACCGCACCACTCTGTGATTTTTTTTGGATGCATTGGTAGCTTTTGCAATACTTCTTGCTGATCTTTACTCCAAAATCGGCAATTCAGCTTATTTACGTATCCAATGAGCCAAAAATGAGCTTCGCCACTGAAAAGAATTTTTCGATAAAGAAATGGATCTTCGGCCAACTTTTCAAAAGCCCATCTACCAAAAATTCTGCGCTGCGGTAAGTCGTTCGACTTCAATTCTTGCATCGGCTATATTTTGAAAGGCTTCACACCTAAATCATTGTATATTACCAGAGACCTAATTGCTGGTGCAGCCTTGCGCTGATCAACTTCCACCTTTCCCTGATTTGGCGGAACTTGGTTAGTACAGGGACTGCGTTTCACCCGTGGCATCACAACGGGCCGCCATGCGTGCTTTGTGATATCAGAGCTACCACTACGACCTAACTTAGTTACTGCAGACGGCGACGAATCGATAATTGATGGTCATCATGAACACTGGCCGATACAGCACTCTACGTAAGCGTGTTGGTGGTTTAATGTCCAACAATGTAAACTTGATGCGAAATTTAGTGTCAATAGCCCGAATAGCCGCTTCAGTGGCTGGGTTAAACTGACCATAAAATGAAAGAAGTGCGCGCAATGAACTTTCTTACCACAGCACACATTTTGATAATAAAATTCAAAGATTTGCAAGCCTTGTTCGCTTGTAAGACGATTCAGAACAAATTATAAACCAAACTGAAGATGTTTGACAGTGAAACAAAACACGAAACATGAGTGATTTGTTTAAACCAGTGTTGCCAAAAACATAATAGCTGAAAAAATCACCCATTATTTTATACTTTTACGTATATAAAGTGGTAAACAATGGAATTAAGTTCTGTTTTCTTACAATTCAAATAAACTTCATTTACTCCCTTGCTTTCCACTTCCATTATTCTTTCAAAAAGCGATGAGAAATAAGAAAATTTTGTTTTGTTTTATTCTCATGTTTTTTCCTTGCGATTATTGTTTACGTTGGTGTATGTTGTTCTTATGATTGTTGGTGTTATTAAGGAGTCTTAACTGTGTTAACAGCTACAACAATAATAAATTTAATAACCATGACCTCTCTACAGAACAACATTTCCGTAACAACAACCAGCAACAACTAAATCTTACGTTTCGTATATGCTGCGTTGCTCTTTTTTGTTTTTTGTTTCATGATTTCTCTTTGGCATGGCAGACAATAATTTATGGGTTGTTAGTGCGTGCCTTCATTAAGAAGTTTTTCGTTTTATTTCTCTTTTCCAATTCGTTTTTGTTTTTTTTTTCTTGTTTTTTATGTTTACAATGTTCTCTGTTATTTCGTTTTATCCAAGGCCAAGAAGCATCTTTAGAAAAACATAAAAAAAGCAGAATTCTTTCAAAGAAATGCTAAAAGTTCATGTGATTTGTAGTCGGGGTATGAATTTTTACGATTAAGAAAATGAAATGGGAAGCTTTAATTGACAGCGTAAACAATTGTTGATTCTACATCGGAATGATAGGAGTTCAAAGCAACTGCTTTTAAAAGAAGCTAGGATTGATTTAAGAAGCTAGGACATAGTACAATGGGTCAGTTCGACCACCGAGTACTGTACTTGTCAGAATTCACAAGTACACGTCCTCTAACCTAACCTAACCTAACCTAATCTTTTGATTTAAACAGTTTTAGTAACAATTTTATTGCGATTTTGAGAAAGGAATATTTACGATCTTGATGACAAACAGTATGTCTTTAGGGATAATTTTTATAAAAACATTTTTCTACTGTTTGGAAACCCTCTTTTTTATTTTAAAAACAAGATTTAATTATTTAAAATAATTTCTCTTAAGACCTAGACCACGTACATGTATCCATAGAACTTCAAATTCAATTAGGTTGGGGAACTTACTAAGTGCGGATATCCACCTTTGCAGATCAGTCATATCGACGCCTCTATTTTATAACGTTCTAAGTGTACTTAAAACGTTTTTAATGTTCTTGCATTTTAAAAATTCTACATTCTCTAACTTAAATACTGTCAAAATTTGGTTAAGATGCTCTCACCCGTTCCGAAATTATAGGGAAAAATCTACTTAGAACACAATCATAACTCAAACAAAACACTTTTTCGACTTAGAATGTTGTAGAACGGACACTTTGTAGACTTTAGCGCAATGCAAATGAACGTAAACTAAAGTTGCGTTATGAAACTGCAAAAGTGAATCAGGATTTCTTGTAAAATTGTGAGTAAAAGATGAACTAGAAATACTTCTAAGCGTACGTGATAAGAATAGAAGAGGAACTTTAAGAATTTGTATAGAGATTAGCAATTGTTACAAAATTTTGAAATATTATTTTGTCTAAACTAAAACACACGCCGTGGTCTAGTGGGTAGTGTGTTGGCTTATTAGACGAAAGACCCGGGTTCGTATCCTAGGTCAGACATCAGAACGAAAAATATTTTTTCGGCGACTTCCTCTCAGCAGATTTCTGGCAAAGACTCTGAGAGTAAAAATTGCCATGAAAAGCTTCTCAAAAATCTGTTGTTCGGAGTCGACTTTAAACTGTAGGTCCCGCCACTCATGTATAAAATAAACGCACACATCATAAGTGGTGTGAGAAGGGTTGTAATGGTCAATTATGTATGTATGTAAACACACCATAAGAATTTTCAAAGACAGCCATGTCTTCTTAGGTATTTTTATGGACATCAGAGATCAGCAATAAGTATTTAAAACGATGAGTAGATTCGAGTCATACTTATAATTTCTGATACCTATACGCATTCATACTTATTATGATATCATACTCATACTACTCATACTCAAAGTTGGAAGTACTCATCATATTCATACTTAACAATACCCATGATGTTATTGATTTCGACTCGTCTCTACTTAACATTTACACACAGCATAAAATAACTATGATTCGCGTACTAGCACTGCAATACTCACAAGAAGATTGTGTGCATGCTTTGCTTGTTGTCTTTGTCTTTCCTTTCTACTTTGTTTGTATATGCAACAACAACGAAGGCTGTTAATTTTAATGAATGATTCGAATCACTCGAATCACTTATAAGTATTATAAGTATTTTTCGAAATTTATGTATCAGAATGAGTAGGCGTAAGAATCAAACATATTTCGAATGTTGTGAGTTTGATGTCAACATAGTAATCATACTCATTGCTACTTATACTTAGAAATCATTGTTTTAGCGAGTACGAATGAATAAGAGTAGTTGAATTTCAATTTTGTTGATTGATTCATACTCAAAATTGCATGAGTGCTTATGAGTAACGGGAAAATAATTCATTGTTGATCTATTTTCTTAGTTATCCAACACTGCAACACCAGAAATTATTTGCTATCAAAGAATCGTTTGTGTTTTCAGTGAGGTTGGCAAAGATTGGTCTACAAGTCAGGACTCAAACATTTAACCGTAGCATGGGCGATGAAGGGCGCATGTTTATTTAAATAATAAATTCTAGTTTAACGTAAATTCTTACCATGGATGTACGTACAGTATTCCTTCGATTTACGTCGTAGAATGTTCCGGAAAAAGGCGACTTAAATCGAAACGACGTAAATCGAACTTCAAAGAACTAAAATAATTAAATTTTTATTCTCTATATTGAATTTTTTTTAAAGAGGGATTCCCCTGATTTTGTTTATAAACAATAGAGGCGACGTAAATCGAATAACGACGTAAATCGAAGGGAAAAAAATTTTTGACGACGTTAATCGAAACAACGTAAATCGAGGGAATTCTGTATGAACGTATGTACAGTCAATCCTCCTATAACGCGGTAAGTTCAGCCGAGATACAGTAAAATACAATGAATGAAGATGAACCAAGTGAGAATAAATATTAAAAAATGTGCATTATTTTACAAGGCTTTCTTAATTTTGTTGAAAACCAGTCTTTAAGTTTAGTTTTTATTTCATTTTTGTTTTATCAATTCTTAAATGGACTCTTGAGTTCAATAAAAATAATTTAAAATTTATCTTGACTTTTGTATTTCTTGATCTCTATATAACCCAGTACGAATGGCCTGATTTTTACTATAGTGCGGTTTCCATACAACACAGTAGACGGTTCCCATCGAACACGCTACGAATTAGCCTGCTTTGTACCTGAAAGCCAAGTTTCTTATAGCGCGGTTTCCATATAACGTGGTACGTACTCACCACGTTATAGGAGGGCTGACTGTATTTTGAAATAAGTTCCTTGTTCGAAAATCATACAGCGTACACACATGTAGTTCAGTTTCTGGGTCAGTTTTGAACGTTTGAAGACCCAAGTAATGACGTAAACATCGCCAACTTATAGGCTTCGCTAGGCCAAGTTCTTCTAAGCGACGCAAGATCAAATGCCCACAATTTTTTTCAATACTCTCCCGAATAGTGGCAATATTTTCGTTAGAACTTGCTATTTGTCAAGGTACGCATATTCCTCTCGATAGTACGATTATATCGATCATAAAATGAACAAAGTCGCCCTAGTCTAGGTGGTTCAAACGGTTCAAATTCCAGGTCAGACATCCATAACAAAACGAAATATAAAAAATATTCCTTCTAAGCATATTTCTGGCAAAAAACTTTTGAGAGCAAATAGAATTGCCATCAAAAGTTTCTCAAAAATCTGTCGTTCGAAGTCGGCTTTAAACTTTAGCTTCTGCCAATCATGTGTTGCAAAGTTTGATAAAATACGAGGAGAAATTCAATTGTGCTTTCTTAATGCTCTAGGCATAACTTTGTAGATAATGAGGAAGAGAGTTGCCTTATACTATGTTCAGACATGCAGTTTTATTAAATCAATATTCGGTTTATTGAGAACAATATTTTTAGCGTTCAGACATATAATATATGAAAATTTATTTGACAGCTGTTAAGCAAAACAGCTGATTGCTTCAACAACAATGCTTTTAATTTAATCGCGAAAATTAGTGCCAAAAATTTTTTTTAGATAAAATGGAAAACAATTTAACTTTGGAAAAGATATTTGCTAATGACTAACCGAAACGCCGAGCTGTTGCGGCTAATAGGGGATACTTGTGACTCCAAAGTGGCTTTCCTCAGAAGGATGAGAAATAAAAATTTGATAATATTGGATAGCTAGCAGAAAAGAAAGCTTTTGCTTATGGCACTGTCGTTGTTTACATTTGAGTTGTCAAATATCAATAGAAAGTGTTCGGAAAATTCTAAAATGCTCACTGAACGTACTTATGACAGTGTTGTATTTGAAGTTTTAATCAATAATTTATGTTTATAACAATTTATGAATTTATTGACCAATAATGAATTGAAATTTTATATGAAATATTGAGATCAATAGTGCCGTTTATTGCGATTTTCTCAAAATAAGTGCTGTTGTCTAATGTTATAAGCCAATTGAATAGCTCCCTTATGCCAAGAGCAAAGTTAAATTATGGATGATTTCTATTTAAACTAAAAATTTATTATTTCTTAACATTTAAGATCATTTCTATATTTATTCATACAACAGCTAAGTTTCAAAACTTAAATAAACATTAAAATTCCAAACACCATTTCATTAGATTAAATCATAAAAATCTTTTCATGTTTCACTTTAGCAAAGTTTATGAAAGATTTAAATCGTAAAATAAAATCTACAAAAGAAAACAAAAAAATTTGCTTAACTTCTTAACAAAATTCAGTTTAAAAAGAATAAAAATGTTAAAAGAAAATATTCCAGCATAACACAAATACTCGACTAACGAGAGATATCCACAGAAAATAGGAGCTATCAAGGTCCAATGTATATACATCGTTTAAAGAGGCACTGGTGTTATATTTAAATAAATTTGCATAGAAGAGTTGATTTCATACTTCCTTGTCTTATGAAGAAGATTCTAAAGAAAGAAAAGTATGTAGATTCGTGTGGTTTATTTCTATTCCTGGTGAAATTTATAACAACAGACAGGTCTAACCAAATAAGGAAGCAGAATTATGAGTTTCAATTGTTATTGATGAGCTGTTTAATAAATGAAGGCTTTGGTACAATAAAATTAAGTATCCAGATAATAGGGTTTTGCATTGAAAAAATATACGCGATGATAAAGTTTTATCTCAAGACATAGTAACAAATTTTAACATCAGATCTGTAGAAATAGAAAGGCTTTAAGATATTCGATAGTGATTACAAATAACTTATACTACCAAGATACAGGGTGGCTAATCTATAATGCAACAAAGTAAAGCGCCATAATTTTTTAATTTTCTTTTTAATTTTATTGTTCAAAAGCAAATTTTTAATTTTGTTTGGCCACTTTTGGTACAAATTATGGCCATCAAACGGCCGACAAAGCCATCACAGGTTGCACGAAAGTGGCTCTGCGGTATTTTGGCCCATTCCCAACGAAGCGCCGACTGGAGATGATCGACACTTTGATATTTTTAGTAAGAACTCTACTCTCCAAAATGTCCCAGGAGCAAAAGTCCAACGGATTGAGATCCGGAGATTTTGGTGGCCATAGTGCGGTATAAATGAAGCGATGAACCTTCTTTTTAAGCCATTCTTGGTTGACGCGTGCTGAGTGCGGTGGTGCTGAGTCCTGTTGAAATGTTTGTCTGCCCAGGGCTTCAATACTGTCTTTAAGACATTTTTCCGATAATATTCGGCATTTATTTTGACCACATGCTCGATAACTACGAGCGGAGGGTGACCATCGGCACACACCATTGCACCGGTGGCGCATGAGTTCTGGTGACCAATCGCAAACTGCTCAATTTGTTATGGCTTCTCATCGGAGAAAATGGCCACTTTCGTGCAAGCGAAGTAACTCCTTGGCTCTTTCCAGTCTAACTTTTTTTGTCCATCGGTGAGCTCTCGCACCTTTTGGAACTGTTCAATATGTGTTGCATTCGTTTTCGCTATACGTTCAGCTCACTTGCAATTTTTCTAGTACTGCGGCGTGAATTTCAATCAAATCTCGCCTTCACTTTTCGGATCATTTCTGGTTTGTTACCGTTTTTTTTTTCGTCCACTTTTCAGACGCGATGCAACGCTGTCGGTATTACGATAACGAGCAATGGTGCGAGAAACAAAAGATTTACTCATATTTACATGCTGGAGGACTCTAACGATAGCAACCTGTGGTTTTCCAGCAAAATATAAAACAATCACACTATCACGAATAACTTTTTTTCTGAATGCAATAGATCAAAATGCTTTTGTAAACTTGTAAATAATAAATGAACTGTCACTGGAATAAATCTGTCAGCTGTCAGACGAGCGGTTTATAAATGATAACAACCTGAAGTTGGTTGCAATACATATCAGCCACCCTATAGTGCCAATCATGAGAACACATAACTAATGTCATCTTATCTATTCACACATTTGGGCGAAACAAATGATTATGAATGCACCAATAACACTAAACATCAAAAAGCATGCACGTATAGAGGCTATAGTTCTAACAAAATCTTTGGTGCAATTGATTTGTATTTCGATCGTAGTTTTATAACTGATGGATTCACTGCTAATTCAGTACATCGAATGGATACGGCAGTTTCATTCCTATTGGTTCTTGCATACATTTGCGGAAGCTTCTAGAATTGGAAATTCAATTAAATTTTAACGTGACGTTGGCAAGCATCTGCAGAGGGACAAGCAAATGATCACATACACATCGTACTCATACCGAAAAGGAGTCAATATAGTCGGATAATGACTAAAGTTATGCTAGAACTTCGAAGACTGGAGGAACGGAGCCGAAATTTGACTTGACGTGATAAAGCTTTCGAGCTAACCAGCCCTCCCTAATGTAATACCTTACGCCAGTCCCGCGGAGGTAGAGTGGTTGAAATGTGTAGGGAGTGGGTTTAGTACGTAGGCACCAGTGATGATGAATTGTGCATGCTTTTGTTGGAACAAAAGTATCTTTCGAAGATTCCCAGCTTCGGCCCAAGACAAAAAAAAAAAAAAAAAAGACTAGAGTGACTTCACTTACTACCTATTGCGAATGCAGAGATGCATTCGCCGAAAGAAATAATTTTTTTTCCTGATCTCTGGGTATAAACATTTGAAGGCTGGTTATACATCAAACAATTTCTGCAGAAGCTGTAGTGATGGGAAAGGAGAGGAAACAAGGTGCAATTTTTCATTGTCAATCACTGAGGAAATTTTATTGGGCAACTAGAATTTATTAATAGGCCGTGTCTAGTCCGAAATGATTTGAATAGAATTTAGAATTTTTAAAAACTGTTGAAATGCATAAAAATGTCCCCGAGCAATTGAATGCCGGACTAGGTACTATCGATATTGCAGAGGAGTAGAAGTATTTATTTCAGTACTCCATTAGATGAGCTCAAGAACTGCCCTTTGCATATGCAATTAATTGATATTCAATATGTAATTATCCTTAAATCCTTAATAAATTGTGTTAATATTCCAATAATGTGAAGGCATTCTATTGCTACATTTGCTCTCTAAACATTCTCTCTTTATAAATATGCTTTGAAAAATTAAAAAGCATTTATTAGCGCCGTGCAACAGCATGCATTTTAACTTACTTTTATTTCTACACGCACATTAACAAAAAACCACAAAAGAGTCTTAAAAACATACATTGAGTCTGTGGTATGCAAATGAACACATGCATTTAAACAACAACATTCTACAGTAAACAGTTTGAAATATTAGAGACACTCACACTCACACACACACACATTTACTATTTTCAACATGAAATACTCGTGCGATATAAAATATCACACTTAACGAGTGTGTTTTGTTCGCTTATACTCGTATTTCTTTTTCTTTTCGTTTCTTTTTTTGCAACTTCATTTTTCTTTTCTTAAGCCACAGACTTATGCATGTGTTTACCATGAACACACACCCACACATACACACAAAGCCATACAATAAGAAACAAATAAAAAAAATGCAATGATGGTGGTGGCACACATGTTCAGACATCAAATGTTTATTCAAATGTACATGCATGAGTGCATGAGTGAGATCTTAGATACCCATGGTATTTATTTCACTCGTATATCGTATTTTATGTTTAACACACACACACACTCATAGACATTTACAATAAATGCAACCGGCATATACGATATGAGGCATTTTTCTTGCGGTTTTAAAACTTCGTATTAAACAGAGTGTACAGATTAATCAATAACGAGTAGAAAAGTTGAGTAGTGTTGTATTACTATTTCCATTAGGATTCATTGCCCCCCTTTTTAAGATTAGCAAATAATAATGCTTGTTAAGGCGGCTAAAGAGAAGAAGAGCTCAGTTAGGTTAGGATGAGTCATAGCGAAGCTACAATAAACATATGACTTAACTTACTTCATTGCTTATTACAACGATTTGGGTAGGACCACAACTTAGCTTCTCACCAAAAAAATATTTATAATCTGGGAACAGGATATACAATTCATAATAGGAATTATTACGATTTTCTTAATGACCTAGCTAATGTCTGAGAATTAATACACAAAAGTGATGTGAAAAATAATAAGGACAGTGGGTGGACGCATGATGGTACGACCACCATGTTTGACCGTCTTTAAAGTATATTTTGGATCGAATTCTTCTTCTCCACCATGTAAGAATTCAATCCAAAATATTCTTACATGTGGGTGGGCACATGATGGTACCACCACCATGTTTGACCGCCTTTAAAGTATATTTTGGATCGAATTCTTCTTCTCCACCATGTAAGAATTCAATCCAAAATATTCTTATATGGTGGAGAAGAACAATTCGATCCAAAATGTACTTTAAAGACGGTCAAACATGGTGGTAGTACCATCATGTGCCCACCCACTGTCATCCAAAATATTCTTACATGGTGGAGAAGAAGAATTCGATCCAAAATATACTTTAAAGACGGTCAAACATGGTGGTGGTATCATCATGTGCCCACCCACTGTCCCTATAAAATCCAAAATATTCTTACATGGTGAAGAAGAAGAATTCGATCCAAAATATTCTTACATGGTGAAGAAGAAGAATTCGATCCAAAATATACTTTAAAGACGGTCAAACATGGTGGTGGTATCATGATGGTATGAGAGACATTCTCCCGTTATGGTATGAGTGCTCTATATTGTGTCCAGAACATAATGAAATCGGTTGATTAAACTGAAATTTTGCAAAATGCAATAATGCTGAATGCCGAAGAAAATATGCCACTTAAATGAGTCATCCAGCAGGATGATAACCCAAAGCATACGGCAAAGTACAAAAAGAAGTGGTTCCAGCACAAAAAAAAAAACCAATGTCTTAGAATTGCTAGCACAGTTCTCTGATATTAACCAATAGAAAATTTGTGGAACGAAGTTAAAAAGGCAATCAGACGAAAGTGTCCAGCAAATTTTAACGGGCTTTGGAAAATGATACAGAATGCGTGGAATGCAATATCGGTACATGCCTGAAAAAATTTGATCAATTCAATGCCTAGAAGATGTTCTGCTGTTCTGGATGACAAAGGATTAGCAACAAAACCGTACTTTGTTGTTGTCACTAAGGCTTTATTTAACAATATTCAGTATAAATATCTATTTAGTTTTACCTAAGTTAGTTATAGCTTTAAGATTTCATGAAGTGTCCTTATTTTTTTTTACACGTTAAACTATATAACTTCATAAAAAATCACAAAAAAATCAAAATCTATTGAAAGAATACCAAAAATTTTGTTTTGAATCTTTTCTCTACCATTTAAGAAAAAATAAATCGTTTAAATAAGAAAGAATTTTCGATTTTTTATTCATTTGGAAATGGAATGTAAGTTTGGGTGGGCACTGTTCTTATTATTTTTTACATCACTGTAGAATATGGACAAGGGGGCATGCCCTCACAACTAGGTCTATTTAAAGCAAAACAGATGTCAAATGATGAAGCTTTACCGCTGTTACTTTATAGAAAACAAAACAAAAAACAAATATTTTAGAATTTAGTGTCAGTCAGGTACTATTATTAGCCGTGACTCAAACCCCAGCTCAGATATTTCGAATAAAACGAGCAGTGGTCTGGCATAAACTCTAAGAGTAAATAAAATTTTTCTGTCTTCCAGAATCGCCGTTAAGCTTTAGGTTTCCGCCAATCATGGATAAAATCAATACACACATGCAACATGGGTGATGTGAAAATGTTGGTTGTAATCCTAACTAAAGGGTTGTAATGACCATTTAAGTAGGCTAGTACTGTCGTCCCGGCAAAGAATTTACCAAAAATATTATCTTTTGATACCTCTAGATAACCTTTAGCCTCTCTCACTGTGAGCAATTCACAAAATAGCTTTTTGGGATTAAATAATTTCCTTGCTCCAAAATTTTCGATTAGGTTAGCTGGCAGAACCCTTAGAAAGATGAAGGCCCACTTAAGCTAGCATTTAGGGCCATTGTGTTAACACAATTAATTTTCCTCAGGATTTAACCAAGCCCTAGAAAAAATTAAAAAAAATTTAATTTCTTAAGAAACTCACAACTTTTTTGTTTAAATTGGAAACAAACCAAATGAAATTCTTCCATCAGTAACCCAGGCATTTAAGCTCTATTCAATAAGTTTTTTTGTTCTTGAAAAGTACGATTTTAGTATGCTGGGTCAGAAACAGAACTGATGTGCATTGTTATCTCCTGAACTACTATGGATCGCCCTTCATGGTCAAGTGAGGGTTTGGTATCAAGAATATCACCCTAACCCAATTTATCTCCTGAATTTCAACTGAAAGCTCTTCACACATGATTAAGAAATTCTGTTAATTCGATATCTATTCGCTGGGTAGTGCATTAGTGGTGAAATGAAATCCAAATTTGCCTACTAAATTCATTATAACACTTTAGCGAGGATCACAATCATTAAAGGGGAATTACAATTCATAAAACATACATACATACATACATAATTGGCCATTACAACCCTTCAGTCAGGATTACGACCTAGCTTCTCTCACCACTAATGTTGTGTGCGTTCATTTTGGACATGATTGGCGGGACCTACAGTTTAAAGTCGACCCCGAACGACAGATTTTTGAGAAGATTTTCATGGCAATTTTTACTCTCAGAGGTTTTGCCAGAAATCTGCTGAGAGGAAGTCGCCGAAGAAATATTTTTCGTTTTGACGTCTAATAAACCAACACATTACCTACTAGACCACGGCGACTTCATTACAACCCTTCAGCCAGGATTATTGATCTAATTTCTCACACTACTTATGTTGTGTGTGTTAATTTTATACATAAGTGGCGGGGGACCTACAGTTTAAAGTCGACTCCGAACGACAGAATTTTGAGAAACTTTTCATAGCAATTTTATTTACTCTTAGAGTTTTTGCCAGAAATCTGCTGAGAAGAAATCGCCGAAAAAATTCTTTTTGTATTTTATTTTGATGTCTGGCCTGGGACTCGAACCCTAGCTTTACGTCTAATAAGCCACACTACCTACTCGACCACGACGACCTCCAATTCAATTCATAAAAACTCATGGATAAAATTAACACATTCACCTTGGATGGTATGAGAAGCAAGATTGTAATCCTGGCTAAAGGACTGGCCATCTGGATCAGTCAGAATCCATCCATGTTGTTTGTATAAATTTTATCCTTGAACATTAGGGCCTACAATTTGAAATTGACTCCGAGCGATGGCTTTGTGCGAAACCTTTAATGGCAATTATTGGTTTTTGCCAGAAGACTGCTAGGACGAAGTCTAACCAAATCATTCGCAAGAATTAAAATGACCCACATCATCAGCATATGTTGTGCATTTATTTCTGTCGAAAGGATTTTGTTTCTCTTTATTTTTCTTTTCTTTATTTTTTTTGGTTTTTATTTACATGTTCTGCTGTTGCTGCTGCTGCTGAAACTGTAACTCATGTGCTCTCTACAAAATTTCATTCTACATCTTCATACATCGATTGCATTCTTTCTGTGTGTGTATGTGTCGTCCTGTTTTGTTTTGTTTTGTTTCAATGCTTTCTACTTAAATTTCATTTGCTTTTCTGCATCAATACTTTTCGTGTAACATGTGATGTTTGTTTGGCTGCATTTCTTTCCGTTTCCATGTTTTGCTGTGTGTGAATTGCACTTTAAACCGCGTTACCCTCTATGTATTGCAACATTTATAATCATCGTTTATGTTTTACTCTGTATAATATGTATGATAGTGTGGGTGTATATATGTATATATGTGTGGGTGTGTGTGTTATTTATTTTTATTACATTTACAGCATAAAGTAAGAACAAGAACGTTTAAATGAAAAAACAAAAAAACAAAAAAAACAACACAAGAAGTGAAAAAGAAAAATTTTTAAAGTGAAACATCAAATAATGTCATGGTATTGTATTACCGTAGAGAATAATGTATGTTTGTATGGGTAACATTTCAATTTCTTACATAATAAATATTGGAAGTAGAAATGATGAATACATGATGATGGATCTATGCTAACGATAGTAATTGATACGGAATCTGCATGGAAAACAGTATCAGGGATGCCATAGTAGCAATACTTACAATGCCGAAATCTGGCAATACTTATGTCATTCTATTCTGACTGAAGTCGCCGTAGAGTAGTAGATAGTGTGTTGGATTATTAGAGGTAAGGCCACGGTTCAAACCCTAGGTCAGACATCAAACTCAAACATCAAACCGAATATATAACCAACCTCGTATAAATACATATAAAGACAGAGAAATATGTATGTTTTTTCACGTATCTAAATACAGTCAACCCTCCTATAATGAGGTACCCTCAGACCACAGTTTCCATATAACGCGTGGCTAAAATTCCGACAGCCCTCCTATAACGCGATACTCTTATAGCGCGGTTTGCGTTTAACTTAACCCGTAAGTTCCTTACGCACAGCCTATAAATGAATAGTAACTAGATATTGTAAGAGGTTTTAATATAAGTTTTATTTTAGACGGAAAAGGCTAGCCAAGATACAGTACCGTGAAAACAATAGCAGTTAGATTTTCAATTTAAAAAAACAATGAATGAAGATGAACCAAGTGAGGATAAATATTAAAAATCTACATTATTTTACAAGTGTTTCTTAATTTTGTTGGAAACCAAACTTTTACTTTCGTTTTTATTTATTTTTTTTTATCAATCCTTATATTAACTCTTGAATTCACTAAAAAATAATTTATAATTTATCTTGCCTTTTGTAGATCTTGGTCTCCATATAACCCAGTGCGAATGGCGTGATTTTTCCTAATTCTTTGTTTCTTATAGCGCAGTTTCCATACAACGCGGTAGACGGTTTCCATAGAACACGCTACGAATTTGCCTGGTTTGTACTTGAAATGCGAGTTTCTTATAGCGCGGTTTCCATATAACGCGGTATGCACTCACCGCATTATAGGAGTGTTGACTGTATTTTGAAATAAGTGCCTTATCTGAAAATCATAGAGCCCACACATTTAGTTCAGTTTCTGGGTCAGTTTTCAATGTGTGAAGGCCCAAGTTATGACATAAATATCGCCAACTTATAGGCGGTGCTAGGCCAAGTTCTTCTAAGCGACGCAAGATCGAATACCAACAATTTTTTTTCAATACTCTTCCGAATAGTGGCAATATTTTCGTCAGAACTTGCTATTAGTCGAGGTTCGTTTAGTCCTCTCGGTGGTACGATTATGGCAATCATAAAATAAGCAAAGTCGCCCTAGTCTAGGTGGTGTTTTGGCTTATTAGATGTGAGCCCATGGTTCAAATTTCAGGTCAGACATCCATAACAAAACGAAATATAAAAAATATTCCTTCTAAGCAGATTTTTGACAAAAACTTTGAAAGCAAATAAAATTGACTTCAAAAGTTTTGCAAAAATCTGTCGTTCGGAGTCGATATTAAATTGTAGGTCCGGCCACTCTTGTATTAAATTAACACACACAACATAAGTGGTGTGAGAAAATAGTTCCATAATCCTGACTGAAGGGTTGTAATGACCAATTATGTATGTATTCTGTTACACAATTATTATATTTTCTCTTCTGAACGCAATGAATCGTTTTACATTTGAGCAACTGTAGGATATATTGGAATAGATGGGCCAATGAGAAACTGCACGATGTTTTCGATTTTGCAAAAAAAAAATCCATTCCAAAAAAATTCAAAAACCAATGGATAACACACACGTGGTCCTACAAACGCAAATACACCCATTAGGAGTGACTAGTTGCAGCGGCTTTTTGTAATTGCTCGTCATGGTATTGATGTGTACAATGTTTGGTTTCAGCAGGATGGTGCAGCTTGGCGTATATCTCATGCCATAATGAATTTATTGCGTTTAATTAGCCTAAATGATGAGATTAATTGATCGCCAAAAACCCTCGTTATGACGCCTTTGGGCTATTTTCTGTGGGGATCTTTAAGACGACGTATTATGCCAACAAACCACAGAAAATTTGGCATTTAAAGAGCAACATTCCTAATGCCTACATACACCCGAGAAAGTCTACGAAAATTGTTTCGATCGCACGGGGTACTGTGAGGCCAGCCACGGTAGCCATATGGATGAATTAATATTCCATTTGTAGCCGCACCAATTGTACTTAAAATTTTGCAAAAGTTCAAACCGTTTTTGTTTCGATTGCATTTTTAAATTTAAACTTTTAAATGTTCTACTCACCCATTGTATTTAGTCACTCAGGTAGGTTATGTTCAGAATTAGCATATAAAATTCATAACAGCAAGGGCATATGTGACGTATGAGTGATAATTAATTACATTGGTTTCATACATGGCAAAATAATTTTTTTTATTGCATACTTTTCAGAGTAACTATTGAAGTATATGCTGTGCAATATGGTGCGTATGAGTAATATACTTCAATAGCAATTAAATAGTAAGTATACCATTAAATTGGGCTTAAAGAACAGAAAAAATGTACGAATATTGAACGGATCAAATGAGGGACTGTGCGGCAAGCCTCTTATTCCATTTCTAAATGGCACAAAAAAAAAAAAAATTAAATTTTCTGAAATAAAACGAATTTTATTTGCATTTCTTACCCCATTTAAATGCCCATTAAAATGTCATGTTCTCTGTTTTAATCGTGTTTTCATAATTCTTTTATAAAAATTGTTTACAATTCGTTTTATTTGCCTTCTTCTTTTTTTATGGCTTTCTTAAGAAAGAAAGTCATGTCATCTTAAATTTTGAACGTGTTCTTTGCATAAGAATTGCATTTCATGCCTTATTTGTTTGGTTGGTTGGTTTTGTTTTATGCAAACGGCATCTAAAGAAAAAATTAAGATCATAAACATCATTTCTTCGTTTGCTTTCAACAGAAAAATATTTATCTCCCCTCTTAAATTACCATAAAATAGAAGAAGAAAAGAAGGGAAAATCATGTTAAGAATTTTTAATGATGACTTCGTCATGGAATGTGAAATTTTTTGCAAAATATGGCAATGAATGGCGGATCATAATGCAATTGCTGGCAAATTAAAGAAATACGAGAAATGAATTTGTTTTGGATAAATTGTTGAACAAGAAAATACTGGAATAAAATGAAATTAAATTGTTAGACTCATTCGATGTTTTGGGAGATAATCATACGCCAAATGCTGACTTAAGTTAAGCAATTTTGGAAAATTAAAGAAGGTTGGTCCAACCAAAAGACCCGATGTTATTTTGATATAAAATAAAAGGTTTTCTGAGAATTATATTCATATTGTTTATATGATAGACGAGTACCTAGCTAAATGCTCGCCACGGCGTTGTTGTAATGCCTGCATCCATTTGTTCATATAGCCAAAGACTCTGGAACATAATTCAATCTCAATGTCCATAATATTCCGAATGACTTGTTCTTGACTTATAGTCGTAGTTGCTTTAGTGTGGTAGGAAGAGTTGAGACAAAGAAATATGAAACAATATTTATCCTCTCATTAGATTTCTACTAAAAACTCCAAGAATAAATAAAATTTCCATGAAAAGTTTCTCAAAAATCTGACATTCGGAGTCGAATTTAAGCTGTAGGTCCCGCCATTCATTGCCATTATGTGACATATCATGGTCATTGAATTTCTATATAAATTTCTGATTTAAGAGCCGTTGCTTCATTGACTGTGTCGCAACTTTTCGAATCACATAACGCCTGGTCCACATCCTAGATTTTTAACGTGTTCTTTGCATAAGAATTGCATTTCATGCCTTATTTGTTTGTTGGTTGGTTTTGTTTTATGCAACGGCATCTAAAGAAAAAATTAAGATCATAAACATCATTTCTTCGTTTGCTTTCAACAGAAAAATATTTATCTCCCCTCTTAAATTACCATAAATAGAAGAAGAAAAGAAGGGAAAATCATGTTAAGAATTTTTAATGATGACTTCGTCATGGAATGTGAAATTTTTTGCAAAATATGGCAATGAATGGCGGATCATAATGCAATTGCTGGCAAATTAAAGAAATACGAGAAATGAATTTGTTTTGGATAAATTGTTGAAACAAGAAAATACTGGAATAAAATGAAATTAAATTGTTAGACTCATTCGATGTTTTGGGAGATAATCATACGCCAAATGCTGACTTAAGTTAAGCAATTTTGGAAAATTAAAGAAGGTTGGTCCAACCAAAAGACCCGATGTTATTTTGATATAAAAAAAAGGTTTTCTGAGAATTATATTCATATTGTTTATATGATAGACGAGTACCTAGCTAAATGCTCGCCACGGCGTTGTTGTAATGCCTGCATCCATTTGTTCATATAGCCAAGACTCTGAACATAATTCAATCTCAATGTCCATAATATTCCGAATGACTTGTTCTTGACTTATAGTCGTAGTTGCTTTAGTGTGGTAGGAAGAGTTGAGACAAAGAAATATGAAACAATATTTATCCTCTCATTAGATTTCTACTAAAAACTCCAAGAATAAATAAAATTTCCATGAAAAGTTTCTCAAAAATCTGACATTCGGAGTCGAATTTAAGCTGTAGGTCCCGCCATTCATTGCCATTATGTGACATATCATGGTCATTGAATTTCTATATAAATTTCTGATTAAAGAGCCGTTGCTTCATTGACTGTGTCGCAACTTTTCGAATCACATAACGCCCTGGTCCACATCCTAGATTTTTAACCCACAAGAAGTTCGTTATCATTAAGCGATAGTGGATGGTGGCATTTAAGGTAGTGGATAGGTCGACCATATTATCGAAGATCTACAGCCCAATGAAGCCAAATAGTCACTCTTTCTTGATGTATCGACTTTTCAACAAATACACGTCGTTTCTCATTTGCCCAAATAAGGTAAATCTGCTAGTCAAGGAATGCGTCGCTGCTGTGGATGATTTTCTACATCAATTCATCATTCACTTCTGTCGCTTTAATCAAATATTTTGCGTACTGACAGTGAAGAAAAAAAAGAAAATCTCAGCAATCTTCTTGCAAAAGCATTGAGAGAAAGTGAAATTGCCTTAAAGAGTCGCTCAGAAATATGTTCAGATTCAGAATCGGCTTTAAAACTGTATGTCACGAGAGTCATGGATAAAACTCATACACACAATATGGGTAGGACGAGAAACTAGATGGTAATCCTGTCAGAAGGACAGAAGTTAGTATGAGTTAACAGGCAAAATGACTACAATATTTAGAAATCCAAGGCAAAATGCTACTACGATGTGAGATACTCGTACAAGTTTGCTAAACACAAGTCTATGGCATTAAAATATATGCCTAATTCCACCTAAATGACAGGATATAGGAAAGACAGGATATAAAAAGACAGGGTATAGAAATATTATCTGACAGTGTGACCGCTATTTGCGTATTCAGTTTATACCCAGTCGGCTATGTAATGAAAATAAGGTCACCCTCTGCTAGGTGCTAAGGAGGAGAACTTCCACATCTTTTAACTATTCTGAGGATTTGGACGTTTCTTGGAAAAGTTATGTTCTACGAAAAACTCCTCTCCAGCCAAGCGAATTGAAACATAGAAACATTCTAGAAGAAAATATATCCAACACTAGACAGCGAATTGTTAATCTTGATGGAGAATTTCATACTAGAATTTTCCAGGTGTTTGGCACTTGTCTATATGGGCTGGTCTAAACTTAACAATAAGATGAACCTCCGGATTTTCTTCGAGCGATTTTGGGCGAGCACTGTGCAGATGTTTTTATACTTCGGCACACCAGTTTATATTTGTCAAACCTTGAAGCCAAAAAATGTCCATTTAAATTGGGTAAAAAACATGAACTTAAAATGGTTTATGTTTGGTCTATCCTAAAAAATGATGTGATTTTGAAACATTCTTACAGAGTTTCAGTATATATTCTGAGCCAACTGGTATTTGGTTTCGATGCACTTTAACATTGAAAAATAAATTTCAACAGAAAATAAATGGATAAGTAAGTATTCTATGTAAAATATACTCAAGTAAATACTTATTGTCCGCCATTCATTTAAATTAAAAACAGGAAATCACTAAAAAATTACTTAAAGTGGTCTCTACTTCAATTTCTGCAATTTCCTTTCCCTTTTTCATGTTTTTTAAGGAAAATATCGCTTGTAAATTATAAGTTTTAATTGTAAAACTTTTCCTTTATTTTCTTATATAATTTTGCTACTGTTTTTCCTTGTTCTACTACGAGAGAAATAATAAGAATTTTTTCTTTTCATTTCTTTGCATTTTTGTTGCACACAGTTGGCTGTTGTCTTCATTTTTGAACTTTTTTTCGTGGCATAAATTGAAAATACTTCCACAATATTTTCATAAACTAATAGGGATGATTATAATAAAATTATTTGCTGCTATTGCTATTATTTCTTGTAACAAATAGTTGCCACAGAAGGATGCTAAAATGCATATACTCTTGCAGTTCATATTTTGAAGAACTTCCTATAGCAGCGACAACAATTTCACTCGGAACAAATTTGATGCCTGCTTGCTTGGCTGTCAGAGACAATACTTAGGACTAGTTTCACTATGTAATTTGTGTCCACTATATCGGCTTCAAACGCTCTATGGCTGTCTTACATTTTTACTTTTTTAAAACGTTTGAAAATAATAAATAAAATTCTTTATTACATACATACATAATTGGCCATTACAACCCTTCAATCAGGATTACGACCTAGCTTCTCACACCACTTATGTTGTGTGCGTTAATTTTATACATGAGTGGCGGGACCTACAGTTTAAAGTCGACTCCGAACGACAGATTTTTTGAGAAGCTTTTCATGGCAATTTTTACTCTCAGAGTCTTTCCCAGAAGTCTGCTGAGAGGAAGTCGCCGAAGAAATATTTTTCGTTTTGATGTCTGACCTGGGATACGAACCCGGGCCTTTCGTCTAATAAGCCAACACACTACCCACTAGACCACGGCGACTTCGAGTAATAACGTTACGTTTTTAACTTTTAAAAACGTTTATAATATGAGATCGGAGATTGCAAATAAAATAAAAATAAATTTATGTTTAGTTTTAATTAAAATTCTTTATTATTCACACTATTCTGTGTGCCACTGTTCACAACTTTATGTAAACAACAATTGCTTTGTTTTTTATTCCTCTGTTTTTATCCTTGGCATAACTAATAACAATTACTAGACAATAGTTCGATAGATCTTTTTTAACGGAGATCTTCAAACAATGCTTACTTTCTATAAACCCACCGGGTCTTTACACAAGACTGACTGAACTTTTACTGGGACAAAACGTAAACATCGTTGTTTACGTTTATTATTGTAATGTTGTTGGTACATTTTTGTTTACTTGTTTACCATTTTTTATGCTTGTGTTTGTTGTCGTATTTTTGTTTACTTGTTTATCATTTCTTTTATGCTGGTGTTTGTTGTTACATTAAGCAGTGCGTAATTTGTAAACAAGTTCATTGTTTTGTTATTGAGACTTTTGTTTATTATTTAAATATTAAGCGATGTAAAATCGAAACGTGAGTATATAGATTTTTTATTTTCGTAAAAGTATAATATTAAGGCCTTCGAAGAAAATCCGGAGGTTCATCTTATTTTTAAGTTTAGACCTGCCCAAGTAGACTAGTGCCAACAACAACAACATTAACAATGCGCTGTCTAGTGTCGGATATGCTTCCAGGTGTGTTCTTCTAGAATGTTCCAATGTTCCAATTAGAAGTGTGCCCAAGACATTCTGCTAGCTTACCCTTCACCGAATGCAATACTGTAGTGTACTCTTTTCTGTTACTCTTGATTATACGAGTGCACTGAAATGTGTATTTCTCATTTATTCAATGTATACAACAGCACTTATTTGCCTGTGAAGTAACGAAACTATGCTTTGTGTTGTGAGAGTGTATTTTACTACTGAAGCTACGTTTTCAGTATTGTCATATGAATATCGGTAGTGTAAAAAAAGTTTTTTCCGCAGAAATAAAAAGTTTAAAAAAGTTACTGGCAATGCAGGCATCGACGAAGATGTTCGATAGCATGTTGTGACTCTATGAAGAGTACAATATTTTTGTTGCACTCTTCCCAAAACTCTCTTTTATTCTGGTTTACGAGTGCAGCTGTTTTTTGTACTCTATCTTTGCTTCACACTTATTTATATTTGCAGCTACAATCAATATACGGTCTTGAGAAAAATCCAATAGTTTGCAATTTTTAATATATCTTGTGCACACCTCTAGTTTCAATTCACTTGGGTTTAGAGCAGTCTTTGTTTTTCTTTATCTTACCTTTCGTAGAGAATAATATTTCCAACTTCAGCCGCACTCCTCAGAATAGTTAAACGGTTAGTTAGCACCCAGCAGAGGGTAACGTTATTTTCATTACATAGCTGACTGAGTGTAAACTGAATGCTCAAATGGCGGTCTCACTGTCAGATAATATTTCAGTACCCTGTCTTTTGGATCTCCCATTTAGGTGGAATTAGACATGTTTTTTAATGGCATAGATTTCTGTTTAGCAAACGCATATGAGTATCTCATATTGTAGTAGCATTTTGCCTTAAATTTTTAAATATTGTAGTCATTTTGTCTGTTAACTCATACTAACTTCTGTCTTTCTAACAGGATTACCATCTAGTTTCTCACGCTACCCATGTTGTGTGAATTTTTTTATCTATGAGCGTTGTGACATGCAGTTTTAAAGTCGATTCTGAATCTGAATTGATTTTTAAGTGACTCTTTAAGGCAATTTCATTTTCTCTCAAGGCGATTGCAAGAAGATTGTTGAGAGAAAGTTGCTATTAAGCCTTTAATAAGGCTTTTATTTTTTACTTAATGCTTCTGGAACTCAAGAAATGCTTTGAAGTTACATTTGATTTCGTGAATATAATTTCTTTCCAACAGTATTTATAATACAAACAATTATTTTCATTAACTTAAACATCAATTTGATTTTAACTCATTCTACCATCCAAATTTATTAATATTACTTTCATCTTAAAACCAATTTTAATTGTCTTAATTAAACTTTTCTTTAGAGCTTAATATTGAAACAAAATACATAACAATTATTGTGTAGAAAATTAAATTAATTCACTTCATTTCTTAAATACTTCTGAAGCTTACAGCCTACTTTCCTTTAACCAAAAAAAAAAGAAAGATTTCGTATTAAAATTGTTGCTGCTATGCTGCTGCCGTTGCTATTGTGTTCATTATTGTATTAATTTTCTGTTCGTACTCCTTTTTTTTCTTGTTGTTGAACTAAAGTGTATGTAAATAATGATGGTGGATTATTACAACCGCATTAACAGCATATACAACAAATTTATTGTTTAACCACTAAAACAAAAACAACAAAAACAATACCACTAACAACTACTAGCAGTACTAATACAACATGACCACAAAATGTTGTACTGCTTGTAGGTTAAATTACTACACTTTCGAGACATGTTGTATGTTTTAGTATAGAATGTAAACACACACACACACATGTATTTATCTATTTCTAAGAACATATACATACAGGCTTGACTAGCTACATACATAAACATGTGTTTTTTATTCAGTGTACGTACATATTTGTGTATGTGAATATGAATAATATACAGGAGCATAGGAGTAAAGATTAAATGATTTTCCATAATAAATCCAACTAAACTCGTCTCACAGCTTATAAAAGGGAAAGTATAGAGAAAGAAAAATAATTGAATTAGAAAGTGATAAAGAGTTTAATTATTTGTGTGATAACAAGCATTTCTTTGTCACCCTGTGCTAGTTACCAGAATGTGGAACCTTCCGAGGAGAAAGAAAATTTTTAAGGATTTTAAAAATAAGAGAATATTCTGGAGATAACATAATCTTAACTTTCGTTATGGAATTTCAGTAAAAAGAGACGAAGAGAATTGGATTTGAGACTAATTAATTGGAAAGAGATTTGAGTCACATTACATTATCCAAAGTATTCCAGACTCAAAAAGCTCTTGTTCGGAACAGAGATCGCTTTAAGCCTAACGTATAGACATAAGCTGCTATATTTGACGATTTATCGTCATTTTGAAGATTTTGTGCTCCAATAACATCATATTGACGATGTGAAGATTTAGGCCCTTATTTTGACAATTTGTAGAAATTAAGAATTTACATCGTATTCTTTACTTTAGTACAGTATAAGCCACTTTAATCTCTATACTTGTATTTGCAACAGTTCCTATTGGAAATTTAAGTGACGATTTTTCTGTATCTTATGTCATTTTCATCCCTTAAAAGTCAAAAAAAAAAAAACAATCCCTGCACGAAGGGATACGAATAGTCCGGCTAAAGAACGAATTTTGTTTGTAATGCAGTAAGCGATCCGTTGGCTAATTGACCATATACGTATGTGCTCGCATAGAAAAGCGAATGTTACATAGGAATACATGATTCTCGAGAAGAAGTTCCATTATTTCGCTCCAGTAAAATCCCTTATCATAGCGATATGACAGTGAAGCGTAAACCACATTGGAACAATGGTTCAATGAATCAAAGCAGTTCGATAAACTTCCGTCATTAACGGGCAACTTTGCCCTCTCTTGTACGCAGTCGAGAAGATTTAAAATAGAGGTAGAGGTACCGGCCTATGCATGAGGTGTGTCTTCTATTCTCTTTCGAATAGAAGTGGTGTAAATAGTAAGAAGGAAACTCTCTTAAGAAGCTAAGGCACTGAAGAATGTGCCGCTTCTAGCGAACATCACACTGAATTTTTATGCCGATTTTGTGGCGATTATTTTTACGATTTTCGTGAATGTCTTTGACGATTTTACGATTTTTTTTTATAATATTTTACGATTTGATGCTTTATTCATCTGGCAACTATGCTTATAAATTTTATAAAGTGGAAAAGAGATTATCAGGATAAGTACTAGGAACCTATACAGGTTTAATGTACTTTTGAAGGCAGGTATTGGCATGAGACTCCTAATAGATTCTGAACAGTATCCTTAAGTTTTTTAGGCAGCATGATGAAAACGGCATTATGGCCAAGGATTGAAATCAGATAACTTGAAGGCAGACATTTCAGAATCTATACATATTTGTTAATACTTCTTCGAACGATCCTTATCTATGTTTCAGCTGTTGGTTGGAACAGTACGAAATCACTGCAGCAGTACCACGGGTCTTTGTTTTGAACCCTCTTCTGTGGAATATCATGCGCGATGATATACTAAAACTTTGACTAGTTAGTACAGTTAAAATCAATTGCTAGCAAAAAAGTTAGAGGATAATAAGTGTAGCATTATCAGTAACGATGCTTTTAAGCACTTAGTTGTAGTTGTTACGAATATGAAAAAATCTGGTTGCTGGTGTTTTGCTTTTAAATCGTTTAACATTAAAATTATAAATAACAGCTACAAAAAAAAAACAATCCCTGCACGAAGGGATACGAATAGTCCGGCTAAAGAACGAATTTTGTTTGTAATGCAGTAAGCGATCCGTTGGCTAATTGACCATATACGTATGTGCTCGCATAGAAAAGCGAATGTTACATAGGAATACATGATTCTCGAGAAGAAGTTCCATTATTTCGCTCCAGTAAAATCCCTTATCATAGCGATATGACAGTGAAGCGTAAACCACATTGGAACAATGGTTCAATGAATCAAAGCAGTTCGATAAACTTCCGTCATTAACGGGCACTTTGCCCTCTCTTGTACGCAGTCGAGAAGATTTAAAATAGAGGTAGAGGTACCGGCCTATGCATGAGGTGTGTCTTCTATTTCTCTTTCGAATAGAAGTGGTGTAAATAGTAAGAAGGAAACTCCTCTTAAGAAGCTAAGGACACTGAAGAATGTGCCGCTTCTAGCGAACATCACACTGAATTTTTATGCCGATTTTGTGGCGATTATTTTTACGATTTTCGTGAATGTCTTTGACGATTTACGATTTTTTTTTATAATATTTTACGATTTGATGCTTTATCATCTGGCAACTATGCTTATAAATTTTATAAGTGGAAAAGAGATTATCAGGATAAGTACTAGGAACCTATACAGGTTAATGTACTTTTGAAGGCAGGTATTGGCATGAGACTCCTAATAGATTCTGAACAGTATCCTTAAGTTTTTAGGCAGCATGATGAAAACGGCATTATGGCCAAGGATTGAAATCAGATAACTTGAAGGCAGACATTTCAGAATCTATACATATTTGTTAATACTTCTTCGAACGATCCTTATCTATGTTTCAGCTGTTGGTTGGAACAGTACGAAATCACTGCAGCAGTACCACGGGTCTTTGTTTTGAACCCTCTTCTGTGGAATATCATGCGCGATGATATACTAAAACTTTGACTAGTTAGTACAGTTAAAATCAATTGCTAGCAAAAAAGTTAGAGGATAATAAGTGTAGCATTATCAGTAACGATGCTTTTAAGCACTTAGTTGTAGTTGTTACGAATATGAAAAAATCTGGTTGCTGGTGTTTTGCTTTTAAATCGTTTAACATTAAAATTATAAATAACAGCTACAAAAACAAAACAATGAACTTGTTTACAAATTATCGCACTGCTTAACATAATATAGCAGCGAACACCAGAATAAAAAATGGTAAACAAATAAACAAAAATATACCAACAATACTACAATAATAAACGTAAAAAACGTTGTTAACATTTATAGAGATTTCGAGTAGGCAAAGTCATGAAGATCAGTCTTCAAGAACATTCGTCAGACTGTTTAGTTTACTATATAAAAAAGGCAAGGCAAAACAGACAACTAAGTCAAAGAAGTTCAGTCAGTCTTGTGTGAAGACGCAGTGTATTCAAAAAGAGTAATCGTGTGTTTAAGATCTCTGTTACAAAGATCAGTCGAACAATTGTCGGTTAAACAAAGCAATTGTTGTTGTTTACATAAAATTGTGAACAGTGGCAAACAGAATTGTGCGAATAATAAAGAATTTTAATTAAAATTAAACACAAATTTATTTTTATTTTAATTGCAATCTCTGATCTGATATTTTAAAAGTTTTTGAAATGTAAAAACGTGACATTATTACTTGGTCCTTAACATATAAGGTGCAGAAAGGAGAGCATGTTAAGTGAGAGAATCGGCATTTCTTCGAAGAAAAATGCTTGAACTATTGTAGTGTATGTAGCAGAGGTCAGCAATGAATCGTTTTCCGCTTCTCATAAGCACTCATGCAATTTTGAGTATGAATGAACCAACAGAATTGAAATTCAACTACTCTGATTCATTTGTACTCGCTACAACATTGATTTATAAGTATAAGTAGCAATGAGTATGAGTACAACATTGACATCAAACTCACAATATTTGTAATAGGTTTGACTCATACGCCTACTCATTCTGATTTATAAATTTAGAAAAATACTTATAAAACTTATAAGTGATTCGAATCATTCATCAAAATTTACAGCCTTTGTTGTTGTTGCATATACAAACAAAGAAGAAATGAAAGATAAAGACTACAAGCAAAGCATACACACAATCTTCTTGTGAGTATAGTAGTGTTCGTACCCGAATCATACTTATTTTGTGCTTCGTGTAAATATTAAGTAGAGACGAGTCGAAGTCAATAACATCAAGCGTATTGTTAAGTATGAATACGACGGGTAGTTCCAACTTTAAGTATGAGTAGTATGATTATCATATTAATATAAGTATGAATGCGTATAAGTATCTGAAATTATGGGTATGACTCGAATCTACTTATCGTTTTGAATACTCACTGCTGATCTCTGGTATGTAGTAGCTGTATGAAAGGATTTATTACGAAGAGAATTTGTCGATTGAGACAAGAGCACACCTTTGTGTTACTAATTACTCGAAATTTTAACAAGTGACGTATTAACCCGACAAAATTCTTCAAGACATTTTAATAAAGTTATTTAAATTATAGCCACTTAATATTATTGCCATAATGTATTATGAATAAATTTTCTTTCTTCTGTAGTTGGCAACAGTTTGTAACCCTCCGGCTTATCATAAAATTATTCAATTTTTAACTTGGCAATGACTTTAGACGCACTACTTATAATGCCATAAATTAAGTGCCTTATAAAGAAACCATTTCATGGCAATTTTTCTCTAATTTATTCTTCTTATGACCATTATGATCATCATAATATTTTTTGGCATTGAAAAGTGGCCACTTCGTTTATCTTTTTTTGCAATGCGAGAAAACGTAATTTGTTCATTCAACTCACAGCCAACTTCAAGTCCAAGAAAATTAAAATGCAGAAAATCTAAATGCCAAGAAATACGAAAATAATTTCTTATAAAAAAAAGAATCTCTTTTTAATCTATAAATTCGTTCTTTCTTTTTTTCTTTTCGTTATGTTTTTCATAATTTCTCTTTTTAATATTTAAAGTTTTATCACACAAATTGCAACATTAAGGCAAAAGAGAACACCAAAAGAAAAAATGTCGTTTGCAGAATTCATTCTTTATTTTGTTTTTTTTTTTTTTTTGCCTTGCATTCAATCGTTTGCCATCATTTCCGAATCATGTTTTATAGGGTCCAAGTTAATGTTACACCGTTGCGGTTTGTTCCATTTGAATGTGTCAATCTTGTTTTATTTGCCACCAGAATGGGGTTTTGCATTGTTCGTGTATGTCTTCTGGCATTCATTTTCTCCCCCTAAAAATTTCTTGCCTAAATCCCTTAACAATACTTTGTAAAACATGAATGTGGTATGTGTTCGGTACTGGGAAAAAAAAAATTTTCGTTTTTGTGGAAAGGAAGTACACGGAAAAATATGAATTTCCTTGAATAAAAATTTAAATTTTTGGAAAATATCTCCTACTTCTCTCTCTAGAGCTGTGTGCGCAGTTTCTAGAATTTCAGGGTTGCCATAGTTCACTTCGAGAAAATGTCTACGCGCGTTATTAAATCAGTAAGTAACCCTTATTATTCCTTTGCTTTGTTTCAGTTTCAATACCAATTTGTTTCCAATTAAGCAGCTGATAAGAAGTGTATTGTCGAAGTTTCTAGAATTTCAGGGTTGTCATAGTTCACTTCAAGAAAATTTCTATGCAAAATCTTTGTTATAATGCGAGTTAGTAATGATTTTCGCATTGGAATCAACAGTCAGGTGTAAGAGCATCATTTTCCAGCGCGTTATTAAATCTGTAAGAAGTTTTTATTAATCCTTTGCTTTGTTTTAGATTCAATACCAATTTGTTTCCAATTAAGCAGCTGATAAATGTATTGTCGAAATTTCTAGAATTTCAGGGTTGCCACAGTTCACTTCAAGAACACTTCTATTATATTTTCTATTTCTATTCTAATTTCAATTAAGCAGCTGAAAAGTGTATTGTTGAAGTTTCTAGAATTTCAGGGTTTCCATAGTTCATTTCGAGAAAATTTCTACGCAAAATCTTCGACATAAAGCGAGTTGTTAATGATTTTTGTATTGGAATCAACAGTGAGGTGTAAGAGTTTCATTTTCCAGCGCGTTATTAAATCTGTAATTGACTCTTATTATTCCTTTCCTTCGTTTTATTTTCAATACCAATTTGTTTTCAATTAAGCAGCTGATAAGTGTATTGTTGAAGATTCTAGAATTTCAGGGTTGCCATAGTTCACTTGGAGAAAATTTCTATTCTATTTTCTATTTCTATTCTAATTTCAATTTAGCAGCTGATAAGTGTATTGTCATAGTTTCTAGAATTTCAGGGTTGGCATAGTTCACTTCGAGAAAATTTCTGGGCAAAATCTTCGTTATAATGCTAGTTGGTAATGAATTTCGCATTGGAATCAACAGTGAGGTAAAAGAGCTTCTTTTTCTAGCGCTTTATCTAATTAGCAAGTAACCCTTATTACTCCTTTGCTTTGTTTTAGTTTCAATACCAATTTGTAGGCAATTAAGCAGCTGATAAGAAGTGGATTGTCGAAGTTTCTAGAATTTCAGGGTTGCCAAACTTCGTTTCCTAGAAAATTTTAATTTTTTTTTTAATCGTATCCTTATGATTAGGGGCCCTCCTGGATAGATAATAAAGCGAAGACTTAAGTCATTTTAAATTTAACATCTTCGCTGTCCAATATGTCATATATGACTCACGGGAGGGTATTGTAATTCGTTCATGAGTCACATCTGACTAATTTCTTTGTACAATTTAATAAAGCATATTTGCTGAAATATTTTTGCGAATTCTAAACGGACGTAAAACAAATCCCAAGTGTTTTGTATGGGGATAGGGAAGTTGTTAAAATTTATCTTCGGTGAGATAAGGATTATCCGATTTTAAGCGCTACATACATACATAATTACAACCCTTCAGTCAGGATTGTGTGTGTGTTAACAACAGATTTGGAAGAAACTTTTTAAGGCAATTTTTATTTACTCTCTGAGTTTTTGCCATCAATCTGCTGAGAGGCAGTGGCGGAAGAAATATTTGTTCATAGTACGTTTTTTTTTGAAGATTTCTGACCTGGGATTTGTACCGTGGCCTTATGTCTAATAAGCCAACATTCTATCTACTACTCTACGCTAACTTCCGTTAAACGTTTCATTCAATTTCTATGATTCATGACTCCTGAATCAGTTTCTCTACCGTGTTGAACAGGGTTTACCCAATACATAACATCGAAACCCGTCAAGCACAAGTATGTGACTCCGTCTCATCCTATCCGATGAAGGGACAAATTTACACTGGATTGGCGGCAACCGGCGAACGGGGGAAAAAAAGCTTAGGCGAGAGGGTAGTGAAGGACGTGTGCGTCAATCTTTTTCGTGGAAGTGGACGGAATATTGTTTGTGATAATTTCTCTACAACTTTAATAATGGACAGCAGTTTATAAATGTTAGGTACAGAGAACAGAAGACGAGTGTTTTGTTTCTACTACCATGTTTCGCTTTATCTAAAGGACGGGAAGTAGAGTCACCTTTATTTGGTTTTAGTAACAATATTGTCTTGTGCTCTTACATCCAACAAAAACAAATATTAAGTCGGTTGTTCTTCTTTCCACAATGCATTATTCATGCGAAGTACAAGGTCCAAAGAAAAAGCCACTCATGATCCAAGATTACAACAAATCTCAGGTTGACGTCGATAATATGAACAAGCTTTTAGCAGAATATTCAAAAAATCCAATGCCAAACCTTCCACAGCCGCCGTAGAATGTTTCTACACAGCCTCAGCGAACAGCTGGTGAAGCCGGAAAACAAAGTCAAAAATATTTCCCACACACAAGGCTATTGAAACCGTACATATATTGGGAATCTTTGACCGTAAGAGTTGCTGCAGATGTAAACGTGGAAGAACGTGACAGCACTGGTAGAACAAAACTCTGAAGGTAATTGCTACATATGTAGAAAACATCGGTCAAACAGAAAATCCTGTACGTCAGGCAATATGCCGCAATGCAATAAATGAAATAGAAATATAATTTCTTAATGATTTCTTATACACTAATACCCCGGTTTGCGTCACCTCGTTCTGCGTCTGCTGCGAAGTTGCGTGTTTTTAAAATTTCTGTGCTTTCGAAGTTGCGTCGTTTTCCGTCCTATGTTTCGAAGTTGCGTCGTTAGTGCTTCAATTTGCGTCGTTAATACGAAAATGTTTGTACAAAGCTAAAACAGAAAAAGGGGATTTCCCGTTTAAATCTAGTGGAAATTCGAAGTTGTGTCTTTTTAAAATTTCTGTGACTTCGAAGTTGCGTCGTTTTTGTTTCAGTTTGCGTCGTTAATATGAAAATGTTTGTACAAAGCTAAAACAGAAAAAGGGGATTTCCCGTTTAAGTCTAATGCAAGTTGTAGGTCGATAGTAAATGAAATATTTTTTATTAAAAAATCTATTTTTTCAGCTAAAATTATGAATCTCGGAACCAATTAAATGAAAATTAATACAAATGTATGGAAAATTGAGCTTCGTTTTGTGTCGTTTCGGTTTGCGTTGAGTTTCTTCAGGCCCTATTAGCGACGCAAACCGGGATATTAGTGTATTTGATTGAATTTTATTTTATCATTAAAAACTTGTAAATTTTACTTAATAAACATCTAATATCAATATTTTATTTTCATTATATATACCCAGGTACATATGTATGTAACTGTTGACGTAAGGGATAGAAATGAAAAAATGGTCACATCCTTGGCAATCATCTTCCATTTTTACTCAAGTCGAGGAATAAAGTAGAAAACAGTACTAGTGAGGATATCATGAAGTTTCAGGCGAATACAGTTATTACTTCCTGAGATACGGCGATTAAAAATCACAAAACATACACGGGTATGTATCTGTTGACTTAAATGTTAAATACGTTGCAAGCCTTTTAGTTTTTAGTTTAGTTGACTTTTCTGTTAAATTTCTTTCGTGTACTATCTGTTTCACATGACAGTACAAACACATACATATGTAGCCCAACAAAATATCAACGGAATGTAGCCAAAACAACCACTGAAGATTATGTTGGTTCCACCAAATTCTATGCCTTCTTCACCACTTGCAACAATTTCAATGTCTTTTACTTAAAAACCGCAAATTTACATGGCTTAACAGCTACAATCCAAATACAGAGACAAGCAAATACAACAATAACAATGACAACCAAACAAAACAAACGAACAAGAAGAGAAAAAAAAAAGCGAGAAAACTCAGAGGAAAAAGTAAAAGCACTTAAGTATTATGGCACTCGGTTACAAGCAATACACCCGCCTTCCCTTTACTTTTTTCTGTAAATCCATCCGGCATGTTAAAGCATACAACGCTACACGTAGAGTAGAAAATAAAATTTTCAAGCTTTAACGACACCATTTAATCGCATGGACAGACTCAATGTGAATGATGACTGACACATTTCTTCTTTGGGATGTATGTGTCATGTATGTATGTGTGTGTTGTACGTGTATGTGTATGTGTAGTTTATGTTTGCTGGTGTAAATTATAATTGGCAACCTGGGAGATTAGAGTGTAAAACATGATATCCGTGGAGACCTGTTAAGGAAGATAAGGAAATTAGGCAAATGCGGGGTAATTTTCATGGTTTTTTTAAGTTGTTGTTGTTATATTTTTTTCTTCTTCTTCTTCTTCTGTTGCTCAGATAAATAATCATTTTGGCTAATGCCACAATTGTTGGTAGAGAATGAAGTGTAAATTATGTGTGTGTGTGTTTGCGGCATAATTATGAGAATTGCTATCTGATGGTTATTTTTGTTTAATGTGGGAGAATGAAATGTAAAGAAACAAAAAAAAAATGAATGTTCCACGTACGAATAAATTTCCATGAAATGGAATTAAAAGAAATTTAATTTCACACACTCGGAATTCAATTTTATTTTAAAATTCGAATTTAAAAAAAGAAAAAAAAACTTCGCGACACGTGTCAATGCAAATTTTTTTGTTTGATTTCTTTGCCATATCACTACTAAAGGAACGATGAGTTTTTCTTTTTGAAAAAATACTGTGAGAAAAATATCTTTCTCATCAGCAACAAGGCTTTTCCTTAACTCAATACGTTCGAACAGAAATGCCGAATTTGGCATGAATAGCAGTCACAGTGTGCAGTAATATTAAATCGGAATTTTGCGATAATAAGTGGAATATAACAGGATATACTGTAACATGCCAAACTACAGGGTGGCTGATATGTATTGCAACCAACTTCAGGTTGTTATCATTTGTAAACCGCTCGTCTGACAGCTGACATATACAACAAGTATCAATACAGTGTGCGATTTAGGGGAATCCCAATACTATCGCGTAATACTGAACCAGCATTAAGCGGGGTCTTACTGTATACGGTAAACCGATCGTCGGACAGCGGACAGATTTATTTCAGTGACAGTTTATTTTATTATTTACAAGCTTACAAAAGCATTTTATCTATAGCAGTCAGAAAAAAAGTTATTCGTGATGGAATTCAAGCGTGATAGTGTGATTGCTTTATATTTGGCTAGAATACCACAGACGGCTATCGTTAGAGCCCTTCAGCATTTAAATGAGAATAAATCTTTTGCTTCTCGTACAACTGTTCGTTACCGTAATACTGGCAGTATTGCATTGCGCCTGAAAAGTGGACGAAAAAAAAACGGTAACAACAACAGAAATGATCCGAAAAGTGAAGGCCAGATTTGATTGAAATCCACGCCGCAGTAGTAGAAAAATTGCTCGTGAGCTGAACATATCGCGAGAACGTATGCAACACTTATTGAAAAATGAGCTTGGACTAAAGCATTTGAAGTTCCAAAAAGTCTAAGAGCTCACCGATAAACAAAAAAAAAGTTAGACTGGAAATTGCCAAGGAGTTACTTCTCTTACACGAAAGTGGCCAGTTACCGAATTTTGTTTTCTCCGATGAGAAGCCATTCCAAATCGAGCAGTTTGTGAACAAACAAAATAATCGGGTTTACTTGCCAAAGAAGTCAGCTGAAAATTTACACCTGCAATTGGCCACCAGAAATCAAGCGCCGTCGATGGTAATGGTGTGGGGCGCCGTAACGGCCGATGTTCGCTCCCCGCTCATATTCATCGACCATGGGGTCCAAATAAATGCCGAATATTATCGGGAAATTGTCTTAAAGACAGTATTGAAGCCCTGGGCAGACAAATATTCCGGTCGCAGACTAACGACATTCCAACAAGACTCAGCACCACAGCACATGTCAACCAAGAATGACTTGAAAAGGAGGTTTCTCGCTTCATTTCTATCGCACAATGGCCACCAAAATCTCCGGATCTCAATCCGTTAGACTTTTGTGCCTAGGGCAATTTGGAGAGTAAGATTCACACTACAAAATGCCAAAATGTTGCTCATCTCAAGACGGCACTTCGCCGGGAATGGGCCAAAATACCGCAGAGCCACTTTCGTGCAGCCTGTGATGGCTTTGTCGGCCGGCAAACTTCTTAGAATAATAACAGGTTCTCCTTGGTATATGAGAAACAGTAACATCCACAAAGATCTGAAGATGCCCCATGTGCGAGAGGAAACAACAGAACATCCCAACAATCTTGTAAGAAACTTACTTGAATTCGAGGATCGCAGTTGTATCAACAGGGTCAAACAAATGATCTGCTCAGATAAATTTGCTTTTCATCAGAATTTTTTGTTGTACGTTGCAGTGGGAATGACAACTTTTATTTTAGGTTAAGATTTGAATACTTATTGCCAATTCCGAAAGGAAAGATTCAATATATAATTTATGGAAAAGCAAAAACTTTCCAATCTGCGACGAAAAATTTCGGGAACCCAAAATTTTAATAAAATCCATACGTTCATTAGGAGCAGAGCTCAGCGATGAATCCTTTTTCCGCTACTCATAAGTACTCATGCAATTTTGAGTATGAGCGAATCAATAGAATTTAAATTCAACTATTCTATTCATTCGTACTCGCTACAACATTGATTTATAAGTATAAGTAGCAAAGAGTATGAGTACAACGTTGACATCAAACTCACAACATTCGAAATGTGTTTGATTCATATGCCTACTCATTCTGATTCATAAATTTAGAAAAATACTTATAATACTTATAAGTGATTCGAGTGGCTCGAATCATTTATCAAAATTTACTGCCTTTGTTGTTGTTGCATATATAAACAAAGAAGAAAGGAAAGACAAAGACAACAAGCAAAGCATATATACAATCTTCTTGTGAGTACAGTCGAAGTTAATAACATCATGGGTATCGTTAAGTATGAATACGACGAGTACTTCCAACTTTGAGTATGAGTAGTATGAGTATAATATCAAAATAAGTATGAATGCGTATAAGTACTAGAAATTATAAGTATGACTCGAATCTACTCATCGTTTTGAATACATATTGCTGATCTCTGATTAGGCGTTATAGCCCATTCACGGAATATGCATTAACGGCTGCTAATTTAACGTTAAGTTTCTTTTATTGTTTTTGTTTTTAAGATATTTTAATAGAGACATATTAGCTAATCAGCATATTCAGAAAACTGGATTTAAAATTCGAACGAAAAATTTTGTCCAACCTATTACCTGTTCAAGATTTTGTTCTGTTTTGTTTAGTTTTCCACTTTCTTCCTTTTTTTTTTCTTCTTCTTTAATAAACCCAATTTGTATTCCTTTTTGCAGCAAATCATTTTTAGTTCATCAAGTCTCTTTTTTACTTTTTCTTTTAAAAAATACCTCTAGCCTGCTTGCTCAACTACCTACAATATTAACTGTTTCCAGTCAGTGGTTAATACTGACACATGAAATCGTCGTATGCAAATTAATGGTTTTTGTTCTTCAAATATCTTCTATTATTCTTCAGAAGTTTTTTTCTAACTCAGACTAACTGCTCTTTAATTCATGATTTTTAAGTCAGGACCAAATAAAATCGTTTTTATCGCTGATGTTACGGTTTTTTGCTGTCAGAGTCTTTAGAAAACAAAGTGTAGAAGGAAAGCTACTGGAGTTACCAACTGTGTAACATTAATGTTGCGAATACAAAATGTGTACTTACAACAACAAATCAACACAGCAGTTCTAGAAGTTTCCAGAATAGAAGTAAATGCAGTATAAATACAGCGAAATATTGTAAAGGTTAACGAAGAGATTTTATAATCAAGGTACCAACATCTATAGCTACCATCAATTAAATCAGATTTTTCAGAGAAACTGTATAAATATAAAAGTTCCTATTGTTCCTATAAGGAGCATAGGGCCTTAACGATTTCGTTCCATTCATGTTTATCTGCTGTTACGATCTTCAGCTCGTTTCACGTTTTGTTGACTTTTGCTGCTTCGATATCTAATTGTCGGCGCCAGGTGTGACTCGGCCGACCTTTCCTGCGACTGTTTTGTGGATTCCAGTCTATTGCGTTTCTGGTGATGTCATCTTGGGGTCTTCGCAAGGCATGTCCAATCCATCTCCATTTCCTTTTCCGGATTTCGACTTTAACTCGCGTTTGTCCGCACTCGGCCCATAGGCGTTCACATGTGATGGTGGTTGGCCAGAAAATTATTAGTATGCGACGTAGACAGCGATTGATGAATACTTTTAAGTCATTAATATCGTGTTAGTTAGCGTTCCAGGACTCGCATCCGTAAAGCGCAACTGATTTTACGCAGCTATTGAAGATGTTGATTTTGGTGCACTTTGTGATATGGGGGGACTTCCATTTGTGTTTTAATTGACCGTATGCTTGCCTGGTCTAGACTAGACGTCGCAGTGGTAGTGTGTTGGCTTATTAGACGAAAAGCCCGGGTTCGAATACCAGGTCAGACATCAAAACGAAAAATATTTCTTCGGCGACTACCTCTCAGCAGATTTCTTGCAAAGACTCTGAGAGTAAAAATTGCCATGAAAAGCTTCTCAAAAATCTGTCGTTCGGAGTCGACTTTAAACTGTAGGTCCCGCCACTCATGTATAAAATTAACGCACACAACATAAGTGGTGTAAGAAGCTAGGTCGTAAACCTGACTGAAGGGTTGAAATGGCCAATTATGTATGTATGTAAGCTTGCCTGGCCTTGTTAATGCAATTTCCAACGTCCTCTCTAAAGCCTTCGCTTTTTGTTATTATGCTGCAGAATGATTGGACGTCCTCGATCAGTTGTTGTTGTGGCATGAATTGTGGTGTATTTGTTGTGTTAATGCTCATGGTTTTCGTTTTTGGAATGTTAATTTTGAGACCACAAGTTGCCGATTCAGCTTCGATGTTATTAAGCTTTGACTGCATATCATCGAATCTGTGTGGGAGCAAACAGATGTCATCTGCGTAGTCTAAATCTCCGAGGCGACTGTTTAGACGCCAGGTAATACCTCTTGGTATTGCTGTGGCCTTTTCCTTGATACTGTCGATTACTACATTAAAGAGCAAGGGGGGAGGATAGTGGACATTCCTGTCGTGCACCCACTTTAACGTCTATTGGACAGCTGATTATGTCCTCATGTAGGATGCGGCACTTAGTATTTTCGTACAGTGCTTTAATTAATGTAATAAGCTTTTCTGGTATTCCCTTGCAACGAAGTACGTTCCATATTGCAGCGTGGTGAATCGAGTCGAATGGCTTCTCAAAGTCATTGAATGTTAGATACAACGGGGAAGGCCATTCGACTGATTGTTCCGTTATTATTCTAAAGCTATTAATATGGTCGATAGCACACTTGCTAGGTTGGAAACCTGCTTGCTCACTCCGAGATACTAGCTAACAAAGAGAAGTTCGTAATGTCAACAAGGAAAGGGAATGTTTAAGCTTGATATGCTACTCATTATGAGATTAAGCAACTACTGTAGCTCTACGATAGTTTGAAAGAATTTCCTGGAGAAAGGTTTCAGACAAGGCGACCTCTTCAATTTGTCATTTTTCCATACGGCAGATCAAAAATTCGCAAAGTTTGATTTAAAATCTACGTTCCAATACAACTAAGAGATGATTTTTGTGTTTAATCGAACGAGTGTATTACTGGGAGATGGGTATTTGATGTGTGGGGATTAGGGAATGACGGCAAAGGTAACAATTTGAGGAATCTCTGTCTTCAATTAGAGAGATGCAAGAAGCAGAGTCACTTGGTAGGAATTGCAAACGCTGTTCTACATCCGATAATCTGGCGATGTGCGAACGAACTTCAAACAGCCTTCAATGCCATCAATGTAGATCAGTATGCGATATTTCTAAGATATGAATGCCTAGCTTAGAAGGCAGTGCACCCCTATTAGTTTTTAAATTCAAATTCATCACAGCATTTGGCAAGAACCATTGGGAGCGCAAGGTGACGGCTATCAAACCCATTTCTGACTTAAGTTTTGAATGGTTATAGTTACTACAGGATGGGTCTTCAACATGCCCAAACTAAGGAGTGCGCGCAAAAAAAAAAACTGGACTTACACTTTTCGTTATAGAAATAAAACTAAGTGGCGGATTTTTTCGTTTTATATTTTCAATTAAAGTAAATAATATTTGAAAACCTTTTGTGGATAAAATCTGTTTCTGACAAAGATCTCAGAGCATCCAACTTTTTGAGCCACTTTTCTTCCAGACATTTTAAGGGGTGTTTTAGAAAAATACGTATTATTTTATTTGCTTTGTTTTGGTCGGAAAAACCTTTTTTTTCTTCCATTTTTACGCTTTATTTCAATACTCAAAGACTCCTTATATTGTTTTATTCTTACCTTAGAAACTCTTTTTTGATTTACACCTGCGAACCTAGCAATCGTTTTTTGGCAGCGGCACGGTTTTCCATTGAAAATTTCAGTTATTTTTTTACGAAATTCTTGTTGGGTGGCCATTTTCAAAAACTTATTTTGCTATTGTAATGAAATTTAGTACGTGGATTTTGAAACAGATGACTAGCAAAAACATTGTAACGGTATTCATTTTTTTCAATTATGATAACTGTTATAAGCTTAAAAGTAGTCCCATTTTTTTTTGTGCGCACTCCTTAGTAATCCTTTTGATTTAAACTGTAATATTGGTAACATTTTTAATGTGATTTATAGAAAGGAGTATTTACGATATCATTGTGTTCTTGATGTCGTTAGTGATAACACAGTTCTACATCGGTTTTTGCAAATATGCAAGATGGTTCCAGGTTTTTTGAATGCTTTTTGAGCACTGAACACGAATCTATATTGAAAAACTTTAAACCACGTCATATTTTCAAGGACAAGGAGGTTGAAACCCCTAAAAATAGCATTTGGGCCACTTTTGAAAAATTATAAAGCTAAACACTGATCTGCTGGGCTGA